>VZZY01015493.1:228667-262297 GCA_013400335.1 Eurystomus gularis
TAGGCCCCCTTAAGATACTGGAAGGCCACAATAAGGTCTCCTCAGAGCCTTCTCTTCTCCAGACTGAATAACCCCAACTCTCTCAGTCTGTCTTCATAGGAGAGGTGCTCCAGCCCTCTGATCACCCTCGTGGCTCTTCTTTGGACACATTCCAGCATGTCCATATCTTTCTGGTAACAGGGGCTCCAGAACTGGACACAATACTCCACGGGGTGTCTCATGAGAGTGGAATAGAGGGCAAGAATCACCTCCCTTGACCTGCTGGCCACACTTCTCTTGATGCAGCCCAGGATATGATTGGCTTTCTGGACTGCAAGTGTACACTGATGGCTCATGTTGAGCTTCTCGTCCACCAGTACCCCCAAGACCTTTTCTTCAGGGCTGCTCTCAAGCCAGTCACTGCCCAGCCTATATTGGTGCTTGGGATTGCCCCAACCCAGATGCAGGACCTTCCCCTTGGTCTTGCTCAACCTTGCCTCCCCTTTGCTTAAGAAACAGCCCTTGGAGGGCTCCAAGAAAAACAGTTCTTGGAGGAATTCAGCCACATGCCCGCCCGGTGCCTGTGGGCACCTGGGTCCCTGGGACAGGGATACCTTCTTCCTTCCATGTATAGCCATGAAGATCGGGGTATGATTTGGGCAGATTTTACACATCGTTTTGTCAAATGACATTTTGCCTGCAAATCAATTACATGGCCTGCATGGCAAAGATGGCCCTTTCTTCCCAGTTTCCCTAAGCAGGGCTTCCATTGGCCCTTGGTTTCTCTGGGGAGAAGCTCCAGACCAAGTCTTCCCTGTCAAAAAAGACAACCTAACATGCAAAAGCCAAGCCACACCAGGTGTGTGGAAACCAGCTAGTTTTAAAATCTGCATTTAAACACTGCTGCAGTTCACATTTCTCTTTCTTCTTTTTTGAGCTGAATGCCAACCATGAGGCGATGTCGCAGGGGACAGCGGGCTCTCCCCATCCCCCTCTGCCTGCACCCTCTGCATGGGGATGCCATGAGACTTTCCCAGACCATCCAGGAAAGTCCCTGTGCTCATGATAGGCACAGAAGGGCTTTGCTGTTGTCCTGTCTTCTGGGCCTGCACACAGCTCCTCCCTCTCCAAGGAATGGGGAGACAAAGCTTACTGCTCTGGGCTGCTCTTTCCTCTCTAATATTGAATTAACACCACGATTTTAACAGCAGTATCACTTTTGTTTCAGGTGCAAATACTTCGGTCTTTGATGAAACAAGAAGGAGCTCCTCTCCTCTCTATTTCCACCCTCCCTCCAACACTCGCAAAACAGACCCTGCATTACTGTAAATCCCATTTTTCTACCTACACAACTAAGCAATACTGGAGAGAGGGAAAAAAATCAGTGCCTTGCTCAGTAATTTTCCTGGCACAGTTAATCTAGAGCTTTAAAGATCTCCTTACAACACATCTGTAAGACATTTTATCACTACCGTTTCTTTCTTCCTATAAAACCGAGTACACTTTAAATGACCAGAAGACCTTTACTCTCAGGTGCAGGGTCACAGCGTGGTGACCTGCAGAGTTTTGTTTTGGTTCAGCCCAGACCTGATTTATGGGCCATAGAAGGATACCTACTTTTACTGCATTGCCTCTATGATGTGTGGGCCAGCATGCAGGAAGGTGCAGGGCACAGCAGCAGCAATTAAAGTCTCTCTAGTATGAAAACACTGTCTGCAGCTCAACAAGGGGATGGCCAAGGCTGTTTTCCTCTATTTTCCTATGGAGGGATGAGGGCTTGGATTAGGGGAGTTTTTCTAATAAATAGGAATGAAGTTTTTTTCGGCAGCTGGTTTCTATGTTCTGCCAGAAATAAAAAATTGGACCCAATCTCAAAAAACACACCAGAGATTGAACTTGGGCACATCCTTAGCAGCAGTGTGGAAGGTGGGGAGGGCAGATGGAAAACCCTGGGCACCGAGGAATGAAGAAGCAGGTACAACTGCAGCTGTGATCCCAGCTGGAAGATGGGAGTTTCCTTCTGCAGAAATACTAAATTTGGTGTCACGTTAAAGCATGTCCTCTGCAGCAAACCTTGGCATGACACCTTCTGTGTAAATATTCACACAAACTGGTGGCAAACTCAAAACTGGAGCAGGAAAGCAGCTGCAGAAGGAGATATTGGGGGCAAATGAATGGTTTCTAAAGATGCCCCAAAACAATTAGTTTTTGTCTTCGTGTTGCTGTTCTGAAGAAATGCTCACAAGCAAAACAGGGCAGCCTGAGGGCAGACTGTGGGACTAACAGGAGAAATCCTGAGGTCGCTAGGTCAAAAAGGACTTCCTAGAGTTTTGGGGAGACTTGGGCTCCTCTCATCTCATAGCAGCTGTCTATGTGAGTGCTCCCCCTCCATTTCAGGAGCACAGGTGCCCCCCCAGGGCCAGGCTCCGCTTACTCATCTACAGACAGCAGACACTTCCTGGAGGGCAGGTTTTTTAATTTGCTGGCAAGCAGCGATGAAATTAATTAAAATTGCAAAATACCTTTTCAAATGAGTCATTCCTCTATCACAGTCCTCCATGTAAATAAGTGACTGCTATTGTATTCCCAGCACTCCACTCCAGAGCTGTAGAAAGAAGAGAGGCACAGCGGGAAAAGGGCCCAGGAGCAAGGCAGAACCTGAAACTCTTCCTCTCTCCCCAACAAAAGGGCCCATTTTCCAACCTTTGCAAAGCTTTCTGTGACAGTTCCCATAGATATTTTAAGTAAGTCATTATTTTTAAATCAAATGAACTACATGTCCTTCACTTCTTGAAGCCTAAGGCTTGATAAACAGTATTTAAAATTATAGAATAGTTTGGGTTGGGAGGGACCTTAAAGATCATTTAGTTCCAACGCCCTGCCATGGGCAGGGACACTTCCCACTTCACCAGGTTGCTCAAAGCCCCATCCAACCTGGCCTTGAACACCTCCAGGGATGGAGCATCCACAACCTCTCTCACCAGCCTCACAGTAGAGAGTATAAAGTCACCAAAAAAAGAGACTAGTGTTGACAACTTGAGTGTTTTTCTTTTCCTGAGGAAAAAAAATAAAAAAATAAAAAAAAAAATCCCTGGGCTCCCTTGAGGATGGAAAGCATTTCTATTTATTCTCAGTGGAGCACTTTGGTATTTGGAAAGAATTTTGTTCGAAGGCTTTTACGCAAGGCATTTTATTGCAGCCAAAGGTAGGAACTACAACTCTATAACCACAACAGTGTTTTTCCTTCATTGAGTCTTTGAAAGTCAATTAAAGGCTTTAGAAATTGCTTCCACATTAAAAAAAAAATAAAAGAATCGTACTCAGTTCTATTGCACGCAAACAGCACCAGGTACGTGAGCACCTAAAGAGGTGGGTGCACTACTTTAATCTGTGATTCTTACTTCCATGGCACACCCGCATTTCTCAAAGCTATTCCATTGTCATTTTCCATTTGCTCATAAAAAGCATCAGCAGTTAAATCCAATCCATAATCATGGTTAAAATGGAGTTTCTGAATTAATGAATGAGTTTATAAGCAGCAATTGTCTGCAGAAACGTAGGGCTGGCCCCTGTGGCCCAGAATGCGATCCCGTTACTTTCCTCAATGCAATCTGTCTTAGGAGAGAATAACTCAGTCCTCCAAAAATGGGTGCACACATTTCTGTTCCTAATAATGTTAACTTTTTCCAAGGGATTGATCCACACTAATATTGATTATTACTTGGGAAAATGTTTGAATTCAGCAAAATTCTTGGCTCTGGACACCAACCAGATGCAATCACGAAACACAAGCCTGGAGACAGATCAATAGTTCCCTGCCTGTCGAGTGCAGAATTACCCTCATCCCCCCACGCCCTCCTCACCACTGAGCATGACCGGGCTGATACAACACATTCCTCAGCATTTAGCCACAAGACCTCCAGCATTCAGGGATTTACCACTAATATTTTCCTGCTCGAGGTTTTAATTAAAGGGAACTTAACTCTGCCCAGTAGCTCCCAGGGCACTGAGCAGTGTGAGGGATGACGGCAGCACTCCACCAACACAGCACCCACACATGCTCCAAATGGGGCACGTGGGTCAAGCACGGTCAATCCACGTCCCCTGACATCCCTGTGGGGATTCTGGGGGGACCTTTAATTTCCACGGAGTCTCTCTGCTGCTGTGTGAGCTTCTCTGCTGTGGGCAGAGCCACCAGCCCCATGTGTCCCTGTGTCTGACAATGGGGTGACACCTCACAGAGCCAAGGGATGTCGATGCTTGGAACCACCTAGGACATTGGCAGACCCTTGTGGCTCTGCTTTCCACCAAGTAATGTTTTACAAGGGGGTCAAGGAGAGGTCAAGACAAAGTTATGAAATGTCAAACTTGCTTTTTGTTAAACCCTAATATTAATAGCATGGAGGCCAGGCAGGCAGAGGGGTTCGTACAACATGAAACAACTCTCTCCAGAGCCAGCAAACCGCTCAGATGGCTCCAGCCCTGCCTCTATGCCATCAAACCAGCCAGGTGAATGAAGCATCACTGCTGGATGTGCTGGTTTCCTGGAGATGATAAAATAAACCGAGCAGTGACATCACTTTTTCTGTTTTTCCCCTGTTGCTGGAGTTTAATCAGCAGCCCAAGCCAAAACATTTCTGTTGATCAAAAGGTGGCTACAATTAATCTAAATCTAATAACTGGAATGTTTTCACTGGGGAATTAAAACAAATTATTCCTTTGCTATTGCATCTTCCTCTCATTTACATTTTAATCCCAGGAGGAGCTTCCTCTGTCATATTTGGAAAATGACTGCACAGAAAGGGAAAAACAACATGGTTGAAGCACTCAAAAATGCATCATGAATTTAGCTACTAACTTTTATGGCAGAAATCTGGCTATGCCAAGCCCTGAATGATTGAAAATTAGGACAAATACCGCAGGTTGGTTTTTTTTTTTCCAAACACCACTGAATGCAGAGCCTGGTGGCATTTCAGATTGTGCACACAAACACAGGCAAACAAACAGCTGGGGCATAAGGTTGTGTTGAAAGTGTAATTACACATTAGCCAGAGCAGAGCAGGTCACTCTTTCATTTGTACTGAAAGTAAAGGGACATCTTTACTGCAGGACACGGTGTGCAGAGGGAAACCTCTGCCTCCCCACCCTGAGGTTCTCCACTCCCAGACTCAAGCCTTGTTTTCCTTGCTGTGAGGTTTTACCACAGGATAACAAGTTCATACCTTTTTGCTTAAGGTAAGCATATAGTGAAGAAAGGCTCTTCAGTGTTGTTGAAGTAAAATCAGTGCTATATCCCATTTTTTTCCAGTTTGCCTCACCTACTGAGTAGCTGATCCCACCAGGGACACTCGGTTACACCAGTGACAGAAACAGTGGCTTCCTCCACCCCAGAGCACCTTCTGCCACTTTTAGCCAGCTTAGAGTCACTGCATAATCCCAATTTTACCTAAAATAATTCTCATGTGATCCTGTGCATCCCTTCACTTAGGAAGATGTGAAATTATGGTAACATACTTGAAAGGCAGCAACCACCAAAATCCTTAGTTTTTTCCAAAGTCGGCATTTCCCTCTGCCTTGAGTTACTCAAGAACATATTCCATGTGATGCCTGCAACGTATCTTAGACCTGTTTGCTTATGATGCTACTTTATTACATTTTTCACCCTGAATGAATTTAGCTGATCTCCACAAGGTCTCTGTGCAAACACAGAGTTTCTGGGTGGTGGATGTACACATGCTGTACTGCAGCCCAAGCATGTGGGCTTGGGCTCCCCTCCACTGAGCCTACGGGTGTCCTGTGGCTTCTGACGGAAATATTCTTGTGAGAGTTTCCCTACTCATTTTAGTGAAAGAGAACCAGGTTAGCAAAGATCTGCAGCTTAGACTGTCAAAACTAATCCAATGAATTGTGACAACAGGGTCAAATCACATCCAGCCCCTCCACAAGCACCTTCTTCAAGGCATGGCCCTAAGCAGTTGTGGCACAGCTGGGTCCAGAAGACCACTGCTGTCTCCAGCCCATCTGCAAGGCTGTCCTGCCACAACTAAGCTCTCAAGTAGTTGTCAACACGACAGAAAGAGGATCACCTGCCTCAGGGCTGCCTGAATAACACTTTGACAAGGTGGAGAGCGTTAGGTCTCATTAAACCCTCCTGATGTTTGAGAGAGTGATTCCCACTCCAGTAGAGCAAAAAGCTGGAACTGCACAGTGTTGGCTGAACCTGAATTGAGGGTCAGTGGCTTGGGGCCAGGAGGACATCACAGCAGTTTGCAAGTAGTCTCTGGGACACTGCTGTTTGCAGGTCATAGTACTCTGAGCCATTATATAATGCAGGTGTTTTCCAAAAAAAATTAACCTCACCTCGCCCAAGCTCTAAGATATTAGAGGGGTAAAGCTACAGGAAGCTATCATGAAGAAGCAGCGGGGGCTGTTGTGACAAGTAATCGTAACCTTATGAGGACTCCTGCTCTTGATGCAAGTTCCCTCAAGAAATCTTCCTCCAGGACTGTAGCGTTCTAGGAGCAGGTACTGCTGTTTGCTGCATATATGTTGGGCACCTTTGATTTGCTTCAAGGACAAGGATGCCCCGAGCAGAAGCCGATCTCGGCTGACACCCGCAGCTCTCGTCACCAGTGAGGCTGCCAGACCCTGCAAGAGAGTGGATGGGAAGCAAGACTGCAGGATCAAGCCTGCAGCCACTCTGCATATAACCAGCTCCTCTTCATGGGGTGGAGGAAACCCAGCAAGCTCCTTCATTACCTTTCAAATTCAGTTAAATGCTGAGATAGGGAAACAAGAACCAGAATCAACAGGCGAAGAGATTAGCTCATGCATCACAGGGTGTGGATAGCTGTGTGTAACACCACTCGAGGCTGATCAGCCCTCTGTGCCCTTAACACAGGGTGATGCAATACACAATATTACTGTAGGTAAACTCTGCCGGGCCCTATGCCTGCATTTTCTGTGCTGCTTTGCCCTTCTGGCTGACCATTGTCCAGCAGATCAAGCATGATGCTTTAGTATTAACTTTCAAGGTCTTACGCAGATTGTTCTTTAGGAGCTTGTTGAACTTTTGACGCTGTACATCCATGTTACCACATGATCACAAGATCAAAAAGAGGAGACTTTTGGTCCAAGTGTAGTATTTGCTCAAGCTTGCTGTAATCCCGGGTTTACAGACCGACCTTCCCAAGAGCCCCCTGCCACAGAAATGACTCCTCGTAAGGCAGACTTCAAAGATGCACCTGTTATCTAGGGCATGTTTATAGGGCCCTCCACCACTTAACATTCCTGGAGACCTTTGTGAAATCAAGTGTTTACAGACACAGAAATAATTTCTAAAATTTAATTCCATTCTCAGCCCCCTTCCCATGCTTGGGGCTGAAATTTGCCAGGCTTCTAGAGCTACAGATCAGCAGATCAAACTTTGCAGCCGAAAGATAAAATCCTGGCTCCACTAAAGGTGATGGCAAAGTGTCTGCTGACGTCAGTGCAGGCAAAGTTTCACCCAGAAAGTTTGTTGGGGTTTGGGGTTTTTTTTTCAATTGTTCTAGCATGAAGAAACACATGCTGTCCTAAATGACTACTTGGTAAACAGTTAGCTGCAGCATTTCTGAACATCCTAAGACTAAATTTGGAGTTTAAAGGTAAAATTCAGCTTGAAGGGATCCCCTGCATGCCCTCAACCACTCTGGGCAGGCTTTGCTGGTGCTTTCCTCCTCCCTCAAACACAGCGTGCAGCTTCACTGGATGCTACAGAATTGCTCTAGATTTATGCTGATGTCACTGAAAGGAAGATCAAACTGAATATTCAATTACTTATGCACTCAAATATATTTATTCCCCGAGTTGAAACTCCTAAATCTGTTATTATTGTCATTCCCTCTTCTATTACTATTAGCGTGCTGCTGCTTTTTCGATCTATGGAGATGTCAACATCATTTACTGGAAACAACATCTGAAAGATGAGAACATGACAGGGAAATGTTTAGAATTATTAATCATTCTCAAGAAGAAAGGAGATAATTGATCTTCCTTAATTCTAGAAGAGTCTCTAATCGTTATAAAGGGATTCTTCCTAAGAATTTTTTTCCCCCCAAGATTTCTTTTATAGTTTTGTTTGTTTTATTTTTAACCCGGAGGCTACAGTGATTTAAAAACTGAGGTGAAAAGCACCAGCTACCACCCAGCAGGACAGACCCTCAGAGAGGAAAGGTGCTCTGGCAGCAATGAACACGGAGGAATGGTGGGACAGGACCCCTCCCTGCCAGCACAGAGTTCTTAGCCCAAAACCAGTGTAAAGATAAATGCAGTGCTGAAAAGGAAGATGCATCTTGCTTCACAGCATCCCGTATTTTCCTGCTTATGCTGACACCCTCCTGTTGCTACATGCGACATCTGGGAAAGTCAGGCGCTTGCACACGCTGCTGTAGTTTAGAATAATAGCCCTGCAGCAGTAAGATTTCATAAAAGCCTGTATTTAAAGATGAAATTATGAAAACCACAAGTTTTATACTGTAATAGCTTCTTCCCCCACCAAGATCACCGACAGCAGTTCCCTTGCTGTACTCTCCTCTGTACCTCTCTCCGAGTGTCGAGGGCCCTAGCTTGGGGAATGTGGAAAATGAAAAGCCAGAAATCTCAACCAGTCTGAAACATGTCTAATGTTCATTGCTCAGTTTCAGACATCCAATTTTCAGAGGGTCCTGAACAGCCACCTTGAGGAAATGAGCCCTCTAACAGCCCCCACAGCCCCAGGCTCTCCCTCAGTCTCTCACTTAGACTCCGTCAGCCATTCTCACCTTCTGACATGAAACTGCCAGTGCCAAACAGCAGCCAAAGGATACACAGCCACTGTTTCCAGGGGAAATCGGTGTTCAGTAGAGCTGCGGACTTCATAACCCTGGAAGTGAACCTTTCTGTCTGCCTGCAGCAGAGACCATAGCCCAAAGAAGCCTCCTCGCTGCCCGGCCATTCAGCTCCAGCCAGACCTGAAAAGGCTCTTTCAGCAAACAGGGAAGAAACTCATTCATCACACCTATCTGGTCATGTGCATCTGTGGTGAACTGTCCCACATATTACAAATTTCTGCCAAACCCCGAGCATGCCAGTCAGCCCCAGTGGGTTAGTGACATTGGTACCTGCCCACTGGGAATGGGCTGAGACCAGCTGCTGGTCTGGTGGCAGCAGGAGCCTTTGCTCTCCCTTGGCAAGGGCTGGGTTTAAATTAGTAAGTAAGAAGTCGTTTGTTCCCATGCCAGCTTTCCAAGGCATGGAGTCATCTTGGGAATTGCATGCTCAATAACAGGAGGATTGAGTTTTGAAAAGAGTAAAGACATAGGTTGTCCACGGAGTCACAGGCATTGCTCAGGGCATTGACAGAGCAATGTGTATCACTGTCCCCAGTGCCAGGTGAGCCTTAAAGAAATTTTCTCCTTTCACCTTAATCCATCCCATATTAGATGACAAAATAGCTTCTTTTTTATTGCCATGTAAAACCACTTCCTAAAGTACCTGAGGTGAGTGTGCGCGACTTCTCTACACAGGATGTACACTGACATGTGTCGTGTGTGACCCAGGAAGCCTCCAAACCACGATACCCTGAAGGCAAGGGGGTACTGAGAAGATCCCTCCATCTATGACTTGTTTGTAAGAGTCTTTCCCAAAGTCTGTGTCAGGAACCTTGTTTGAGAAGGAATATGGGCTTAAGGAGCTGTGAGTTGGTGTGGCTATTCTGGTGTTCTTAAGTGTTAATCCTTTTACATTTCACCCTTGCAAAACAAGCTAAGAAGAACTAAGAGTCTGCTAAAAGCCCAGCAATAACCTCCAGCAGCCACATCTCACAGGCATCAGCAACCCAAAAGCAAGATGGTGCTCTACTAACCATTAACAGCAAGATACACACCAGCTACTCAGATCAAAGTGGCAGACTGATATCTGGCACCAGTATCTGAGGAAAACATCCCTCTGAGAATATCCACTTGGTGATTTCAGTATGAGGACAAGCAATACCTTCTCATGACCTTTGCACAACAGTGACTTTTGCAGCTAAAATGCACTTGCATCCCCTCAGCAAAGGTTTTGACTTGAAGTAACCAGGAGACACATCTGTCTGTTCAGAAAGGTTCTGCAGAGAAAAATCTAAACCATCGTCCCTTAATAAATGACTTGCAGCAAGATTTTAGCAACAGAATTAGGGAATATTTAAAAGCATTTTTACATACTATCTCAAGATTTACATGCATGTATGCCACGTCTGTTCACCAGCAAAACTTCAGGGTTTGAGTTTCCAGCCTCTTCTCTACAACCGTGAAGGTAAGAAATACATTTTTTTATTTAAAAAAGAAAGCCAAGAATATGAACAGAAAATGCAACACTAAATATGCTGAAAATACTCAAATAATTCCACCAAGGCCAAGCCTCCACCCACACAGAACAAGATTTCTGATGAAATAACAAGAACGGGTGACATCATATACGTTGTCAGTAAAATACTCAGCAGAACTGGTTTTCTCTGTTTTGCCAATGTGCATCATCAGAAAACAGAGAGCCAAACTTGCAGTTAGAGCTTTCCAAGAACTTTCTCAAAGACATATATTCTCCCCTCCCCTCTAAGATCAGACCTCCTCTTTTCCAAAGATACGGTCTTGATTCACTTACCTCCTCCATAGGTGGTAGCACACATGATGGATGTTATCCAGGCAATCTGGCTGTAGGAGATGTTGTAAACAGCCTGGAGCTCTTTAAAGTAGATTGTGAAAGCCTTAGGAAAGGTATAGGCAAACCCAACTGAGATGGAGGCTCCGAACACCACTGCCCACCCCCATCCACCATCAGGGGGTACATAGCCCAGGTCAGAATGGACTGGAGGAGACATTGTCAATCCAGATTTCAAAGCAAAAACCACTTCCTGGTGTCCTGCAGAGCAAAGGATATGTATCAGTAATCAGGCACCAGTTTAAAATGTAGTAACAAAAATTTAGAGGTACAGAAGATCACCCACTCTTGAAGCCTTGGTCTTTTGCTGGTTTTTAACAGTTTTATTGTTGAATTGAAACACAGCCAAAATCACCCCTCCCCCACCAATAACCCTGTCTGGCCCTTCTACCTGTATTTTAGATACACACCCTCAAAACACTCCCACAGCTTCCGTGTTCAGAGATGGACCTCATTCAGAACCGAAGTTAATGTCTCCATTTTCTCTTCCACATCCAGCTGGTAGCTCAGGATCTGGAGGCTCTGGAAGCTCAGGAGGCACCTTCTATAGGTTGCATCTGTCACAGTTGCTCAGCCTGTCCCTCTGGCAAGAAGCAGACGCCACAGTTGTACCATTTTTAGGGAAAACGCTTCATTGTGTATTTTTCAGATGTGGATGGAAAACCTTATGATTCCAGGTTATCCCTGCTTAAAAGAATAATTCCCATTACGTGAGCAGCAGGCGATCAGCCTCACAGTGCATCCAGCTGCCTCGTTCTGCACAGGGACAAGGGTCTCTTGGCCGCTTGCTTCTCCTGAGCCAACAAGCAACTGCTTGCAAACTGGCTGAAGTTTCTCCCTACTTAGGGGCAGCAATTCCTCTTGTGCCTGGTGCCTGCCAGGTTCACAGATTATTCTCAGGAGCAACACAGATCAAAGAAGGCATTCACTCGTTTGCATTCTTCCCATTTTCCCTGGCCATTAAAATAAAATAAGGGTAAAAAGAAAAAAAGTAAAAGCTATGCACTTCTGAGGAGTTAATCCACAAGTCTCCTCTCAAGGTCAAGACATTAAACCACAGGGGAGAGGCAGAGGTCCCACAGCAAAGGGTGCCAGGTAGGTGCACCTGCATCTTTGTGGATAAAAGGTGGTTTGTTGCCTCTGTATATTCCAAACGCAGAAGCAAGTGCAGCTGATAGGAAAGGACATAATCAGAGCTATTGGGAAGGAGCAGGCCCAGATATCAGCGGGACACATTCTGCTGAATGTCAGAGGCAGTCGTCAGCTAACTGTGGAGAGAGAGACCTTTGCTTATCTTGCAAAAAAAAAAAACACCTTAGGAAAAGTATAGTGCAATTTGCACCCATTTGAGAGTCCATTACCTCTTCAGAGATGCAGTTTGGACTCAAACTGTAAGTAGAACACTACTGGAACAGTATGGAAAACAAATTATTTTAAGCTAGTGATGTGCCTACAGACACGGTCCTGAATTCATGCTTTCTTTCATCTACTTTGCAGCTGTAAAGTGATAACACCAACATGGGGCCCTTACACTACAGGCTTCAGGCTCAGCCTACGTCTGCACAACTGTTGCACATGCAGTACAGAGACACGTTATCTCCTCTCCGATCTCCACAGCATGCTGGGGCACCCCCAGACTGGGAACTGAACATACAGCATTAAGACAAGGAGCTGAAAGACAGTTCAAGAACATCGTATAATGAGATCTGGTTCATAAACCCTCAAACTGCCGTAAGCATTTATTCCCTGCTCCTCCCACGAAGACGTTGTCCCAGAGCCTCCCACTTCCCATTAATCACTTACTGTCTAATTCAAGTTTATCCACTTCTATTTTATAATGGTTTTGTGCTGATGGTGTTATACAGCTCAAAGGCTTTCTCTCCTTCCCTGGTGTTATCCCCTGATGGTTTTTCTGAGAAGAATCATATCCCTTTTAGCCTTTACTTCTCCAAGGTAAAGAAGCTGTATTTTTCCCCTCTCCTTAACAAGGACCATGGGAACAGAGAACCTACCTTCCTCTGGTTACCTGTGTCCACACTGACTGTTATTTTGGTGGCAATTAAAGGTGGTGAAAGGGAAAACAACCCCATACAAGGAGAATAGCACATTTCTTTTGGACGAGATTTCCGGATAAATCAGGAAATACATGGATGAGTTTAGGAAACCCCCTGAATAATACTTATCAGGTCTCTATTCAAATTTTTCAATTCCCCCTGAAGAAAATTGTTGCTTTTTTCCTATAGTAACCTTTTTTTCACCATCTTTTCTGTCTGAGATTGAGACTGTCTAGCTCCATTTACATTTTATTTAAGGGAATTTAAGTAAGCTCATGCCCAGTGTTGCAAAGGTATCACTGCTGGCTCTGGAGGCCCTCAAATAGCAAGAGATTATACTGGAGAAGGCAGTCTTGTTCTCACTTTCCCCCCTTGGCATCCACTACCAGCCACTGTGGGCGAGAAGGATTAGTGGTCAGATCCAGTCTAACAGCACGTAGAAAAGGCCTTGCACATGTGCCTGCAAGCTTTGCACCACCGAGACCCACATGAGGATTCATTACCAATTACAGCCCAGGATCCTCACTGGAAGATGAAAGGAAGGTGTGGAAATCCTTTTGCCTAATCTCTCTTCAAATTAAAGCCAGTTTATTCCACTGCTTGTCTGGGATTATCATGGGTACATCTGCACAGGCAAGCCCAAGCAGGCATGGCTACTGCTCACATTCTGAGGTGGCCACATGCCTGTGAGTCTGGGGCAGGAGCCACGCAGCCACACAAGAGCTGGGCTGTGCTCTGAGTAGCACGCCTGGCTGGTGTGCATGGAAATGGGCAGGTAGAGAAACCTGTATCAGTCTGTGCCTCACTCGAAAGCACTCTATAAATGGGCCAAGAGCTCCTGTGCTCTTCACTGAGCTGCTCCAAAGACCAGCTGGAAAATGCACATCTAAGAACTCCTCAACACAACACAAATAAAAACCCCTACAGCCCTAGGCCCCCGTCCAAAGCAGATAAGCAAAACTCAGTTTTAACTGGAGGAAACATTGGTCCAAAATGGTAATATTTAATAAATCTAGTCTTGAAGAATTCTAATTTCTACCTAGATAACATCGAGGGTGGCAACTTGTTGGGTTTTCTGAGAATTCACTGCTATACTAAGAGAAGACCAACTAAGAAGTCTTCTACAACAACAAATAAATAGATAATGATAAAAACTCCCTGTTACCCCAAGAGGGATGCTATGTTATAATTTCAGCAGCAAGGAAGATTTTACTTGCAAAGTTTCTCCTGTTCTGATATTAAGTAATAAAATGGTCTGATAGAAATTTGTGGAACATTATTTTTCCATTACAGGCATCCAGATACATGAAACAAGTTATTCTGATGCAGAATCTATTATCCCTCATCATCTAAGTTTTGGTGCAGAAAAATAATAATTGTCTTTTAGAATTACACCAACTATACCTCATTACTGTAGGGTGGGATTTTAAAAGGAAACCCAAGTTAAATAATAATAGTGGTCATGTTGGAATGACCATCCATTGACAAGATGTTTAAGAGCTTTTGTTACCTTTTGCATTTCCTTGCACTGTTTTTCATTTATGGTTATTCTACCCAGTTTAGGCAATTCAAATATAGAGAACACCATGCTCCTAAAAAATATTGGCATATTGTAGTGGTTCTGAAATTAGGCAAAATAAAATTGATTAAGGAATGAGCATAGTGAGGACACATTTCCTTATTTAACATGATCTTTGGTATTCACAATCTACCAAAATTTAGGATATGCAAAAATTCTCCGGCCCCTCAAATTCAAATCTTTTTTGGCAGTCCTTTAAAAAGGCTGAGCCTGAGCTTTAAATATATTTTCAGGGATTAACAAGAAAGGTTATTTTTTATTACCACCAATTCATTCTGCTTGTAAAGCTGTGACTAATTGCACACCACCTTTAAAAGTCTCACACTCTGAATATATTTGTTCATTTAATTTCATTTTCTGTTTAATGGGAGATTTATGGGGAAGACATTAGCGTAAAATCAGATTATGGAATCAGCTTCATTGTCCAGTTTTTCTATATCAAGGCAAATTCTTACATAATACAGAAAACCAAAGAGAGGAGCTGAAGTTCAATGAAAACATAGTGTACACTAAAAAATAAAGATCACATCAGTTGACACTTACTTCCCTGACTGTAAAACAAGGCATCCAGAGGCTAGCTTGGAGGAACCGAACTTCAGGGATTAATTTAACAGAGTTTAATACCCTGAGCAATGAACAGACAGCAACATGACACATTCACAGTCACCCCTCATTTCTCCTGGGGCACCCCCATGGGTTGTGGGGACATCAGCACAAAGAAGGGCCTAAGACCATTCCCCCATGGGGCATTACCACCCTTTTAGCCATGTCTTTGTCACCTTCAAGTTCCTCTGCACCAGCCCACCATTTTCTACAGGTTTGTTCTTAATTTCCATGTGGCACCATAGCAGCTTCTTCTCCAATACCAACTTGAAGGAAATCTTTTGTGTTTCAATTTTCCTTTTTAATAACTCTTCTCTGAACTGTTTCATGTCCTTTTGGAAGCCCTTGTTTTATTATTTCAATGCCTATTTACCCCCAGGACCACACTTGCTTTTTGCCCCTCAATATTGTTCAGGTCTTGTCACACCACTGAAGAAGAATTACAGACCTACAATTTTCCAGGTCATATCTAAATAAATGTAGACATTACATTTTGTTTGCTCTTCTCCAGTTGCATTGTGCATTGAATTTCATTTGTCAGCTCTTTGAGATTATCCCATTTCACCCTGTCCTTGATAGGTTTTATCTTTGCTTTACCTAGAGACCCATTTCTCCATCCACCCTTCCCCATAGGTTTCCTGCTTACTCCTGTTACTTTTTTTAGTTAGTTATTCACTGATCACATCTGGATCTTCTTTATCTACTGTTCTTCCCTCCTTTTTAGAAAACTGTCTGAAGCTACCATCAACAACTTCAAAATAAAGAATATCCAGGTCTCTTGCACAATCAAGGCCCTTAAATGTCAGTCCAGTTGACGTTACCGTCTCCCTTCCTTAAATTTATTGAATTTTTGTCTTTTGGAACCAACATATACAACCATAGTCCTCCATTCTGCAAGCCAAATCAACTGGGGACTATTCTTGGACTACACAATTATTTTCTACAGTATTTGTTTTATTCGGTTGGAGGGGTTTTTGTTGTTAAATGACAGCACCACAATAAATCAAAACCAAGTCTAATGCAGCTTCACCTGTTGATCCAGGGACCCCTTGGTGCCAAGTTTCCCTCAACCCAAGCAAGCCACCATGCACCAGATGTACAAACTCACTAACCGTCATTCGGTGGGACTGCTCTCTCTTCAGCAGATGTGGGCACCACTCGGACTCCCCTCCCTGTGGCACTCCGGTTGCTGGCTCCCCTGGCAGTGACCTGTTCAGCTTTTAAAGCCACCTGCCGAACTCTTCCCCCACCACAGATGCAGCTGAGATCAAAGGTTGAGATCAGAGGCTGTATCCTCAGATGTAAGATCTTTCTGTAACTTGCAACACCCTCTGCCACCCAGCCCCTCAAGTTACATCCAAAGGCAACTGCATCCCACATTAACTAACTTTTCATGGAAAGGGATGGCCCTTTGCCCACCAGGGACAAATTCAAGACAAACTCTGCTTTTGTTGTGCTCAGAGTGCTGGCCTCTCTCTGTAGCTGTTAATAAATTATTTGTCAGTTATCTCCTTTTCCTTCTCTCTTCCCTGTACATATTAACTTATTCTTTCTTCATGACACATTTCTGCAGGTCCTGCTCCCACTCTTCTCCTTGGGAATTTGCCTTTGCCCATCCTGCTATAGCAATTTTAACCTTCTGGCTGAAATTATCTTGCATGACCTCTGGGTTACCTAAAATCCTGCATCAGACTTACTTTGATCACTCAAGAACAAATGAAGGGATTCACAGGCCATGGCAACTCTTATCAAGGGGTGAATTTCACCCTGGAGTGATGGGAAAGGATAAAAAAACTTCCTGAACTTCTTGCCAGTTGATTTGGACTAGTGAGCAAGCAACATCCACAACACGAGTCGTGCTTTGCCATGGTTTATATAACCCAATTTCAGTAGGAATGTTTCCATAAGACTTACACTGCAAATCCCAGTTTGGGGGATTTAAAAACATTCCCCTGCTGTGTTTATAATCCAGACGCTGCAACGCATTACTTAAGGACAAGAAAAAACAGGAAAAAAGCTGACTGTAGGTGGACCAGGGTAATGTTCTCATCCAATCAGAGTAGAAAACTCACCAGAAAAGTAAACAGAGGGAAAGAGAAAAATGATTCATCCAAGTTGACTTTGCAAGTCAGCATCTACTGTAGGCCTGTATTCCCCGCCTTGTAGCCACATGCAGTTACGCGGGCTAGTTAGCATTGCCCAGCAAAAATGTCTCCCTTGCAAGGACACCATGAGCGCTTAAAATCACGCACTAGCTCCCAGTTTAGATTAATAAGAAAGGCTGCTACTAGTGCTATCACAGCCAGCTCAGGTGGCGTTCTCACAGGCATAGGACACACAACGCACACCTCCCATTTAAAAGGATTTTCTACCAGCCAATACAACAGCATGCTAAAAAGTCTCCAATGGTCAAAAGACTGCAAGATAAAGTCTTGCGAGAAATCCACTGAGGGCTATTAAATACAAAGATTCCAGCTCTGGCATTGCAGATCGCAAATTGCCGGAGACAGAGGAGTATTGATGGCCAGCTCCGTTCTTGTCTCCCCAGGTACCCACCATTAATTCACTCTCAGGGCGAGAATACCAATTGGACAGACCTTGGTCTGATCGATCTTACGGTCCAGCTCTTTCTACCCTCACTGGTCATGGCTTCTACCAGTTATTCTTTCTAAAATGTTCTACAACCAGAAATATAACAAGCACTTCTGGTGTTTTTCTGTCTTCTAAGAAGAATAAATCCTTAAATGCAGTTATAGGTGCTATGAGAATTCATTACAGATTTTCCTGAGAGGCGGGTGGTCTTCTGTGCTCTGTCCCACAGGAGGTCATCAGAAGCTTCCTATTGAAGAGGCTGCAATCACAGCTGACCTAGAGTTCACAGGACTCATTCCTTTCAACACTACACCTTTAGGAATAATGTTATTGGAAAAACTTAATGGCATTGCAAAAGGTGAAATTCCTTTAGATTTTTAGAATTGAGTAGCTGCTGGTCTTTTTCTTCCAAAAATGCGCTTTCTCCTTTGCTTGCAGACACTTGATACTTCTGTTGGCTCTGACTTATTTTACTGGTGCTTTACAGGAATTTGCCTTTCTTAAATTATATTGTCCCTCCTTCCACCTCTGTGTTAATAGCAATTGCCTAAATTATAAAGGTTTTCTGCTAGTAGTTACTGGACTGTGACCATTTGTACGTGCTTCAGGCACAACAGCAATTCAAACTAGTGACACTGCTTCTCAAAAATCACTTTGGAAAACCTTGGTCACCTCCTCAGTGTTTGAGATGGACAAAAGCAGCAGAAACTCTCATATTTCATTGGCCTGTGAAATATTGAAATTTGAATGATTATAATCAGATGGTTTTCTTCTTAAGACTCGGTCTCCATTACTTATTACTTCTGAGGATGGACTGGTTACAAGGACATGTAGCGATAGGACAAGGGGCAATGGTTTTAACTAGAGAAGGGTAGATTTAGATTAGACATTAGGAAGAAGTTCTTTACTATGAGGGTGGTGGAACACTGGAACAGGCTCCCCAGAAAGGTGGTGGAGGCCCCATCCCTGGAGACATTCAAGGCCAGGCTTGATGGGGCTCAGAGCAACCTGCTCTAGTTAGAGATGGGTTGGACTAGATGACCTTTGAAGGTCCCTTCCAACCCAAACTATTCTGTGATTCTATATACTAGTTTTGATGTAAAACACAGTACATTTATTTCTTTTGTTTAGGAAAAGCAAAATGCAAATTCACAGAGTAAATGCAATGTAAGCACTTCATTTCTTGCCTGTGGGAGAAGGTTAATTTAATGATCAACAAATATTCCTGCCTCTGAACTTTTCAGAATGTTTGAGAAAATCTGTTACTGAAGGAATATGAACAGAATCAAAGTGGAAGGGTACAAAGTAATTCAAAATGCATCTGCCAACATTCTCCTGCAGCTGCTCTATCATATACCATCTTGATTTCAAATGAATTAACCTAATGAAATTTAGAATTGAATTTACAGATAAACTTAATATGTATCATTAAAAAAAGAGAATCAAAAGTTGGCACAAACTGAGCATATAGTTCATACTTCTTACACTTGGACTGGATGTTGCCAGCTTTCTGACAGCAAGAGCTGCAGAACAGAGGTCACACGCATGTCTAAGGAGATAGAACACAGAGAGCATTTCTTTAAATGGATTTATTTGGTACCAATTTGGTTGATGTTTTACAGGTTTGTTATCATTGTTAGGTACCCGGTGACACTTAAAGGTCTAAATAAGCACATTTTAACAGGTCAGATTCCACACTTTAAAGATGGTAACAGAGGCTGTCAGGGCACACAGCCTCCTGTCCCGTTAACCTGTTGGGGCTGTGAGGCCAGGCTACATCCTGGGAGAAAGCAGCAGGATGTATGAGACATCTGTGACCCACTTTTATAGAACTGCATGCAGTAATCATCCTTCCATGCTAGGAAGGCCTCACCATCACTTAGGTACTACAAAGAGTAGGACATAATACTTTCTTTCCCTTCCATTCCTCCTAAGGCAGATCTATGCCTTCCTTACATAAAGCTTAGGACACGCAGGAAGCTGCCTAGCCCTTCAAAACCAGTCAAACCCAGCTAAATATCTCCAAGTGGGGATTTTTAGCATTCTTTCCATGAGGTAACACAGTCTTTAGGGTTTTGTACATGTGCTCAACCACTCTCACTGTTAACAGGCACACACCTTACCTCCGAGACGGTGTCTGGTTTAAATTACTTTGAGGAGGGCCAAAGCTTTCAAAGATGTAAAGAGCCTGTACAGGTTTTGTGTGCCATTATTTGGCTAAGAAGAAAAGCAATCCCACTGCCACACTCTGTAAGGGACAGCTGACAAACACAACCTTTGTCATGCTTCAGAAAATCCACTATGGAGAGACACCTTAGAAATCAGTTCAGTTTGCTGCTCCTGAAATAACTTGTTAAGCCAGAGCTCGATCACTTAAACATAGATGAAGTTAATAAATACCTGCCTCTCACAGTGGATATTTGCATCGTTATTTGTGTAAAGTACAGAAACACGTAAATCAGCAGTGAGGTACATGGGACCTTAACTAGATGTTAAGAAAGAAGGAAGGTTCCAGCTTTGTTGGTGTAATGTTTCCCTCTTCGGGTGGCTGAGAGGGGAATACGTGTTGCGAAGAGATAAGGTGAAAGCAACAACTGGGTGGTTATTTCTCCACCTATTGACTGCCTGTGAGTGCCCAAATGTGAGATACTCCCCTGCAAGCAGCATATGCAAGTGTAGCCCCAAAGCTATGAAGAGCCAGGGCATGGATTCATGCAAGTGGATTGACATGGAGGAAATCTAGTAAATTAGTTCATTTAAGTAATGCTGCTCTGTTTTGGGGGGGTATGTGTGTTCCATCCCTCCAGCAAATGCTTGCAAAATAACATGCCTTGCTTCCCAAAGGATGTCTGAAAGGAAAAACATGGCCAGAAAAGAATTCCACCTGCCCCAGGACAGAAACAGTCTCTCAAGTGCCCATCTCTTCAAAAAAAATACACCAGAGTTTGCTCTAGCGTCCAAAGAAGCAAAATCCTCTCTGACACTTAGAGAGTATAAACATTTGCAGAACTGTAGCAAAACTCCTCCCCTTCATTAGTTGTTAGCCCTCCTTGTACCTGAATACAAGGTTAACTTGACCATGCAAAGCTCTCTCATCCGTTGCTGCTGTGTATTATTTCACATTATAATGCATGCCAAGTGTTAAGAGGATTTCATAAGACCACCTAGGAAGTGTGGGGCACTGGGGGCCAATTCATTTATCTGTTGTTTTTGCCATGGGAGCAAAAGAGAAACTAGAGAATCTAATAGCGTAGTCAAACTACTCCTGTCCCAGTTTTGGCTCTAGCCCCTCTCCCTGGCCATCACAAACCCAGAGTGCCTTCCTGATACGACTTTGATGACTCACCTGAAAGTTTGCAGACATCTCTATAAATGTTTTTCACAACCCAGATAACAGCTACTACTTAACCCACAGATCCACTGACATCTTTTTTGAAGGAGCCATGAGCACAGCAGCAAAGCACAAGAACCATTCAGCTGTATCTGAACAGTGAGGCACTCACAGAGGCTTCTGCTGCAACTGTTTTAGGGTTAAAAGAACCCTTATGAAAAGATAATTCCAGTTAGCTTCTGAAGCTTTAGCTTTGTCCAACTGTGGACCCTGAATTAATTTGATTTGTCCTCAGGAAGCCAATGCAATTTGGTTATCTTTTTCTTGCAGTCTCTTGTTATTTTGCTCCGATATAACTTTTTTCCCTTGGGGATCACAGAGGGAGGTCTCTTTTTTTTGTTTTTGTCAGCTTCAGCTCTTTCTTGATTTCATTAAGCCCTAACAGTTCATTACATACTAGCATGTTGCAAAACCATCACATGGCACTAGATTATCTTCCCTTGTAAGTTCTTTTGAGTTTTAGACAGAGCAAAGGTGCTCCAAAGGAGACAGCAGGCAGGGAGACTCAGGTTAGGATGCTTTTACCATTCAAATATTTGGTAACTACAACCTCCATCCTGAGGATGGACAATTTGGACTCTCAGTCACTATTTTATCAGCAAACTTCAGAGACCGCATGAAAGTACAGCCCAGTCGTTAGACCTGTCTGCCCAGCAGCAGACATTAGTATTTCATGGCCCCAGCTGAGTCCTTGGATGTGGAAGCAAGTAGACAATGTGTACAGTTTAGTGTGTGGTGTTGATTTATTCAGCCCACTAAAATAAGTGAAACAGCAAGCTTACCACCTCTGCGCTGGCTCAGTCGCTTTTTCTTCTAGGTCTTCAGGAGGACACGTCCCTGGTTTTTAACAGAGCAGGTGCAGATCTGGGCAGGAATGCAGGAAGGTAAGAAGCATCTTTGCTTTGATGGCTGGTTTCTCCAGAGCAGTCTTCCCAGCAGTGGGAGGCTGCAAACAGAAAAGATACCAAGATTGTCCAGTACATGTTGGCATAGATTGGAGGAAAGGAGCTCAACTATGAGGAACACTGCTGTGATCACACAAAATCAACCAGTGATTATATAAAGAGGTTAGGACCATTGGGTGCTCTAACTGGAGAGCTGCTGGCTGCTATTCCATCTGACTGGAGGGAGAGCATCATTCTGAACCAGTGACCAGGAGCATGGACCTGTGAGCACCACCTCACCCCAAGGTTAGTATCGTCAAGCACCAGTCTCCAGAAAGGTTGGCACTGCACTGCACAGCTCATGAGCAGTCTGCCACGTCAGCCTGCAGCATGGACAGCCGAGGCAGCCAACCCAGTCTGACTTACTGGTCACATGTGGCAGAGTTCATCAGAAGATACACAATCACCATCAGCCTGGACTCCTGAATTGGTTTTGCTGTGCCTGAGCTGCCAGGTGAACACTCTTCACATCACCCCCAGACAGGTTTACAGGCTGGGCATGAGGGGCTGCGGGGATGGGAGGGTGGAAATTATGCCTCTGAGCTGACAATAGGAGCATCTTCTCAAACAGGAGAACTTCATGTTGTTTTCTGACCTTGCAATGATTTAGCACCATCACTGAAGTCATTAGTCTCTGAAAGGGAACAAAGGTTCTTGAATAAAAACTGTACTTTGTGAGCAGATGTGCTAAGTGCTGTCACTATATCATAAGCCACATATAATGCTGGAGTTTTGCTTAGGGGAGGGGAGGCCTCTTCTTCTCAGCTCTCCCGCAGACTCCTTTGCAACCATCACTGTGCTCTCTGCTTCTTTAGCCACCCGGGAAGTAACTTTCCCAAGTCAGGATGCTGAGAAATTCAGTACAGAATCCCACGATGGTGGGGGTTAGAAGGGACCTCTGTAGATCATCTTGTCCAACTCTCCTGCTCAAGCAGGGTCACCTTGCTCAGGTTGCCCAGGATTGCATCCAGACAGGTATGGAATCTCTCCAGAGAAGACAACTCCACAACCTCTCTGGGCAGCCTGTTGAAGTATTTCAGGATTTTCTAATATACAGTATGATCAGACTGGAAAGCCCTACTTAATGTTCCTGCTGGGATGTCAGCTCCAGCCAAAAGCAGAGAGGAGGGGAAGGGGAAAGATGATGTCACCTGTATGTAAGCAAATGAGATGTTAGACCTGAAGAGCCACAGGGAAGGAGACCAAAAAAAACAGCAGAACAAAGCACTTTCCACCTCAAACAACAACAACAAACCCCATGCGACATTACATACAGCTGCAGACACAAGAGCAGAAACAGAACTGAAGACGCATCAAAAAGATCTATTATTGTGTTAATTTTCAGAAATTTACTTAAATGCATTTAAGAGATGGATCACAAACCCAGCTGAACGCCATTGTATTTCAACAATAGGTTTATTTTAAGAAACATAACATGACATTAAGTAAAAATGCAAAATTGTGCAATTATGGCAAAATGTTTAAAAATCCACACATTTGCCCTCAGAGGACTACAGTACTTCTTACTAACATACCTGAGCACTGAATGTTGGATGCCATTTCTAAACAGCCTGACGACAGGGAGCTCTTCCATTTCTTGTAGAACATACACACACTGCATGTTTGGTGCACCAAAACTGCTTTTAGTTATTCTAACTTTTACCGATGGAATCAAGTGGAAATTACAAAAATGTTTCCCGCTAAAGTAACTAATAATTTTGGAAAAAGAGATTTACACTCACTTAAGTCCTTACAATGCTAGAAATTCATTTAATAAAGGGAAAGAAATGAACGCAGAAAAAATACCAAGTGGGGAAAATGTACAGATTACTGCTTAAATATCATCAGTACCTTTGGTGCATTATGGGGTTCTTTTTGTGCTGTGCAAGTTTACTTAAGCCTGACTCTAAAGCAAAACTTTAGCAGGAATCTGACTTTCAGCAAAACGTAGAAGCATTTAAGAATTGGCAAAATGTCACAGCTACATCACTGTCTCAACAAACTCCTCATGCACAAGATTTAGTATATTCTACTCCCACGGCAAGTTCCAGGATTTAGCTTTCGAACACATGACAGACTTGGATCACACCCTCAGTTTGAATGGTTGAACAGAATGGAGATCTTCGTACTTTAGTGCAGATAAACAAAATTAACAAACCTACTGCAGAATTAACCACAGCATATTGTACTTCTATACATCACATAACCAGTCAATTGCTAACTCAATTCTATTTCATAGTTTCAAGTAATATATTGAAATTTGTTCTACTAAATAAATATAGAAGATTGTCAAAAAGCAGCAAGAAGTCTTGTAAATATTCAACCAAGCTTAAAAAAAAAACCAAAAACAAAAAACCACCAAAAAACCAAGAAAAAAGTCACATAACACTTTGCAAAAAGAAAAAAAATGGTTTTACACACAAATGCAACACTGTTAGGGAGGGTGCTTCAGAAAGCTTGCAGCTAGAGGCCTACAACAGCGCAAAGAGAGCTAGCCAAGGACTAAGGATCATTTAAAATATGAAATTAGCTGTACTTTAAAAAAAACTCTTATTCTTGGCTATGGAGATATATAAAAGTATCCAGAAAAAAAACTGAACAAAGAAATGACACACCTCAACACCGGCGGAAAATGCAGCCCTAGCAAGAATTGTCAACTTCAACTTCAGAAAAATTCAGGCGCTCGCAGTTGAAAGAAGTGGGTCTCTGGAAGATGAGGTATGTAATGCAAAGAGGCTTTTTTTTTTTTTCCTTTTCATTTCACAGTTTTTTGTTTGTTTTTGCCTTTTAAACGTTTTGTGCAAGAATTAAGAAATAGAACCAGGAGAGTATTTTCATGCATTTGAAAGATTCCATTTGGGAACATAGTAAACAAACATTATCCAAATCCTCAGCCATGCCAGGGGGATAAGCAATGAGCTAAATATTTGGCTTACTGCAATATCAGCTGTTACGCCAGATAATGGTAAGCACTTAGAGCCAGCCATGGCCTCTGCCACTTCAAGTTAACTGGTTTACTTAAGTCAATTTGAGAAAATAGGGAAGAATAAGATAACAGACTCACAGCTCTGCAAAAATTACAGCTGTAACAAATTAAACCCAGCAGATTACAGCTGATACCAGTTTTAGGATTCATCTTTTCCCTTTTAAATCTAGTTTTCACTACTGAAGGAGAGGCTGAACTTTAAACTTATTTACTTTTTTAAAAATAAGCTAAATGTTAAATACATAGAGAAAAGTGTTGCAATATACTGGATCCCTATTCTATGTTAATATCTAAGATTATTTAAACCATGGAGACGTGTTGTCAATTTTGCTTTAGTTGACTGGATAATGAAGACGCTCAGTAGTGCAAATTTTCACATTATAGATCAGAATGAAATAGAAGGTATTTGAGGGCTTGACTGCAGGAAGAAAAGAAAAACAACTTGTAAAGTTGAGCCACACTTTTCCAATTTACTGGAGCACATGCCAACTCTGCACATAGCGCGGTACTTTAGTGGAGACAGAATGAACACTCCAGACAAAAAGAAAAGAAAAAAAAAAAAAAAAGAATCAATATTAAGGCCATATCCTGTCACCATTCTGTGCAAGAATACCACTGCAGTAAAAATGTTATGTTAAAAAAGAGAATATGATGACAGGACAGGGCCTGAAGACAGACACACACCCCATGAAAAAGAACAAGCTGTCTTAAACAGTAGCATAAGGCTAGCCCATTTCAGACAAGCAAGTATTAAAAATGTTCTAGCACCATCAACTTCGGGGTTAAAGCCCTTTATGGGATGAAAAAAGGTTTTAAGCAGTGTTAAAAAAAAGTTCTTACAGCACTACATCTATGTGGCAGAAAATAGTTGTTGGGATTTTCCCCCCACCGTCCTTAAGCTGAATTTTAACAGAACTCCACAGACAGAAGTGGTGCAGTAATCTGAACAGGCCTCCGTCCGGGGCAAAGGTACTCCGTGCTCCAATTCTGACTTGAGTTTTTCTCCCAAATTGTAGTGCACAAACAACATCACAAATATCTTAGTAGACTTCAAAAACAATACCAAAAAAAGAAAATCATTATGAATCAGGATCTACCATTCTTCTATGTACTTTCAATCCTAAAGTAAAAAAAAAAAAGCCAAAAAACAAACAAACAAAAAAACCAAAAACCAAACAACTTAGTGATATTGCCTCAAATTTTACCCGTATTTAAAAAAAAAAGAGAAAAAAGAAAGGTCACTTCAAAACATCTTGGACATCCTTAGTTATTAATGCTAGATTTTCTTTCACTGTAGTGCATAGTTATCCTGGCTCTTCCACTTAATTTGCTCTTACCACAAAAACACCCCTCTAGTATGACATGATTCAGTGTTTACCAGAAAAAAAAATGCTGATAATTGCACTTTGTAACCTCCTTCTCATTGCCCAGGAAAACATCAGTAAATATGAAACTGAACCAGTAATTCCCTCCCCAGACTGCAACCTTTGAAGAGCACCCATCCCCATGTACAAAAAACTGTCTGTTTCAGCTTACAATAAATACTGACAGAATTTCTTTGTTTTCTTTTAAGACATGTTTTCTCTAGCATCAGATTACCACTGAAATCACTAAGGCCTGTTACTGAAAAAAAAAAACAAACCAACAAACAAACGAACTTAAATAACTTTCTGAAGACACTGCGGATACAATTTAGCAACAACACATTCAAAATGCCGGCCTAAATCCCAGAGCCTATCGGGAGTCTCGTATACTTTCTGCCACTGGTCAGTAACCTCATCATACTGGTAGAGTGAATTCTTCCTGCTGGTTCTGAAAACGTGTTCTTCAACAGTGACTTGAGTAGCTCTGACAAACAGATGGAGTTTGTTTTTGAGGAGTACGAGTTTTATATACGGATTAATGGACTGATCACATGGAAAGTCTTTTTTTCGAGTCCACTTATTTTGTTCAATGTCATAGGCCTCTACGGTAAACATACGTTGATGGTTTCCACAGGTTCCAGCTATGTAGTAGATGGAGTCATTGTATACAGTTGCCAAGCCTTGGATTCTAGGCACAGTCATTGGGGTCAAAAATCCCCAGTAATCCTTCTGAGGATCATAGCAGAGAAAAAATTCCCCTGAAAAGAGAGAGGAAAAATAAAACATAGCTTATGCTTCATTTCCAAAACAGCAATTCTGCAACTACTAAGCTTGCAGGCATGTTCTTCCACAGGTAGAAACAGACTACCAATCATGAAAAGCTTTGATCCCATAACAAAAACTCTAGCACCATCACCTGCTTGCTTCCGTTTCTTTACAAAAATATTAAGGGCATGAGTAAAAACTACTCTGAACTTTCATTCCAGTTGAAAAAGAGGGAATTTGAAGCCTAGCAGAATTAGAACATTTTCCCTACTTCCTAGCTATCTTTTAGTACTTCTAAACCATGCTTCATAATCTGGGACAGAACCTTTCAACACTCTAGTCTTGAAATCTCTGAAGTATTTGTTTCATTCTTTAACATCTACACAAGGTGTCATCTACAGACTCTGGAGTCTCGAAGTTCAGTGCTTGGAAGTTGTTACATCTGAGCAAATAATCATGTCTTGTACCACACAGATTCTGAAGCTACTTGTATCAGGTGGCTGGGTTACACAGTTAGGCTGATTTGCTTAAAAGGATACCAGGTGAACATCTGCAGGAAGCTACCAATTCATTGTTAGTTTTATGATTAGATTATAAAACACCTCTTCTGTTGACTGCACAGAGTAGCATCTACAGGCTGTAGATAATGGAAGTTCAGATGACTGAAAGCTCATGCTCTGCAAACCTGATGAAGAGAACATGTATAAAGATCACCTTATCTTTTGTAAAGGCCGGGGAAAGAGAGGCCTAGCTTTTGCCAAATATTAGCATCACTCAAGTCATCTATCATTTCCCATAGCTGCTTTATGGATTTTAACCAAGCTGCTGCGTAACCGAGCACCTCGAGTATAACAAAGAATACAGAAATAATACAATAAAATGAGTGGAATGTAGCTAAAGAGATTAAACCTTACAGATAATACAGTTTTTTATTATTCATTTTTGTTCCACAGTGGGATCTCCTATGAGTGATGCTTGCGTTCCGCTGACATTTTAACATTCATCAATCCTTACTACTTCAAACTTACAAGAAACATGATTGAAAGTTAATTGTTACACTATTTCAGCGCAACTCAGTCAAGGTCTTACCTATCACACTCAAATAGAAAAGTTGCCCATTTCCCATATCACAAATCTTTATAATTTGCTGGTTTGCACAGTGCAGTAGTTTGCTTATTTATGCGACCATTGAGTTGCCACTAAAGCACAGAATTAGTGCAGCTAAAATCTGTAAACAAGATGCACTCTTACTCTATAGGTTATAGTAATACCCACTTTTAAGCAGTTCTAAGAAACATTTAAAGGATAACAAATCCTCTGCTGAGTTACATATTCTTCAGCATATTTTTAACCATCTAAAGCAGATGTCTGACCCAATAGAAGAGCCAGATCGAGAGAATTTGCTCGTAGAATAGAATTACTTAAAGCCACAGCCAACAAGAGTCAAACCTGATACAGAAACAACAAAAGAAGAAAACTCTCTGCAAATCACATGGAAACCCACCAGCCTTACCAAGTCACAGGAATGTGAAGGCAAGAAATCAGGTTGACGACTTGGTAAATAAAAAAGACCTTACAGTGCTCTCTATCCTGTTTCTTTCCAGTGGTCCAGCTTTGTACAGAGATTGACCCAAAGAGGAAGCTGGTATGGACCTAAGACCCCAACTTCTGCAGGCATTTATACAGAGGTGGCCCTTAGCAAAACATAACCAAGACACCCTCTCCTCCTTCCTTTCCACTTCTTAGGACTCTTACTACAGCCTCATATAACAGTCTCAGCACTTTTAAGCGCAGACTGCTGTATGGCTCATGCACACACAAATATATAAGGTCTCCATAAATAAAATAAAGGGAAGAATAAATTATTTGATCCATTCCCATAATGATCCTTTTTATTCATTTAAGAATCAATATCTAATACACCAGTAAGTCTGATCAGTTACTGGAAGAAAGGATGTAAGGCAGTACTTTGATTTCTGACCAAAGAAACAGAGCTAACTTGAAAGAGGTAAATGATCTTTCTTAGTTACCAGGACGACTTCAGAAAGCAGGGGAGGGCAGGAAACAAAGGCTGACAGTGGTTAATTGTCTTTCACAAGTCACCAAGAACACAGACACCAGGAATTTTCACAGGTTTAGCTAAATAAAGTGTGAAGTGCACTTCATAGGACAATATCTTTTCTTCAACATCAGTGTATTTCACCCCGACAAAGATTTAATGAAGAATTTTCACAGTAAAATTTAACACTATACTGTTGGTGTGGAACACCACCAAAACCACCATTTGTGCAATAACTCAATATTACAACTCAGTGACATGTTCCCAGGCCACGAGACCTCAAGCAGCAACCTTGCTCTTCCTCACCCACTGCTCTCCCTGGCTTTCCTCCCACCCCACTGTCCCAGGGCGCTCTTTAAACATCCAGGAAACCTGGGTTTTCCAAGGCGTTTCAAAGAGCGCAGTCAGATTGAACAACCCCCACTTCCAATAAAACACCACATAGTCAGTCAAAGCACCTTACCCTGTAAAACATAGATGTTATCCTTATATTCCACAGCGCTATGAAACTCCATTGCTACCGGCATTGGACAGACAGCTGTCCAACAGTTCTCGCGGCTGTCATAACACTCCACAGACTTGAGTGAATTCCGCCCATCTCCTTCATACACACGACCACCTATTGCATACAGTTTACCACAGCAATGAACCAATTTGCAGCCTATTCTGGCTCGCAACAAAGGAGCTTTCGGAATCCACCTATTGCCAGAGTGATCATACATCCAAAAATCACTCTCTGCTCTGTGATCAATGGAGACCTCGCTGCTGCTTGGTCTGTAACCACCCGCAATATAAATATCGTTATCGGGAGATACAAGAATGCCAACCTCCCTCAAGTCATTTGGTGGCTTGCATAGTTTAAACACTCTCCCTGTGACCGAATCTAAACAAGGCACTGTTTGCTTCTTTCCTGAGTGTTTGTGGGCAGCATCAAAGCATATGATCATTTCAGAAGCGGTCATTCCAAGCCGTTGTGTATAGCCATTGGCACTAGGTTGTCCCTTTTGTACACAGCTTTTGGCCATAGCCTGTGCAAACATGGGAGGGATTTTCTCTAAAAATGTCTCTTCCAACAGAGGCATACGGATGCATTTGGCAAATATTTCTGGAAGGTGCACTTCTCTCTTATTTTGTTCATGCTCAAACCACCTTATAATGCTGTCATAAACGTGCTCTTCTTTGTCTACATTTAAGTCATCGCTGTCGAGTATGCTTATCAGTTGGTCTTTTCTCAACTGAAGAAATTCTTGCTCTTTGGTGACACTCAGAAACTTTTTACGAATGTAGTCTTGCGATCGGTCTTTGAGTTCCTGATGACCATAGTGATCAGCAAAGATGAACACCCCAATGGAGTTTTGTGGGTCCAAATGACTGATCATGTATTTAGCACACTGGTCTTGTATGGAAGGGATCTGGAAGATACTAGCTGCAGTGAACAAAGCTTGAACGTTGGCCTCTGTCAGCATTACTCTGGAGGTATATGCATAGTTCAACACTAAATGCATTGACTCTGCTTCGACACCAACTATACGGACTTCTTTCTGGGTACTCTCTGTAAGGCCGCTAGTGAACATAGATCTAGAAAAGAGAAATATTTAGCCGTTTATTCATAATTACCTTCTAACTACAGGTATAAGAAATGAAATTATATCATGCAGCTAATCCCAAACCATTTGCCTTTATATCAGCACATTTATCACTGATGTTACACTGTCCTGTTTGGCTACCTAAATTTAAGATCAGTTCTGGCCTTACTGAAACAAAAAAGTGGTAAGCTGGAATTTCTTGCATAATTATCTCACTAACCCCATACTAAAATTGACTCAGTTTACAGGCAAAGTTCTTGACATATCCAAGTCTTTGCATTCAACTTTCAACGTTATTTCATATGCGTGTTCCTGCATGCTGGAAACTTGAAAAGGGAACAAGCAGTTTAAATATGCTGTTACTGTAGCCAGGATACCCTCAATACTGAAGACATTTTTGGTTTGTTTGATTTTTAAAATAACGTGACTTTTCTCCCATGAAACTCTTCTTTGATAAACAGACACCGATAATTTATTGATGTAAAGAGAACAATAATCTCTCTTTATTAGGTGCACTATATTATCAACAGTTACAGGGAATATTAGTATAGGTGTGATTACTATTAGCTTTTATTTAATGAAAATAAGTTATAACTCTGCTTTTGATCTCCACTAAAACAACAGACTGTTGTACCTGAAATAAGGACTGATTGCAGCAAGAACATTCCTATGACAGGAGAATGTTTTCCCATGATCCACCTCCACTACGATATCTGTCAGTTGTCCTTCATCATACATGGTTTTAAGCTGTTGAAGAATACTACAAGCATGGAAGGGGTCCATTCCACTGCTGACTGTGGTTGAAGAAGGAATTCCGTTCAGTGTTTGTGAAAACTTACTTGGTTCTACAAAGCAAAATTGAGAAGTGTTTAACAAAAAACAAATTAAAAACCCCCAACAATTCCACACACCAAAACACCCATGCGTGAACAAAAATTAACACAAATTAACGCTCCATACTTCCTCACTGTCACCATCCTTCAACAGCAAGTCTAACATTTTCAAGGGTAAAGATAAAGATAACTCAGTTATTTATTTTTTTCTTTTTCCCAATGTACACATAGATTACCATTAGCCTAAAAATTATATCCATTAAGAAAAATATAATATTAAAAGTTCATATTTATTACATATTACCAGGGAGGAGGGAAGTTAAGTCAAGAATCACAATGCTTACTGACTTATAAAATAGGGAAAACATGAGAATGCAGAAGAAAACAAGACCCCAACTTACGCCAGCACTACACAGGCTATATGTAGGTACTACACACCAAAACAGGAACTTGCTACTAACTTACACAAGCGATGGTTAATAGCCTCAACTCATGAAGAAACAGCTTTACAGTATGTTGGGCAACAAACTTAAATTCACGTAAATTTGTATCTACAGTTACATGCTTTTCTTTACAAAGAAAATAAAATCACCATTTAAAATTACTCAGGTATGAAGGAGCTCACATATCATTGTTGAAAGATATGAAGTGGAGCACACTCTTCCAAGTAACATGTGAAATGCCTAATGAAGTAAATCCCAAAGTGAAAATTGAGCAATATCTCAAGCACAAAAATCCGTTTCGTAATAGCCACAAATTTTTTTACGCAACGACAACAAAGGAGAGCTCAAAAGAAAAACATTAGGTGGCAAGAGCCGCAAATCAGGTAAAGCTGCTGACTGCAATAGAGAATGCTTCCAACAAATTTTGGGCAACACAAAGGGTCAAAGAGGATAGCAAACAACAATGTCCACAATGAATAGAAGGTTTAAATTCTAGCTCATGGTGATATAAAGCAGTTACAATTTCTCTCACTCAGAATTCAGACACAGCTTTGAGCACAGTCACAATTAAATCAGTAGGGATCTGCTGCTGGGCACACATTTCCCATGGCAAGCTTGGGGCCAAACAGTGTCAGTGTCTCTTCAAAATGCTGTTAGGAAAAGCCTTCAGAACACTACTTCCCCCCCCATCCCGCCTGCAATACAATAGCAAACACGTAACGGTAAGATCTACAATAGGGGAGTTTACTTTATCACACTAACTGAGCTCCTACATTCAGAACTAATCAATCACTAAAGGAGGGAAATTTGTACTTGTACTTGTTCGGAGACAATGTTAATCACTAGCAAGAAAATTCCAAGTAAATAATACTTTGCTTGATTGGCTCCAGAGCTTCCTACCTAACAAAGCTTTAATGCACAAGAAAAACTACCATTGCAGAGAGTTAAGAGTTTCATTTACTTTCCAGCAGTGAAAAAGATGCAAAATAGTTTTTCTCTGACCCTGGCAGTCACTACTGCAATGAGTACATGGGATCAAGGCAGCTTCCAGTGCTGGAATAGATATTCATCCCCATATTCCACTTTTCCTATTTAATCCTTGGCACTATCCACATTATAGCTTTCACCCCATAAAACCTTCCCAGTCACTTCCATCACCTTCATTTTCTCCCTCCTACTTCAAGTGTCTTTGTCCTCTATTAATATTCCTCTCACTTGCACCTCAAAATTTTGACTTTGGAGGACATCACCCCCAAATACTCTCCACACTAATGTCTGAGACACCACTTCCTTCTCCACTCCCCACATATCCACCTTCATAGAAGCCTTTCATCATGGACAACTCCGCTCCTCCCTCTCGACTCAGCTCTCTTCACACAGACCACAGCATGAGGATGTCCCTCACAGGAAACCCTCCTTGCATCCTAACAAAGCACAGTACCACTGCACATCTCCCCTCACGCGGTACCGTGGTTCCTCCTATGTAGAGGCCCTCACTCCAGCGGCCTCTTACCCCACACTCCTGACCCCATCCCCCACAAACACCTCTCAGGCACCCTCCTCTGCTATCAGCTTCCCCCCCCCCGGAAACGACACTCCACCCTGCAGGTCCCTCAGCCAAGCACCCCTGCCCCACCGAGCCTCTTAGGGCCCACCGCCCCCACCCCTCAGAGTCACCCCTCAGCCCAGGGTGTCCAAGCATCCCTCCCTCACAATGTACTCCCCACGGACCCCCC
>VZZY01015493.1:262345-333822 GCA_013400335.1 Eurystomus gularis
TGGCCCGGCCGCACCGACCTCCTAACGCTGCCATTCTCGGGGCCCCGCTCCGGCAGCGGGAGAGGGGGGCGGCCCGAAAGGAAATGTCACCGGCACCGCCGCTTCCCCTGCGCCGCTTCCTCTCGGAGGCCCGCTTACTCCCGCGGAAGCCAACCCCGCTCCTCGCACACCCCAACAACGGGCGCTCTGATTGGCCGCCAACCCCCCTGCCTGCCGGGAAATGTAGTGAGGGCCCGGCGGGCGCCCCGCCCCTGTCGCGCCAGGCATGCCGGGAACTGTAGTTCCCCCTGGCGGGCTGCCCGGAAGTTGCCGCTGGGGGCGGGCTCGTCGCGTAGCAACGAGGAGGCGGGGGCTGAGGGCGGGGCGGCCATTTTGGGGCCCTGGGGCAGGGCCCTGGGGTAGTCTGAGCCTATTGTGCCAGAGCAGCCTCATCTCCAGGGGCACACAGCAGAAATGGGCTCTCCGCATAAATAAATCCACCCCAATTCCTGCTTTTTCAGGGCTTGTGCTGCCTCTCTCCTGTCCTCACTGACCTGCACCTCTTGGGGCAAACCCTGCCAAAGGGGATCAGCCAGGTCACTCCGAAACTGCCCAGCAGGCCATGGAGAGCAGGCACCATTGCTGCTGGAGAACCGGCAGGAAAGTGTAGAACGACAGCATAGAATGCCAGGTTGGAAGTGACCCCAGGGATCCTCTCATCCAACCTTTTGGGCACAAACACGGTCTAGGCAAGATGGCCAGTGCCCTGTCCAGCTGAATCTTGAAAGTTCCAATGTTGAGGACTCCTCTACTTCCCTGGGGAGATTATTCCAATGGCTGGTTGTTGTTCTCATTGTGAAAAATCGTTGGGAAAAAAAAAAAAAGAAAAGCAGAAAAAAGAAAATGCTGCTGCTCTCCTAATACTGCAAGGACATGGTCAGGAGAAAGGCTGTGCCTGGAGGCCAGCCCCAGAGCTGCGAAAGGCTGAATTGACCTTTAATGAAAAATGTATAATCAGCTAATTAGTCTGAAAGCTCATCATGCCAGGAGTGTGTTTTATTTTTCCAGTGTTCGTATCCCCCAGCACATTGTGGCCAACCAGATCAGCCGTACCAGTCCTGCACAGAGGGTGGCTGAATGACTCCAGCAAACATGCAACCGTTTTGTTGCTTATGACCTTTAACATTACAAAGCACGTTTCTCTTTCCATCCTGGAAATGCAGTGACTGATAGTCACCGGCTTTTCTAGTTTTCTGCAGCTACTAGCCCCTGCTTTCATTCTGGGTAACCAAGTCATTGTCAGAAGTTTGCTGGGGAATAATTGTTTTTTCTTCTCTGTGAAACATAATTAATGAAAGAATAATTAACAAATAGTGGAAGCATGCCGAAGTCCATTATATGTTTCTGGTTTTAATCAAAATAGATTTAATATAACTTTGCAGCTTTTAGCTGGCAAGTTTTATTAAGAAAAAATGCAAACAAAACTGATTTAAATAACATTTAAAAAATACATTTCCCTTTAACTCTCAGAAATAGTAGCATGGGTGCATTACCAATGCTCTGAAGCAGATGAATTTAAAGAGATTAATTTCAAGGCAGAATAGTACCACTTAGTGTCATCCAACCACTGCTTATGTGGTTTCGCTTTCGCTTGCAAGGCATAGCTGTTCCCTAGTTTAGCAATTATCAGTGGTGTCCAGGCCGCTGTTGATAATAATGCTACACAACACAGGAATGATAGAGACTCTGATGAAGGAGGTGTAAAAGAAAATAGAACTTCACGTCTGCAAATCGATTCTGCAGTTTTCCAATTTCCCCATTCAGCAATGGCACGGCCTGTGAAATTGTCCCTAGAAATATAAAATGAAGGGAAGGAGAATACCCCCACTCTTACCTTTTAGCAAATGACATCACCTGATACAGTTCATTTCCTTTGGTGTGGACTGGCCTGGATTAGTGTCCAAAATGCAGAAGCGAAATGGAGAATGTTTTTTAATACAGATATCGCACTGAACCGGTACTTTGGAGCGTGAGCTTTTCTTGAAAGAGCTTACCTTTGTAAGGCCTTTGGTGAAGCAAATAAATTGCCACACAAACAGGTTTAAATATTCTTTAAGAGGTATTGATACCTGCGCTTTCTCTTGGTCTGAAGTCTCTCTCAAGTGTGATACACCAACGCCCGCTCCCGTCTTTGGAAACCTTCATTAGCACTCCCCAGTTCTTGGAAGCTTTAGCAGTGTAGCAGTCCCATGGAAGTCTAGGGACCCAGCTTTATCATCTATATTATTTGCTGGATTTCTCAGGTGCAGAATGGGAAGTGTGTTGTGTGTGCAAGTTGCTCTGAAATCTGTGGCAGTCACCTAGCATGTTACAGCTGGGTATTATAAATGGCATTTGCATTACACACAAATATTAGAACCAGTTCTTTCAGAAATTACAAGATGCTTAATAAGTTCCAGCTCCCTTTCCTTTTGCTGCCTCCTTTTCTTCCTTTCTTCTGTTGTTGTTTTGCCTGGGAAGCGATGCAAGCTCCCTATTTGAGCGTAGAAGTCAGAAAATTGGGTTCTTGGCTTGGTGCTGACACTAATTTACTGCATGCTGTTGATCAAATAATTTGATTTCATGGATTTTGGCTTCCCAGGAGACAATGGGGAGCTGTGAAGCCCTTAGAGATATATTGATGTAAATTCCTTTATCAATATTATAATAATTTTTGGTAGGGTGGATTTATTGGTTTTTTTTTTCGTTTTTCTTTTTTAGCTCTTCTGATCAGCAATGCACTGAAACTGATAATACCATTTTAAGATTTTGCAAGAATCCAGAATGTCCTGATTACTGAGGGACTCGGATGTTTTCATGTATGCTTTCATACCTAAGTTATCATTCCTGCAGATACAGCTTGAAAACATACAGCTGAAAACACTCAGTGGAGAAAGTGGGGGACGTTTTGCATTTGATATTCCAAAGGTTCAAAAATAAAAATGAAATAATACTGACTGAGAAGGAACATAGAGTCCATGTCTGTCTTTTCTAAGTGATTAGAAACGTTGCCCCCCTTATGAACTCAGAACTGGCACTGCTTGTTCTGGGATTCTTGCCTTCAGACTAAAGAATGTCTTTGTCATGAGCCCAAGCAAGAAAAGAGGAGAAGGAAAAAGTTTCAGGAGAAAATAAACAAAATACACACTTTTTCAGATACTTGAGAACTTAAAAGACACTCGAAAAAAAAGGTTTGAACAAACAATGAAGTTATTGAAAATGTTTCCCTTCTTCATTACACCTACAGAACAAGTTAATTAGAAAGCTGTGGTTCATCTGCCTTCAATACAGGGACCAAGAGAGCATCACATCTTTGGCAGATTGTTGGTTTGGGTCATCTGTTAGGAAACTGCCCAAACCGTCCCCAGTGCTCCTGCTATGCAAGAAGTGATGCACAGAGCACTTCTGGAGGATCCAGCTCTTGCCACACAGTATTAGGCAAGGCTTTTCATGTTTTCTTCTGCTGGCAAAATGAAGATAATAAATGCCGATAAAAACTGGATCAAAATTTAAAGATAAATATAAATAAGAGGTTCAAGCTGCTTTAAAAGGGACCAGATTTTAAACCACATATTAACGTTTTCATTATGTATATCCTGTTTAGTTTAAAATTTTGGGAGGAGTCACTGCGGCCTCTTTGCCTTTTTTCTTGGCCTTTCCCTGAATGGTGTGAAAAGTGGAGGGCATCCTGAAAGGAAGGGCCAACATGTCCCCACACACAGAAGGTTTTGAGAAGCTTGACAAGACTCTTTAGTTTTTCACAACAACCTTTTCAATGTTCACTTTTTTCATAGATCTCTTGAGTTTTCTCAAAAGAGCATTAATTTCCAGCAAGATTGTTTAACTATTAAATATAAACACAGTCATTAAAAAAAAATATTAATATTACTATTTCCCAAATATGTCTCAATTACTAACATTTACAATTCTTAAGGTATTTGTACTGTGAATCTGTGAGAAGCAATACAGCTGATAAAATGACATTCTGAAAACCCCTCCTTTTAATTGGAAAAATGTTGATATTCAGTATGGAACAATCTAACCTTGAAAAACAATCTTTTACCAGTTTGTCTTTAATGCATAAAACACCGCTCATTTTCTACAGCTCCATCACCAAGAGGCACATTAATTTAGTTGCACAATAATTTAATACATTGATACACTGATTGAAGCAGAGAGGGTTTTCTTTAGCAGTTCCAAGAAATCACGCATTTCTTGCAGAATCTTTAAAAGGACAGTTCTTGCTGCAGTTTAAGGAGGGGGAATTGCCAATCATTAGGGAAAGCTGCCCTTCAAAGCCAATCGATCCCGCCATACTGAGCACAGTGGGCATTGCAGCAGAAGAGAAGGAAGGCTGGCAGGGGGCAATTAATGGGGCAGATACTGCAGTGCCTTTTCTGATTACCCCATACCGTACGGTGGATTTGGCCTTGCTGAGACAGGCTGGTAGAAACAAGAACCCTGATGAGATATGGCTCTGCTAATGTCAAGAAGTGCCACTTCCTAGCAGCAGGAGCAACTTTATTGAAACCATCTGTTGTTTTAGAAGACACATGTGCGCGCACACGCGTACTTCCTCCTCCCAAAGCATTCAGCCTTTCTCTTCAGGCTGACTGAAATTGTACAGCTAATCCCCACTTAATCTCAGAATGACAGGCTCTACTGTTTTCAGCAAGTCCCAGCAGCTACTGAAAACCTGGGTGACTGGCGCTGTTTAGGTGATGTGACAGTGATGTATTCTGGAGCAGTCATTTTAGAATAAAATACCCATTCATCCAGTGTCAACATAAAGTTTTGCAAGAGCAGCCTGTGATTACTAGGAGCCTGAGAGAGAAGGCTTGGGTACCTGCAGAGAGAGACGAGAAATCTACTGCGCTGGATCTGCTCTACGCAGGGCACAGAAAGAGGAGGTTCAGTGAGTTTGGCCCCAGGGAAACCTTGTTTTTCAGCAGGTATAATCCAACAGTGATCTCAAAGGGAAGCAGCCCTGTTTGGGTTACGGCAGACTCAGACCACAAGCCCCGTTCCAATTTGTCAAGTTTCTAATCGTATTTTTGTGATGATCCTTCCTTAACACACCAGGACCCTTAAGCTTCTCGTGGCTGTGTTACAGAGGTGTGCCTCAGAGCCCTGTTTGCCAGCAGAAAAGGTGGCACTACCAGAGCATTCACTGAGACTGAATTAACTCCAGGCTCTTTGCAGGTAAACTATTTCTGTTGGTATTTCATGCACATCTGTGCATGTTTAATTTCTGATTCCTGAAAACCGTGTTTAAAAGCACCACTTAAAAAATAACCGGCTTCCAAGCAATTTGGAACAAACAATGCATATCAGACCTGGAGTCTCTGCAGTCCCTCTCACCAGCAAACGCAACCCGTCTCCCCCAGGCTTCTTGGCCGCTTGCTGAGACAAACCACACACAAAGGGGAAATATGCCCCATCCAGAGCAGGAAGAGGTGTGTTTCTGACCTCGTCTCCAGAGCTGGATTTCTGTAAGTAGTTTAATCTCACCTCCAAACCCCTCTGGCTACCTCCTTTCTACTTCAAGAAGGCGCAGATCAAACAGACACTTGCAGTGGTGGAAGAGGTAGCAACAGAGGAGAGCAATGACTTCTTGCTGCCCCTTTTCTCCTCCATCCATTTTTGCTTCTACCTACATATGTGTGTGCTATTAAAACTCCACAGCTTGCATGCAAAAACCCATATGGACCTCTAAAGAAATAGGTCACTGATGGCCTGGCCAGCTACAACAGCTAAGAGATGGGACTTTAATGCACTAATACAGATGCAAACTGATCCAAACACTAGTCAGAATGTGATTCAAACGCAGGAGAAGTGCAGACCCTTCCCAAAGAGCACAGATGGCTACAGAAAGGGAAGAGCAAAAAATAAAGTGCCTCTTCTGCCTGGAACTGAGACAATTAAGAGCAAACTAGTTTTCCTTCTTAACTGGGGAAGCTGGCATAGCTGCAACAGCTTTTTTTATTATTATTTTTAGGGAAAGTACAGTAAACTTGAATCACTCAACACCATCCTATATCCCTGGGACATTCTGAAGTCATCACTCAGAGCTGTTGTGTTTTTCAGTCCATTCTCTCTACAGTGATGTTTTTGTGTGTTTTAAAGAACTTGAATATGGAAAAGACAACCCCTGGAGCTGTAACAACGGGGAAGTATCTCTCGCCTTCCTACTTTCAGCCTAAAGAACACTGGAAGCTTAATACACTGGAGTTACTTTTTTTTTTTTTAAGCAGCACATCTTCTCAGTTATGAAAGTATCTCAGCCATCTAACTTTAAATGTCTAGTTTTGAGTCAGTACTGTGACCACAAGCTGGGGTAGCGTGGTGTTACAGACCTGTTCACTTAATGCCAAAAGGTGACAACCATAAACACTCTTAACAACCTTGAAAGGGTGATGGATAGTGTGAATATTTTTGTAAGTGCCCCTGTATGTGCTTTTTTTTGTATAAAGGAAAAGAAAACAAGTTTAATACATGGTATTACATTTTTTAACTTAAAAACCTATGATACAGAGGCCGCATTGCCTGCCCTTATTTACTCAACCCACCCAAATTCCGTTGCATAATTTGTATTCTGTGAATTCCATTTGGAATATTTGACTGTTTATTAAAAATTCAGTTTACATATTTCTGGGTACTGACAATTTTTGTTTGTTTGTTTGTTTGTTTTTAGACCCTTTTCTCATTCTAGTCAATAGCTTCGTTATTGAATGGAGGCACATGGAGCCGGGGCCCAGGGAGAACGCCTGGTCTGTTATTGACTGCAAAAGTGTATTTAATGGTTATGCATTAAATGATGAAAGTTTACTTCCTCCAAAATCTCTGTGCAACAGAATAAATCAGATAACTGGAAGTCAGACAATGGATGGATTCCTAGAAATTATTTGCAAATACTGATAGAATATACAAAGAGGAAGATGACTCATTCTGGAATCTAAAGCAGTAAGAGGACAACAGGGTTTTCCCCTCCATTTGACCCCCACCCTCCCCCAAATAAGGTCATACAGGTTTTGTTCACTAATTCTGTTGCCAAGTAAGACTCTGTCTAGCTGCAGTCATGGCTTTAATCTGGCCCAAGAAGATACTAGCAACAGCAAAGTTGCAATGATGCCAGCTCTCATACAGACCAGGCTCCAAAAGCTTCAGTGATTCTCTCTCAGGTCCCTGGGCTAGTCAAATTGTAGCTAGTGGGACTGTCCCTACACATCCTGCCATTGCACCTCCGAAGCAGAGGGACCCTTCCAAACTTTGTAGTGTCTTCATTCCTCCTCTAAAAGTCGGTCCTGATGATTTATGAGAAATAATTGCCAGTTTAAAAGACCATTTTGAGAAGTGCCTTTTTGAAAATCCTGACACATGGTACAGCTTGAAAGCCTGGAACTGTGTTCCTTATACAAGAGGCCTTGAACTCTCTCTGGGCAGACCATTCTCATATCCTCTTGGATGGAAGACTTTCATATCCTCTAAGCTCGTGTATTTCATGGTAATAAGCTGTGGGATTTAACTGTGCTGAGACAACATGCCTGCTCTTTAACCTAGCAGAATAAAGAAGGGCTTTCCAAGCAAAAATAGTTAAGATAAAATGGTTCATATGCTACATGGAGCTAGCAGGACATTCACTTTTTTTTTGGTTTTCTGAGGGAAGGAGAAGGGTTTCCAGGAATCAGCCTGGGACCATTTAAGAGTTACACTGAATATCAATATCCTGACTACTGAATTTTCCCAGGTTTGAGAAATAGATGATAAATTGACATATAAATAAAAGTAGAGGCTCGTATAGGTACCTCTGTTATCCTGCTATAACATCCATGTTTATTTAAACTTCATTCTTTTGGTCTGTTACACAAATTAAAAAAACTACCACCAAAGGCCACATTGGAGTAAAAACCCAGGATTTGTATTTGTCAGGCTCGGGGTGGGACTGTGCTGTGCTGAAATGCAGAAACTGCAGGCTCTCATGACCCCTGCCCCTGGTTCTGCATTTAGCACTTGTTTGAGCTTCACACAAGCATTGGTTTCAACCAATGCCTCCTTAGGGGGAAAGTATAAAACAAGCAAGATTATAACAGTCTGGAATTAGCTACATCTTGAAGAGGTTGTGACCAGTTTCAGTTTCTGGGGCAACACATGCACTTGCAAAGCCCATTGAGTAAAGACAGGAGCTACAAGGTCTGCCAAGAGACTGCACAGCCAGTGAGGCAAGATGGTCTGCCGTATGGGGGAATGGGAAGCTCTGCTTCTGAGGCAACATCTCAAAGGCCTACTGTGGTGAACGGAGATATTTAAGTAGCACTTTGGTGCTAGGTCTGATGCTCACCTGGAGAAATCTAACCACCTTAACCAAGACTCTGTTGCCTTTTGGTTTACGGATAAGTGGTATTATATTAATAATGGTGCCCAACAAAAACATACTGCTTCTGTCTTCAGAGGTAGCCCAAGTCACAGCGCTCATCTCCTATCCTATGTAACACTGGCTTAAGATAGATGAAACTGATGTGGGATTTGTTCTCAGTATTGCCATCACCTTCATATCTCAGGAGCCATCTATTGGAAACTATTAGTAATTACACCTTTTACCTTTTCTCCTTGGAGAGCCAGCCTGGGGAGGAGACATGTCTGTATCATGAACGTCATGAACTTAGCATAAATGCTAAAAGGGAAGTGATTTTTAATGCCGTTTTCTTCTTGCAGAGACTGTTCTCATTTCTAGCATAGGCCATGCAGGCTCAGGGTAGTCCCTCTTATTCACCATTCTTTCTACATTTCACATGAGTGAAGTTAACATTTTCCTCTATTTGCTGAAGAAAATATCAAGTGTGCCTCAGGGACCTGGTAAAACAATTAAGTACCATTTTTAGCAGCTAGAATATCTGCTCAATTCAGCTAAAAGTTTCAAATCTTTGTAAATAAGGATTTTATAGATTCAGAACCAATAAAGATTCATCTTCTTATTAAAAAAAATTAAACCAATTTCTATCTTAGTCAATATAAATGTCCCTTTGAGGCAAAGGGAATGCTGGGAGAAAATCTACTGTGAGCTAAGCAGAGATAGACCTGGAACTAGATAGAACACACAGGCTTAAGTGTGGGGCGTCTGTTTCCTTTAATACGTTAAAAACCTTACCCTTCAGACAGAGGCCAGGCTTAGCTCCTGGTCTCATTGTTCTCCTCTATCTAAAGCTGAAATGTGGGATTAGTTCCACTCTCTGAATTCAATGCATAGCTGAGCTTACCTGATGTGACTTGAGGACAGCTACTCAGCAGGGAGGTTTGAAACCTAATAGTGGAACAGGAACAGAGAAACTCTCCAGTGACTACAGTGCACCGGCATGTGAAAGCTGGAGCTGTCATTTCAACCACATGTCAGTGAGGGAGCTGTGGACTGGCTCTTGGCAACCACACAATAGAATGAGCCGCAGTTCCAGGAGAAGAGGCTTCAACAGTGTAAGGGAAGGAAGAGAAACTCAGTGCCAGCATTTTGGAAAATTAGCATGATTGAAAAGTTTGCATTGCAAAATTTGGGATTTAACACAGCAGTCTCTCTCGAAATCAGTTTGGTTTTCCAAGAGCGTCCTAGTTTTGTTTCTTAAATGTTATGGCTTAGAGTGGAAAAGAAAAGAAGTAGCAGTGGCATAAAGGAGATAAGCCAACTCTAAGTGCCAGAGAAAGCTGTGAATGTCACACCACAGTGCTCCACACTCCAACAGCTGTGGCCATGTATTGACTTCTGTCAGCCCATCCCCTGCCAGATCTCACTTGGTATGGCAGAGGAAGATTCAGAGTGAAAGAAAGAACATGGAAGATATGGACAGGGAACACACAGAACAGTGGAGAGCAGAAACAGGGAATTTGTTTCCTACAGCAGTGATCTCACTCCAACATCACCTTCACCGAATATGTCCATAGAGCTTACTGCACACATCAGTGTTTCTTTGTGAAATCTGTCAGCATGACAACCCAAACATACTCCCCTTCGGTGATACGCTCTTGCCAACAGGACTCTGCTGCTGCATGCCACTGATTTTAGTTTACTCAGACACAAAGGGCTGGTTTGAATCCACAGACAATCAAAGGAGCTATGTCACCAATTCAGTGACCCCTAGGGCAGAAGGAGCTCCCAGCCAAGGTGCCAGGCTGGCTTCAGCCTCCTATTGTCATCCCATCAGCTGGTGGTATTGGAGACACCTTGTCTTACCTCCTCTTTCCCTGAGGTATACAGGATGGATGCTTAATGAGATCACTGATTCAACATTTCACTTTTAATTTAAACAAAAAGACCCCAGAAAACCCCCAAGCACTGTTTTGCCTGACCCCAAGATGGAAACAAAGAACATAGAACCCTCAGCCCTGCCAAGGCTGGTTTTCCCTTCTCACTTTGCTCTGAGACAGACCTTTGGCTTTTAGCCTCAAAGTCAACAGGGTGGAAGCAAGTATTTCTGAACTGCAGCTGTGCAACTCACCATCTCTTCGAACCCCTAACAGAGCTTTGCTGTTGTACTCCAGTGGAGCATCCTTACTTGAGGAAAAAGCTCTGGAGAACTCCAGCATGTAATGAATGCAGTCCAAATTCCAACCAACAATATTAATTTCAAGGCCAGGATCTTTAAAACTCCCCATGCTGCCACACGTTACCTGCTAAACCTTCCCACGCTTGCAGACTGGAACAATACCAGAAGAGTTGATTAGAGTTAGTCAGTAAATAACATGGGATGCAAAAAGATTGGGTAGTAAAAGGACCCTTGAGAAATTAAGGGGGAAAAAAAGCTCTACAGCCTTTCAACTTATTCATGATTTACTAGAAAGTTGTATAATGTGGCAGGCCTAAGAGCTAGCTAAAATGCTTCTAAGACCAAAATATCCCAACTTGAATAGCTAAGTTGCATACTGAAAGCCTGGGGAAATGTTTAAACTAAGCTAAAAAGAAAACCAACGCTCTCCCTTCCCCCCACCCCAAACCTTTGATTAAAAAAGCAACAAAAATGCTAATCTTCTGTGGTTAAGCAGAAAGGCTTAAAAAGTGGCTGACAAACAACATGAATTATTCAGGGACAAGGTTACTGCTATTCCACACTCATTGCTCCAGAATGTGAGTGCAAAGCCACACAAGCACAATAGTTTCTGTGAGTGTTACAGTGATAAAATAGTTTCAAGTAACCTCCATTAATTGCATCAACATAATATAGCCTTTCGGGATCTTTAAGGAGCCATAACAGACTCTAAAAAGGGAGGGCTTGATCCCAAACTAAATTAAACACATTTTATATATTATGTGGTTCCAGTGGGACAAGTATTACTATATGTTAAATAGGTGTGGTCAGAAGCAGCCCCATTCTTCAAACTTATATTGGGCAAACATCCAGGAGGGTTGAACATCAATAATCAGAACAACCATTTAGAGTTTCTGTGTTCATAAGCATCACAACCTTCCCTAAATCATGAAGATATCTTGTCTCCTGGCAAGCTGAAGTTGTATATGTGCATAGATGCATTTCTTCAGCAAGAAAAGGGAAGGAGAAACAAGCAGGCCTGGTTTAGAGCTGAGTGACCAGAGCAGTTGCCCAGATCTCAGACCACAGAAGGGTGCCTGTGTGGTAAACTCACTACATATGTATAGGAGGAGAGAAGGCATTAGCAGCCACCACAAGCCTACCATTGACTCAGCTTCCAACCTAGGTAGCTTAGGGTCTTGCCAAAATGAAGCTCAAGCTAGAGAGTAGGGTAGGAAGCTCCTGAAAGTAGCTCTGACCAAACATCTGGGGATCCAGGGGCCACACAAATCCCTGTCAGCCTGGCTCTGTACTGCTGAAAGTCAGCAGCCTCAGAAACAACCACGGAGATTTTAGTATGCGTTAGTAGCTCTGCAGGGGACTGGCTTTTACCTCAACATGTATAAGACATTCCTAGGACTTACCTTAACTTTGTGATCCCCCACACACCACAATACTTGAAGGGGAGGCCAGAAAGCCCTTTTATTGCCACTGATATCTACACAGCTGTGGTTATAATCTCAAGGGAGAGAACCTGGTGCTGGTCCCACAAGGAAAATCACCTGATTCTGCAACACATCAGAGTGGTGAAGAAGCCAATGTGGTAGCAAACCGCAATGCTGTTAACAGCAGAGCTGTGTGCAAGGATTTGTTTTCTGTCAGTGGATTTTGGGAGGGGATGGAAAGTAGCAAAACAGTCACAGAGAAGCTCAGTTACAAAAAAATGAAGGTAAAGCTTCCAATTAAACACATAGCAGTCAAGTTAAAATTATAGGTGACAATTACTGTAACTTGATTAGGCACAATGGCAAATTTGCTTCCCTAAATCACTTTCACAACTCTCCTAGGAGGTCTGAAAGATGTAGTATATGAGGTTCATTTAATTTCTAATGTAGTAATTATCACTACTGAATAAAAAAAAAAATAGCGGTGACAGACCCAGGAAATAAATTTAGCACTTGAGGTTTTAATAAAATTTTTATGTGCAACCCCGTTGGTTAGAAATTGTTTAATCAATCTTATCTGGTTCACAGACTTTCTGCTGAGCTTTTGCTTCGTGTTATTACAAGGCAATATGCTGCAGCACCTTCTTAGCATCCCAAGTTGCAAAGCCTAAACACTGTTGCTATCCAAAGCTAGCACAAGCTCCTCTCTCAGTTGTGAACACCCACGATTTTATTCACATGCATATTCAGTACAGGCAGCCAGTCGTAAGCGCTGGTAACTCCAGAGCAGGGTCCAGCCCACTCTGCCTGGCTGCCATTACAGGGTCTCTGCTCTAGATGGTAGCTTACATCTATGGCAGAGGTATCCAGTGAGCTTCATCGGGTTTTCAAGATACTAGTGTGTAGCAGGCACTGCCAGTCCTTTCTGAAGGGGCTTCATGTTCCAGGCTTTAGTATAACACTTCCAGAGGTATCCATCCCAGCCTGTCCTGGCCCCTCCAGGCTCATCCCAGCTGCTACCAGCACACCCAGAGGCCAACCAGTGGTTTGCACAGGGGTAGCGGAGGCAGATGAAGAAATTAAGTCCAGGATCCACAACTGATGGTGTTTCTGAGATTTTTGTGACTCCAGAGGTTTTGCTTAAGATTTGAATGTTCCCAAGCTCCTGGGCACAGGTAGAGAGAAAACCAAACCCAGATCTTCTGTCCTGCTGCTTGCAGGGTCACTACCCTGCATAAATGAAGCTGAAATGGTTTATTTCTGTTTGCAAACAAGGTCAGTGTGAGTCGCAGAGAGGTTAAAATGTAGTTATGAGTATCTAAGTGAAAAAAAAAAGACAATGTATTAACAGGAATCCTGTCCTGTTTCTTTATTTGTTTTATTTAACCTAAAAAGCCCATCTCCACTGTTGAACAAAATTACTCTCACTGCCAGGCTGCTTAAAATACTGTTTTAAAGTGTGCCAATATGAGTTCCTTGGCGCCATTTTTACCGGGCATTGGTACCATTCAGGACCACAGAATGGCCTGTCCAGCACAGGCAGGACTGCTGGCAACACTCACTTGGCTTTCTCCATTTGTGTCCATCAGAAATACATCCTCCACCTGCCAACGGGATTTAGCTCTGCTCTTTCTCTTTGCTGGCACTCTCTGCCCTAACACACGGAACAAGCCATCATCCAAGGATTTGTTTGGTTTTTTTTTTTCTTTTCCTGTTTGCAGTTAGTACACTAATAATTCCTGGAGTGACCCAGTGGCTCACAGGTAAATTGATAGCCCCCAGATCAATTAAAAAAACAATAAATATTTGGGTGTCGTCATAAACAAAACTCATTCAGGAGATGAAAGCACTACAACATGGTAATTTGAAGTGAAAGAATATTCTGATGCCCAGAGAATTATTGTAACTTTCTTCAGCTGATTTATTTCAAGAAAAAATGTGGAATAAGCAATATTTCGCCCTGCTGCATGTTGGTATGATTCATAACATGTCCTGGAAGTCTTCTGAGATGCAGCCAGCCAAATTAAGCCGTCTTTGTCTGACCTATGAGGGTGTCTCCCCCACTTAGCTGCTTTGGAGTACCGTCTCTCATAGGATGCACACCATGCACCCCATGTCCCACCTCTTGACACAATGTGTGGCCTTCTGGTCCAGCTTTTGGTCTCTGCCATGGTTTTAATGCTAACCTTGCTAAAGACTTTGCAGGCAGGAGGGGCAGTGGCAGGACTCATGCTGCAACAGTATGGGCAGGAGGCTCTGTAACAATGCAGCCAGTGCCATCCAATGTCTTCCAGAGCCTCTTGAGACCAAGGGTCAAAGACATGGGGTGCCACATGTCCTGAGTGATCAACTGGGAGCCCCTCAGAAAACAGATGATCAGAGCTGGCAATCACTTTAACATCCTCATGACCCAAATCCTCATGACCTTCAGAAATCCTAATCTTTGTTTTCACCTGTCAATGCAGTACCCAAGCCTTCAAAGCCATGACAAAATGATTAATTAAAGCACAAGTGAAGATAGGAATTTTCTTCCTTGACTTTTGAAGCTGGAGTCTGTGTGTCATTTTGACACGCTAAGCAATTACAGCATATGGATATTTGGTGCAATTATATTTTGACAGCCCATATGGACGCTGATTGAGCCCCAGCAAAGGAGAACACAGAGGGAAGCTGTCCTCCAAATATCCGGGATGCAGAGAAGTACTCACCGGCATCTTCACTCCGAGCTGGCAGCGCTGCTGGGATCCGAAGGCCACTGCTGCCATCTGGTGTCACGGTCACCCGATGGAGGAGAGCTGGGACGTGGCAAGGCTGAAGAAGTTGTGTTCATATAAGCTGGATAAATGAGAGGTGACTTGGTTCCAGGCACTGAGGAAGGACAAAGTGGTCTGTGGCAAAGCATGGCTCTGCACAACGAAGCCGCTTTGCGTCCATCTCCATCTAAAAGGAACCAGCTTGTGTGCTTGAAGATAACAGAAAGAGATGTAAGAAAGGAGAAGAGAAATTGCTTAAAAGGCCTTTGCTGAGAGGAGACACAATCCAGCACTGTGAGTTATGGATCAGCAGCTCTGGTCATCCTGCTCCAGCAGAGCCACGGGTAAATGCTCGTGGAAGGGGAGGCTTGCAAAGCTCCAGAGCAGGGAGGGAAGTTCAGGTCTCTGGGAGCTCAAACTGGAGCTGTGTGGAAGAGGAGGCACTGACCCTGTCATTATTAGGCCTTCCAAGCCTTAGTCTTAAGTAGTTTTATGTATGAAGGCAACATTCCATTAAGGCTAAAATGTATCCTCACGGAGGAAGGGAGACAATTTAGAAAAGAGGACAGTTCTTCCATGGTTTGCCAACCCCGAGGTGCCTTACAAGCCCTAGCTCTGTAACCGTGGATTCTCCTTCAGCAGAAGACAGCACTCATACAAACATCCCTTGCACTTTTACAGCCTGAGGGGCCAGCCCTGCTCCCTCCTTCATCCCAGCACACTGACCATCGGGGCAGAATGTGCTCTCCTGTAGTGACAAGTTCAAGTTTCAAACCCACTTTCCTCCCTTTCCCAGTGCAATGCTGACTCCAGGCTGCCAGAGCAGCATTTGTCATATAGGGCTGCAGAAACCTGGAGCTGAGGTGGCATTTGGGCCTGAGCATGATGCTTGGCTCACTAAGAGAGTGGGCACAGAGGACGATCCAGCTGTAGGAGCCTGGCCACAGCCCTGGGTGCCACCGTGCTGCCCTGGCTCCCTGCAAGCACACACACAACTGTCCACAGTGCTGGGTCAATTAGAAGCCAGCCAGGGGACATTAGTGGCATTAATTAGGTGACCATGTCCAGATGTCTCATGCAATTTCTCCTGACTGTGATGCATCACTGTGCTTATTTTCATCAACTTAACTCCCGGGAAAACAAATAACGGCCATCTGGGAAAAGGCCCCTTTGTATTTCCCATCAGCGTGAGAGCTTGCAGGGCTGCAGTAAGCGGTAGGACAAGAGGAAACGGACTCAAGTTGTGTCAGGAGAGGTTTAGGTTGGACATCAGGAAAAATTTCTTCACCAAAAGGCTTGTAAAGCCCTGGAACAGGCTGCCCACGGAAGTGGTGGAGTCACCATCCCTGGTGCACATGTGGTGCTTAGTGATGTGGTTTAGGGGTGGACTTCGTGGTGTTGGGTTAATGATTAGACTCAATATTAAAGGTATTTTTCAATGTAAATGATTCTATGATTCTAAGATACAGGTGATATCCCAAGAGAGGGGGCCCATGGCCTCCTGTTCCCTGCAGAGACAATTATACTCAGTAGCCAACAAGCCCAGGTGTCAATTTTTTAAGTGATGGCAATAGAAGGACTCACTCATCATGGTCCCTTTTGCTATCCAAAGGTTGGAAAGCCACAGCTTCTCACTGAACTGAAGAGCATTAAAAGCAGCTGGATCAATTCACAGCAATTACAGATCCAGGGCACAGATTTGCAGCGGGAGAGATGCTTCAGGATCTCTCCTGTGGGGTGGTGATCAAGCTCAGCTCAAGGCTGCTTCCTAAACATCTTTCTCCTGGATGATCGCTTTTCCTGCCCACTCCCAGGCCTCACAGTCTGCTCAGCAGCGATGCACACCTGTGTTACAGCCTCTGCATAGCCCAGCAGTTGGTCCACAACATCCCAAATCTCAGTGTGGCCAGTTCCCTGCAGCATCCCCCACACGGGCCCGAGACCCTGCTGCCAAGGGCAGGACGGGACCAGTAGTACTCACCCCTCCACTGAACCCACCATGCTCACTGAGGTCCAGGCGGGCTCCAGTGCCACAGCCATGGGGGTCCCCATGCTCTCTTGGGTCCAGCAGAGACAAGGAATCCCAAGAAGTAAATAGAAGATTTTCCATTTGCAGCAATTCCTGTTCTTCAGGCACTGCCCCATAAAAAAAGGATCCACAAGTTAAGCATGAAATAAAGCCAGCGGTAAGGGAATAATTATTTGATCAGCTCCTAGGATATCAAATAGCAGTAAATTGAGCTTCAGTTTAAAAAGCAGACAATTTTCAGTGTCATACCGCTACATTTTCAAAGCTAATTTAAATATTCCATTAAAAAATGAAAACGTATTCAAATTAAAACACCCATAAGATAGGAAAGGGGTGGGGGGAAGCTTCATTGGAGAGAGGACATGAAATGCATCAGTAATTTCCCATCAGGCTACAGTTCCCTTAACTGACCATGACAGTCAAAGATGAAATAGAAATTTCTGTATCAAACCGGAACACAAAGGAGAGCTGACCTTTGATCAAATGCCTGTTTGTAGTTTTGACAAGGAAATTTGCATTAAAAGAATTTATGCTGGACACTTACAGGAGAAGTTAACTCCCAGCATGTAAAGGAAGAGAGAGGTCAAACCATCCTTAAACAGCCTGTCAGATGAAAGCCGTGCTCTCCTCACTGTAGAGCTATGTGAAGTTTTGAGCCGTTCAGGCTCTCTTTCTAAAATCCCAATGCTGAGGGTTTTGTGATGCAATTTTTCAAAGTGATATTTATGCCAGGGTGGGAAAAAAACCTGTTTCAGGCAAACAAAGGCTTTCTCACACAAAGAAAACCCACTTTTAGCATAGCAGCAGAAGGCATACCAAAAAAAAAAAAAAAGAAAATGCACCAATTAATTATAATACTTAAGCTATAAAGTTAGCTGATCCTCCTTCTTTTCCAGCAGAAATAAATAAAAAAAAAGAGAAGCAGGCTGAGAAGCAAATGTGAGCTGGCAGCAACGGTACCCTGCCTGTGAGGTGGCAGGTGTTGAAATGTTCAGCTGAGAAATGTCAGTTGAATGAGGTATTTTGAGGTGGTTACATAAATAAGAGGAATTTCTGGAAATCTGTAAGAACAGGGAGATGTGGGTTTTATCTTGTCAGGAAAATTATTGCTGCTGATTTGAACTCTTACTGCAGCTGCACTATAACAGTCATTTTCATACTGGTTTTTACGAAAGGTCCCACACTGTGCAGCTAAGAGGTTTACTAGAGTCCTTCTGCAGACAATGCTCTCCCCAAACACGAGATAACCTCTTGGATTGTCTCCTTTCTTCCTTATACTTATTTCTTTAATGTTTCCAAGGTTGCCCATTTCCCTCACAGCCATGTTTTTGCAGCCCTCAGTTTCCCTCCTAATTTTTCCCCAGTAAGGACTGCAGGATTGGGATGGATTTTTGAATGCTTCCAGGTTGCCCTTGCCCAGGGCCCTATACTGTGGTTTATTACTGCAATAGTAACCACTTGCATGCCATGGTCTGCTCACAATCACAGACACATTTAATTTGTTAATTAAAGATGTCACAGAAGATCTCCTGCATTTCCCCAAAGGGCTGCCATGACTCTTTATTTGCCTTTTAAATGAAAGTTAAGCCCTACTGCTGCATGCCTAGCACAAATGCTTCCCTGGGCAGGAATTCAGGGGTACCCGGTTTCCAGCCGGCTGCGAGATACCTGGTACAGCCCAGCCGAGCATCCTGGGTCTGGCCAGGAGAGGTCAGTGAACACACACACAGAGCCCACAGTCTCCAAATATGGCAATAAAACGATTGCATTTAATGAAAATAAGCATTTGGCAGTTCCAAACTCCAGAAATGGGAGGTGTCGTCGCCTGGTACCAGAGTCAGTGCAAGGTGCCCTTTGGGGAATGCACCAAGGCATCAGCATGGCCTGGTCCAGGGGAAACTGGCAGCTGACGAGAGCCTAGCAGGTCTTCCAGATGCTCTCCTTGGACCAGCAGCTACTTCAGCCTTTTCTATCCGTTGGACTGGTTGTCCTCTAAAGTAAAAATTTCTCCTGGAAACCTGCAGGAACCAAGCTATAAAATTTCAGCATGCAATCCTGCTAGGGCTGCCAGCAGTGGAGGTGAAAATCTCACCCAGGATCTCCAGGTCCCAAAGTGCCCATGGAGAGAAAAGCACTAAACACTTTGGAAATGCTCTGGATGCAGGTGGGACATCTCAAACTGACATATTTTCCATTGGACAGTCTTTCTGCTTGACTTGCAAGAGCCCCAACATCCAATGATTGGTAAGGGTAATGGTGGCCTCCATGCTGCAGGGGGGGACACAGTGACACCGGAAGATTGCTCTCCAGAGAGGTGTGGGAATGGAAAGGGAAACTGGTCTAGAGTTTTATAGTGACAGCTAAGTAGACAAGATTTCTGTGCTGCATCTGTTCCTTGGAGTCATCAGCGTCGTTCTGGGTTCAATTAATTTTACAGCTTTTGATGACTCTCCATGAGCCCAAACCATCTATTCCCTGAACCTATTATGCTGTGCTGCTTATTTCAAGTATTCACATTCTTGGGGTTTCCTCTCACTGTGGTTTGAGCTTTAATTATAGATTTCTCCTATTGCTTAGTACGTGTCTAGTCCCAAATCCTTCAAAATTATAAGAGTCTTTTCATAAATTTCAGTTTGAATCAAGCATCTATTTTGGTCATCAGTGCAACACAATCAGCACAGACCCTTCCTTCCAGTGTGGAGCCCTTTATAGGACAGGGTTACAAATACCACGTGGACCCTTTAACATATTTAGGTAACGGATAGTAGATACATGCTGATAGCAGGAACACATGCACACTTATCCTGGGGACTGCCAGAATATTAAATTATTGTTGAGGAAGTGGAGTGAAATGCTTCTGCTGGGAGCAGGTGCACAGCTTAAATGTGATCGTGGCATTTAGGTTACGAAAGGACATCTTCTGGTGAAAAGCTTACAGACAAATAATTTCCAGCACCCAGAAAGAGCAAGGTTGGGACCTGCGACTGAATTATAGCAGAATTACATCTCAGAGGGGATGATCTGAGCTGTGATCCCCAAGAGCAGCATAAGCAGACTTGCTTTCACCATCCTCTTTCTGCTGCTTTCTTAGTGCTTAAACAGAAAAACTTCAGCCAAGCAACTTCAGCTGCTTGTGCTGCTGCTTGGAAGCTGGTGGCATCTCATTTCAAGCAGATATTATCTGAGTTCGTTTGAGCTGTACCATTTCATGCTAGCAAGGAGTCTTGGTTCTCAAACTCCAGCTATTGGAGCTGCCATACAAGAAAGAAGCACGTACCTTGTCCACCTGCTTCTTTAACCCAGGACAGCGATTCTCATCCTGTGACCTCTGTACAGGGACCCCAGGGGTGGTGGAAATGGTGCCTGGGAAAAAAGCCCCTATTCAGCCAAGTGAGAACCTTCCAGAAACCCTAGGACTGATTTGATGATCACTGGAAATCACCTTTTATCAGTGTGGAAGGGTTCCCATCTGCTCCCTGGGGGCTGAATGTGCACAAGGGTGAAGGAAGCCACATCCTGGGGGTCCTAAACTGCTGCAGCTGATTCCCTACCATAAGCAAAGAGAGAAATAGGGGTGAGAAGTTACTGCAGTGCTTGGAAGGCAGAGTCCAAGTTTAATGGCTAAAACTTGTCCATAATAAATGCATTTCCACCTTGGTTCCTGACTGTGAGCTAGAAGAAGCCAAAAACAGCTTATGAGTTATTACCTGCTGGCCTCTGTGACCAAAGATCTTGCTGTTGCAGGAAAGCAAAACCATCTGGAGCAGAAGGCTGGGAAGGGTGAGGCTACCCAAGGTTAGGGCAGCTTTCTGAAACAAACTGTGTAAAGCCACAGGAAAAGAAAAAAGTTCTGCTTAAAAAAAAAAAAACGAACAACCAAGCAAACCAAGCAACAAGCAAAACCCCAGAAAAAGCAGAATTGCATTTGCAGAAGCAATCAACCAAGCTATGTCTAGGACATGGAGTAAAGTATTCGATCTTAGTAGGTAGGTGGAGTTGGAAGCAGGCTTTTCCTGCAGGGCTTTGGGGGCACTGAGCAATGTCAAAAGCAAGAGTGGGTGGTGGCCATTGTGGCCAGTGGTCACCCTCGTTGGAGGCTGCACACAGGCAACAGGCATCACTGTTAATTAGAGGGCAGGGTGCCAAGTCATAAAAGTCTAGATATCTAAATAATACACGTAGCCTCAGCCACTAACACTTTACAAACCAAGGAACACAGCAAAAGTGAAGCAATTCTCTCGAGAGCAGCTGATCAGAAATCAAAGAGCAAGTTGCTCAATTTGTACTCGAGTTAAAAAGTGAAGTTGCTCGAACACCATACTACAGCTGAGAGGACAGCCATCAATGCTGCAAGTGCAGGAGAAGGAGCTGATGGGGAAGCCAAGAAAAAGGTGAATACTATTTCCCCAGAGTGATAAATATCCAGAGCAGGATTTGTAACTTTGGATTTGTCAAAAGTTTCTTAATCTGACAATAAGTCTCACTTATTTGAGGACTGGAGGAAATGAAATCTGCTGTTCTTGTGCTGGTGAATGAGAAGGAACCATGAGGGAGGGTGTCAGAGCACCATCACTGCTCATACCACTTCCATCGGAGGAGTGAAAAGAGCAAGCAGGAGAACTTGAGTACTCACAGGTTAATGTGAGGATGTCCAGCTGGGTCACGCAGGTCCAGGGAGGACAGTGGTCCCCGCCATGCAGAGGCTGTGGCTGTTCAGGCAGGAGCCCACCCTGCTGCATCTGCATCTCCAGGAGCTGGGCTGGCCTGGCAGTTACCTCCTCCCAGGACAGCAGCAGTGTGCAGGGACCCTGGGGGTCAAGACCCCCCACACCTACCCCTTTACCATCTCTCTGCAGTCTGGGTGGGAGGAGGAAGCTCCAGCTCTCTCCAGTTTACCAAAACCCCAGAGCCACCCCGAAGTCCCTCATGCACACCACGAGCAAGTACCATGGGCTAAGGGCAGATGGCACATCTGTTAGCAGCAGCTCTGCAGCCGGTGGCAGCAAGCTTGGAGCAGTTTATTTCTGGGGGTGAGCTGACCTAGCTCTCAATATCCAAGTATTTCACTCTAGGGAGGCACGGTCTGCTCTTCTCCTGTGCTGTATGTACTCTCTGCAGTTTGGCTTGCAATCCAAAGCCATAGAAGCTCTGGGTGAGGACAGAGGGATGTACCCACCTTATTTCAAGTGCAGCCTTCTAACCCCATAGAGGCACATCACAAATCTCTCCAGCACTGAGAAGAAGCAAATGAAGTTCACAGGGGGTAGAAGGAAGTGGGTGGCCTTCTGGCCCAGCCATCCCTCCCTCCTCCAGCATGACAGGGACAGCAAAGCCAAGGCAGTGTCAGAGCTGCTTTCATGTCCTTCCAGGACAGTCCCCATGGCCCCAGCTCCCTCTGGGGAAGGGTTGGTAGGTCAAGGGGCCTTTCCCACTCTGGCACCATTCCTGGAGGCAGAAATGGGGCTCAGCACCCCTTAGCAGGACTGTGTACCTACTGGTGTGACTTGTCCCTACTCCATCCCCTTTTGTGACCATTTTATTTTCCTCCCCTGGATAGTCCTTGGCTGCATCAGCTCTTTTTCTTGCACAGTTAGGAAGGTGGCCAGAGACTATCATCACATAGAAGAGGTTCCAAATAACCTAAAAAATAAAAGATTTCTAGCACATACACCCACTTGGGAAGAGCTGCATTATTCCAGAAAACATTCAAGGAGATACTTAAGCCCCACTGAAGCCTGTACTCCTGCAGAGAGGTGACAGTCCCAGAGCAGAAGGTGGAGAGTGGCCACCTGGTCCATAGATGGCATTTCCATCCTGATATTTTGGTTCCATTTCATCATTATCTCATTGCTACTGAATCAAGCTTAGATCAAACAGCTCTCAGTCTCTCATCCTACCAATGCACACCACAAATGTCCCCTTTAGAGCATGGCCAGGACAGCCACGGGCATTTTACAGGTCAGCTGGAAAGGAGGGAAAGCATTGAAGAACCAAACCAGATGCATTTTGTATGGAAAGCCGGCATGTTTCTTGTGCTTTGCAAGAAGTGGGTTCACCTGGAGAAGTGTGGAAAGCTGAACCGCTGCCAAAGGAATAATCTGTTAAACTTCCTAATTAATATTTCTGCAGCACAAAGTCTCTTTGTGGATTTAAATTAATCTAAAACACATTCATTAATTCATAGCTAAGAATTAAATTATATTTTGTTGCTGACCTCCATGTTGTTTGTCTGTAACTAGATTTCCCCTAAAAGGCAGCAGCGCTATTTAATCATAATGCCAACCTTTGGATCTACTTCAGCAGCAATTACCCTGAGCTTTGACTTTGATATAATTTATATTTCAGAACACATCATAAATAACTCTTTCTTCTCCTTTCAGTTTGGCTGTGTGAATGTGTACGCTCCCATGGAAATATGAGTTTATCCCTTTAGCCTATTTATCCCATTCAGACTCAGGCTGTGTGAGTGAATGCTGCTGCCCTGGCCACCCCAGTCTGCCCCATGGGGACACTTTCATGTTCTGATGGTGTGAGATGAGTGCTGTGTGTGCTTGTCATCAAGCTCCATCAGCAATACCACCAGGCAGAGTGGTCCTGGAGATGCCATAAGATGAAGCACAACCAGCCTGTAGACCACAACTGTGAACCCCACAACCCAAGTTATGTCACTTTAGTGACATTTAGGAATCTTTAGTATCCTAACCACTTGTAGAATAATCATCCTTACCCCTTAGACTTGCTAGGGCACAGCCAGTCATCCCATGTTTGGTTAATGGTGGCAAGTCTTCTCATCCCTTTTCTGTTCCTATGGAGACTGTTTCAGCCCCTTGCTTAGATGTAGAAGAAAGATGAGTTCAGGGCAGGTTTCAGTTAGGAAGAGCCCAAGGACAAAGTCTGCAAGCCAGCAGTATGTAATTCACAACCACCCTAATGAATTTAACCCCAGATCATCAAAAATACCATGAGATTTCTGATGGTTTGGATCCAGGAAAATCCCCCTAGAAGTTCTACTCTTTAGAAATATAGAAAGAGCTCTTTGGGGTTCTGGACAGGATTTTTAATGCTCCTATCCTCTGAAATCCAGGAAAAAAAATCAGTTCTGGGCTCCAGTTTTGGCCACCCTGGATTGTCAACCAGATAGATGCATGTAGCAAAGACCTGCTCACACAGGAGTGAGCTCAGCTCCTTCACAAATAACTGGTATTTCCAGTGCCACCAGGCAACCACAACCCGAATCCTGCAAAGAGCATAAATGCTTCATGTCTCAGCCGCTGGCAGCCATGCTAAGAAGCAGCACTGGTAGCTACAGAGATGCAATTAGCAGGAGAGGCAACACACACTAGGGCAAACCTGGTGGCAGCAGGCACGCTTAGATACTACATGCTTGCACCAGCAAGAGAGTGTGAATCCTAATCCTGCTGAGAAACACTCCCTGCGTGGTAGAAACACCCTCTGAATGCACAGTTTGAAGGACTGTGTTCACAAGGGAAAATAATAGTAAAGCTGCAGCATGAGCTCGATCACACTGTGCTCTTCCAGCTGCTGAAACTAAGAGTCATTTCCTCTCAGTAAAGTGAAAGGATTTTAAATTGTCTGTCAAGACTGGCAGGAAGCAGGGAAACGGCTGCAGAAATCCTGAATGTGCCGCTAGCTAACATGGATCTTCATAGAAGCTGTGTTTTTTTACTGTTATTTAGTTTGTTATGGATGAGTTTGACCAAAGAGGATGGCAGATTGCAGAAATTATTATGCCTTGATTTTTTTTTTCAATTATTATTTCATCATAATGGCAAAAAGAGACTAAAAAGTGCTTCTGCAAGGGTCTGATGTAGCCTTGCAATTAAATTCAGGTTGCTTTCATGAAGAATGACAGGCCAGTGGTGGGGAAAAAAGCTGCAAAAACAATGCTCAAGACTGTCAACGCAATCAAATAACACCCATTAACTTTTGCTCAGGAACAAAACTTCAGGCCTCTCCCAAAACCTCCTTAAATAATCAGCTTTTGCAACAGTGAGCAGATGGAGGGTAGCAGGAGGATGGCTGATTTGGGCACAAGCCAGGTTCAGGTTGTGCCCATCAGGTGCTTTGCTGTAGCTTTTGCATGCTCATGTAGGCTCCTTGGAGTTCCCAAAAGGGCAGAATTTGGGTTTCTGCACTCAAGTGTCAACACAGACTCAGTTGTTGTCCATGGCCCCCATCCCTGGATGCTCCTGTGCATGAGATGTCACTGAGGTGCTCTGTGTTGTGCTGGACAGGTGGAGAACCTCCATGACCTCGCACACCAGTGTGGATCAGGGGCATCACCAGCACAGCTGGAGCACCCTCCCTCTCCTCCAGCACAGACTCCTCAAACCCTGCTGAGAAACCAGCTCCAGAAGTGTCTTTTGCTTTCTATTGCAGATTTGCCCCATGAGCTCATCCTGTTGATATTCACATGTAAATGAGTTTATTATTTTTATTTCTACTGCACTGAATTGTTCACAGTCTCTCTTAGTGACCAGTTCTTAGTGCATTGGACCACAAGAGAGCTCCAGACTCCAGCAGTGAGGGATGATGCAGGCAACCCAAAGGTGCATAGAATCATAGAATGTTTCAGGCTGGAAGGGACCTCCAGAGGTCATCTAGTCCAACCTCCCTACACAAGTAGGGACATCTACTTAGGTCAGGTTACTCAGAGCCTCGTGGAGCCTGACCTTGAATGACTCCAGGGATGAGGCCTCCTCCACCTCTCTGGGCAGCCCATTCCAGTGCTCTATGATCCTCATGCCAAAGAACTTTTTTCTAATATCGAACCTAAATCTATCTTTTCCTAGCTTAAAACCATAAAAGCATAAAAGTCAGTATTTGTCAATCCTCTGAAAGGACAGAAAATTCCCACAAGCCGTTCATGTTGCTTAGCCTGCACAAGGGAGGACCTGAAATATGGGTCCTTGGTAACACTGAGATGACCCTTGTCTTTATGGTTCAGCAATTTCTTGTGGCAGCTGCTGTCCATCATCTGTTTTGCACATTGGCCAGGTGGGCCCAAAACTAAACTCCCAGTTACTAGCTGTGATTATAACCAGCTTGCATTGCAGAAGGGCTCCTGCAATGACCCCCTGGCCTCTCCCATCGCTGGGAGAACTAAACCAGTGACTTCTGCATGAGGCTTAACATTGTGCAGTTGGGCTGGTGAATCAGGAACCAACCCTGAAGGCTCCAAGTGGGAGAGAAGTTATTAATGCTCATCCCTTCAAATTAAAATTCCTGTTCAAGCCAAGCTCCTGCTTCTCAGTTTGAACATGGGTCCATCACCCTGTCAGCATTCAGTCCTGCCAGATGTGCCTTTGCCAGCCACCTCAGGGAAGTTGCCTAAAGGTTGATACTACTACATCACACTGTGTGTAGGCTAGCACCATCCTCGGGAACATTTCACTCTGTGTCTCAATAAAATCCTTTGAGTTAACAACCTGCATTTTTTCCATCTTATCATTCTTCATTGGGACCCTTATAAGTGAAGTACCATCCAGAGACAGTGGCCATGGCCCATAAATTTAATTACTAACCTTTCATTTGTAGGTGGCAGAAACAGTTCTTCAAGCATCTGAGTTAATCAGGCTTTGCTGACAGTGGCAATCAATTGTTCAGTGGTCTACTTTTTGCTTAATTACTGTTGGACTGCATTGCATTTTCAAAATGTCAAGCATCCTCTTTTAGAAATGCAATAAATCATTTCTACACGATGTGCAAGGCTAGGGTAGGAGACTATTATTCTCTCACACCTGACCTTGGCTACAAGGAACAGAAATTGATCATTTACTGTAGCAGTGAAATATCATTTAAGGAAAAATGAGTCTTAACTAAGAACTTCAGCTCACTGAAAGGATAAAGAGTTACTTTCTGGCCATGCAAGGAAGTTGCTGGCATGAGGATGTGGCTTTCTTGAAACTCTTCTGTTAATGAGGTATCATCTACACTGGGGATCAGGTATCAGAGTATCAGTTGCGGCAGGAATCCACAAAGCACTTGTGGCCAGGCTTTCACTGTGTCCCAGGGAGAGATGCCCTGATTCTTGTTCTTCCAGCATCAAGCCAGGATATTTATGTGTCAACCAAAGAGTCATTGAGCCCTCTCAGTTTCAAAAAGGATGTCTCAGTGGAGGCAATTTAGCCAGCTGGATCTTGGAGAAGACAAAAACCTTGATATTGAGATTGTATTAATTAAGGCACTTCTCAGAACATGATGTTTTCAAGAAGAACATCTCTGGAGCCCACCAACCCCACCTGTGACATCTCGGTCCTGGCAGTGAAGTTGGCTGCATGAACCTGTGTGGGTGTGAGTGGAGAGGCCATTTGCTGGAGCTGTGGCCTTCGTGGTGCCCATAGCTGAGACAGGCAGAGAAGAGGCAGTTTCTGCCGCCAGCACCTCAAGTGGCCCTGATTCTGCCCTAAGAAACTGCTGCTGAGGGTAGGTCCATTCCCATTGGTCTCCATCTGTAAATAGTAATGGGAAATTTTTAAATTGGTGTATATTTACAGCAAACAACACAAAAGAAACCTGCTCTCTGCTCAGTCCCCAGACACCAATGGGGTAGAAGTAATAAATGACATCTTTCTTGCTGAGAAATGGGAGGTGTTTTCAGCAACAAGATTGTGCTCAAATATGTTGAGAGTGGTACATGGATTGTGGCTAGTGTCAGCCAAGATGATATGAAGATAAAAGACATCCTCTGAGGATGCTGCCAGAAATAAGAAGGAAGAGGCTGTGTGGTGAATCATATGGATCAAATTTCCTCTCTCATTGTGTTTTAATAGAAAAGCTTTTTGCCTGCTCCCGAGGGTACCAATGAAAATTTCCTTCAAACAAGAGGTAGGATGGGGTTTTTGGAGCTTTTTTTTTATTAAACATACATGCATCCAGAAAAAAGCATTTTTTCCCTTCTGGGAAGCAGGGCTGATGCAAGCCCCAAGCCAACTGCAAACCAAGTGCGATCAAGAAATGAAGAAGCAATAAGGTTTTAACACTTGCAAGACAATAAAAAACATTTCTTAGAGGAAAAAAGAGAAAGAAGACACATACAAAAGAAGTCCTTAATCTAAAATAACATTGCTGTTTTCTTAATTCAGATTCAACTTTTCTCCCCATTTATGCCAACAGCATTTGTTTCTTCACGTGTTTGACTGCATGTGTTGGGCATCACCTCTTGGTTGAAACGTGCTGGTTTAGTGGCAGCAGAGTGTGATGGCTTGTATGGGAGCTTCCCAATGTGAATATGACACAAGCTTGCAGGGATTCTGGCCACCCCACTGGGGACATGAGGCACCACTGGGAGAGGACATCCCTGCAGAGCCACTACTGATCACCTACACATCCCAGTTCTTCCTTTGACTCCAGAGTGGAGTCTCAGTGTCAAATGGGTTTTCCTCTGTGTCTCCTTTCTGCATGGTGGTCTCAGTTTCTCCTCATCTCTGGCCACCATTGCCATCACTGAGGAAGCTGCTCTAGGGAGAAGAGCAACCATGGACACCCCATGCCCAGGGTGCAGGCACAGCAACTCAGGGATTTACATCTATCTGTGCCACCAAGCCAGCTCAGAGGGGCTTTGCTTCTCACAGTTTTTCTCTTTAATATTTCCAGTGATGTCCAAAAGCAGCAGCACTAGAGGGCACTGCCTGCACGCTGTGAGAGAAGGGGGAACACATCTCCAGAGGGTCTGTGGGACACCCAGTTTTGGCTGTTTGCTGGCACCTTCCCGCCTCACCTGTGCCCTTTCTGTAAGAGAAGTGGAGCCAGCCGGGGCCATTCCTTTTGTTGGCTGCAGATGAGGTTGGCAGTACAAGATGATGTACAAGATCACTCCCAACAAACAGTTTTGGTAAAGCCAAAGTGAGGCGTTATCAGGCGTGTTTGTTACAGGCACAAAGCGAGCAGTGAAACAACTGCACGCATTTTTCGGCCAGAAGATGAAGTCATGCTGGGGGGTGTCCAGCAGCACAGGGGAGGCAGAGCCCTGCCAGAGCCCTCCCCCGGGGTGCCTGTGGGAGCTGTGCCTGGCCATGCTGGAGGGACCTCACCGCTGCATCTCTGCTCCAAACCCCTCCTGTGGGCAGAAATTCCCTTCTGGATCCAGCTGCCCCAGTGAAAACAGCTCCTCTACCTTCATTTGTCGTCCTGCTGCAGCAGAAAAGCCCATGGACTCGTGTCTAAAGAAAGTAGCTGAAGTAATTCAGATTAACCCTAACTGCATGAGTGAAACCTTCAAGCAGAGTAGACCTCCATGGGGCTGGCCTGACTTACAGGGAGCTCATATCAGCTCGGGCTGTAAGTGACAGGGAAAGTGATGCCCTTCCTTTGCCAGAAGCATCTCACACAGCCCAGGAGGAGCTGGGATCCTGCTGCCTGGCTTGGCCAGTGTGTGTCACGAGTTAAAAGTCCTCAGCAGCACTGTTGATGTTCTAGTCTCTCTTTCTCCATGCCAAGCCTGGTTCCACCAGCCTTGTCTTGCACTCAGCACCACAGATCCTCACAGGCTCCCTGGATTTCACCCTCCACACCAAAAAGCCATCAGGCCTGGATGGTTTGCTGTGTTAGATAAAGTCCAGACAGAGCCAAACTCCTGTGAGCTTTCCTCTGGGGCCCTGTGCAGCTGAATTGACACTTCTGTGACTGATTTCTTCCAGCCTGAATTATTTCCCTTGATGATCTGCCCTAATGGAAAAACAGCTTTTCCACTTTTCAAATGAAAACAAGATAAAAAATGCCTTCCTGGTTTGAAAAGCACGTGGAACCACTGCCAAAGAGTACGCATGTTAATAACATATCCTTTGTACGAGAAGACAGCGCAGAAATTACAAGTGATTTCCCCAGAATACAAACAATACCCAGAGTACGGCAAGGAGATTAAAATAATCCTTGGGATGCTTTTCAATTTTCATGCCTTTTGTAAAATAAATAAATAAGTACAAATTAGTGGTGTATTACAGTCTTCCGAAAGCTTGTGTTTTCACCCCTTAGGATTCCTGCTCCACAGTTAATAAAAAACAGTTGCATAGATAACAGTTCCCTGAGGCTGGGGTGTTATTTCTAAAATAAATTGCCTGTTTGAAAAAATTGCAGGGAAATCATTGTGTTTGGGAAGTTTGAAGCCTTTTTTAATTAATCCAGGAGCGTGAGGGAAAAGGCACGGTTCTCTCCTCGCAGCCGGGTTTCTCGAAGTGCTCGCACAGTGCGGGGGCTGCTGCCGGGCTCTGAAACCCAGCCTGCAATTGGAGGCTGCCTTGGTGAAGAGGAGAAGGACTTGGTGATGGTGTTAATCTACTTTTCCATCAAGTAGCTGATCAACTGGCTAGTTGTTTTGCTGGAATTTGGATCGGGGATGCAGCACAGCTGTTTCTGGAAACATAAGGTACTTCTATACAGAGACAGCCAGAGCTGTCTTTTCTGGGGAGGTACAAGGGCTCTGATCCATCAGGGAATGTTTCCTTTTTCCCTCACGGGGAAATGATGCTGCCTTGACACCCCAACAGCATTTCCATGAGTGGGAGCTGCAGGGCAAGAAGGGCTTCAGAAATCTGCACATGCTTCACACAGATCTTTCCATTCTTTTGGTCAAGAAAAAAGAAACTCTGGCATTCCCAGGATGGGGGGCTACTACTGTGCTTTGTGAGAGTCCTTTGACATCCTGGTGGTCCCCTAGAAAGCTCCCCCATGGAGTTTGCAGCTCTGTGCCCAGCTCAGCCCCTATATAAGGTCCCAAGGGCTGTGGCACTTCTATAAGGCACCACACCACCCAGCCAGATGAAAACCAGGAGTCCTGCAGCCCCTCTGAGACAGGGCAGTTCCTTAAGGCACTGAGCCACAATGCAAAGGCCCAGTATGTCCTTTAGGCTTTGATTCGTTGAAAAGAGAACATGCTGAGTTAATTAAAAATAAAAGCAACAGTCCATGGTGGAACTGCCATAAGATATTCCCTGCAATGCTTTTGCTGCTGGAGGAAGCAGTGGGACAATTTGGGGATCACAAAAGTCCACACAGGAAGATAACGTCCTCCTTTGGCCTGGAGACAGCTGGATTTCCTTGAGCAGCCAAATCTACAGCTCCTTTTCTGCTGGGCTGAGGCTGCCTTGGGGATTTTGGCCTCAGAGAGATGCTTACTGGGCCACATGGATATCAAGGAGCAAACAAAATCATGAAGTGTGACATGTGGAGGCTGCACCTGGAGACTGCATTCCTTCTCACACAGCTCCTGTAGGTACAGATCCTTCTTGGCAGGACCAACCTCTCTGGTCCCTCCATCACCTCCTGCTACCTGTGAACTCGGCCTTCTGCTGAAAATAACAGAAGTGATTTGGAACACTTGAAAATTTCTGTTAAACGGAGCAATTTCAGGACACAGAGATGTGGAAATGACTGTGAACTCTACTGCACGTATTTTTCAAAAAACAAAATCGGGTTTCCCATTTTAAAAACTGATCTAATGAAAAAATAAATAAATATGGAGCTTTGCTTTGCAGATGTGTATTTATAGAGACCACCCTCTCACCCTTGGTCTTTGCCAGACTAAACAAGCTGGTTTAGCTTCTTCTCTGACAGACTCCCTGTTGCCTCACTGTCATGCGGCCTTCCTATGCAATCATTTCAGCTATAAGTCTTTGAACATGGGTGACCAAAATCATACACTCTGCTCTAGATGGTGCCTCATCCACAGCTTCTACAGACTCCATACACACATCCCTGCTACTCCTGGAAACACTTGACCTGTGTCATTCTCAGAGTATATTTTCTCAGACACTCTGTGCAAGAACTTTTTCTCTAAGGCCCTTCTGACACATTTGCAACTGAAAGGGACACTAAGGGCTTTGGTTTCCATGTTTCCCATCTACTTGGTATCCTTCTGGTGCTCGGTATTCTTTCACACTAGTGACAGCTGTGGAGCACAGCTCATCACGGGCATGGATGCAACAGTAGGTTACACTCGGGTGTGTTCATCTCCTAGCTCCTGAAATTTCTAGCCAGCTCATGGAGACAGGCAGAGAGAGCCCATGCGGATCTGCCATGAATATATATCATGGGAGAGGTGTAGATGGATAGACAATGTCCTCAGACTTGTCTTTATTAGATAGAAACCACACTGGCTTGTCAATTCATGTCCTATCCTAGCCTCCAGAACTTGTCATCCCGTTCTTGACTGGCTGGACCCAGCCACAGACAGAACCAAATACTTAAACCACCAGCCTTTACCCATCCTGATTAAACTGGCTGCACTGGGATTTCTCAAAATGTTTTAAACGTAAGTGCATGTGAGAGACAGAGAGAGAAGACAACGTATGTGCAGCAGGGGCTGCCTCCTTTAATGGCCCTTGCAGTGGGCAGCACGGTATATTTTTACTCATTAAATCAAAGTGGCTGCTCCTTGCCCTTCAAGTCCCCGGAGAGCAACTATTCTCGATAACAGCCAGTCCCCAAAGACTCATTAAGCTTTCTTGAAGCTGTTTGCAGAGGCAGGGTGCTAATCTATGAAGATAAGAAGTCAAACCTTTCACTACGAGGACATTTTTTACTACTTGCCTCGTGGTCTCCCTTGTAATTTCATCAAAGGCCAAAACTAAAAACCTATCTAATCTGTCAGAAGGGCCAATCTAATCTATCATTATTAAACACTTTTATGGAGAAAAATGGATTGCAACATTAGAGAGCTTGTGATTTAGCACATGAAAGAGATGGAAAAACGTCTCTGAAATGACAAACAATACAAAATCTGCTTTCCCAACAGAACAGATTAGCTGGTGGCACAAATAAATAACTAAACAGAGTTAAAACTGCTTAGTTTTATAGCAAGAGGTGTAGAAAATGCTTGGGACTTACCAGTGATAGCCTTTTATGGCAAAAGTAGCTTTTAGTGGACATACATTGAAATGAACCTTCACCTACTCTGCAGGCTTTCAAAACCAAGTGCCATGAGAGCAAACCTTGAAAAAACTGGTCTGTCACTGGGCATTGAAAAGCCGTTGTGAGGCGGTGGGTGCAAAGGCGGTTGGTGTTTAATGTAGGAAGTGTGGTGGTGAGAAGATTAGTTCTCACACAGTTAATGGAGAAAAGCAGGCCTTTCCAGGAGACAACCAAAGGCAGGGACAAAATCTAGCTCAAACGTCCTTGTGGAGCAACTCTCAACCCTTCTCTCTCCAGGCAAAGACCTGGGAGAGGTGTTTCTTCTCACTAAACACAGAAGAATAAGAGGTTTTGCTCCATTATTTCCACCTGAACAAGGAAAGCAATGTCCTGGCTGCAGGAGTTTTGCAGACTCTGCTGATGGAATTTTAGTCTGAGCACTCCTTGGACCTACAGCTGAGATGCTTGGTATGGTGCAGAACTGCTCACAGCCAGCAGAAGGGCTCTGGGACTCTCGGTACCAGGCTGAGCCCAGGGCTTTCTACTAGAAAAAGGAGTCTGATTTCAACATAGGGAAACTTGCCATCATCCCAGACAGATTAATTAGACTTGGCAGATTTCTCAGTAATTGGAAACGAGATCAGCTGCCATGAAAATGTGGGAAAAAAAGAGATACTGCGTGACTTGTGTAGAGGATATATTTGTACTGCATGCCTGGCAGACTGAACACAGGTTGGGAAGACTCTATGAATCTCAGAGTCCAAAACTCAGTCTTTGCATGATCAAGGCTGAAGACAACAATGGGATGTAGCTGCAAACCCAACCTTTTCTTGCCCTTGGCTCCAGCAGGTTGCCAGGGGCAGGACCAGAGCTGGTGGGAGGCTATCCTTTGCACTGCTCTACCATGTGCTCATCAGCGTTGGCTATCAGGCCACCAAACTGCAGCAAGAGTCATGACATCATCTCTCTGCAGAGCAAATGCCCTCACAACAAGGAAGGAAAGCAGAGCCCGACTGTGCCTGGGAAGGTCTGAGAACATGGACATCCCACCTGCAAAGCAGGACTCATGTTCTGACCGCTCCACTGGCATTTAGGCTAGAAAGCTGCTATTTAGCTGCACTGAACACTTCCAGATTTCCAGTATTTCAAGGGAGATTTGGCAGGGCTTGCTTGTCCTTGATTTTATTTCAGATGCCATTACATTTGGGCCTTTTTATGCAGCTTTTGGCTGGTGTTAAAGCAATTTCTGTCTGTTTCTTCTTTCTCTTCCCCCTCCCCTTTGCCATCCATGGTGGGAAGCTGACAAAAGTCAGTGACTCAGCCCTAGAAGAGAATGGAAAACTCCAACAGGGCTTTGAATTGAAATGCAGGCAAGGAAGGAGAGACCCAAGGGGAGGCTGGAGAAAGAGAAGGAAAGGGACTATAATGAGAAAAAACGCAAAGGAAGCAAATAAACACTCTATGCTGAAAAAGCGAGCAACAATAAGTTCTTACAGGAAAGTCACTTATACTCCATAGACTGGGCACAGCTAGATTTACACACAAGCAAATTCCGAACTGAACAAACAAGGAATTTCAGAAGTTGCAGAACTGTATCCTGATTAAGCACAAATTTGTGTCCCCTATCCCCGCACTAGTCTCAGCACTTCCTTTCTCTGTGGCTCTTACCAAGCAAGAAAGAGACTGTCTCGAGGATAAAAAGGTGAGCAGAGGGAGAAGTAGTCAAGAAAAGGAGTGCCACAAAACTTTGTGGTGTGTAGGAGACATCATGTTAAAATCCAGCAGTAGGCTTTAATGCCAGCCCAAGCTGCAAGCCCAGTTCTCCAGCAAGGCTGTGCACCCCAGTGCATCCCAGCCTTTCCCCAGTCTGCCTTCTATGCACTTCAGCAGCAGCAGGAGCAAAGACTACCCTCCAAAGCTCCTACAGCCTCCCCTCCAAAGCTGTAGCAGTAGCAGGAAACTGCCAAAAGGTTCTCCTTCTATCAGAGCTACACGTATCACACAGGGACTCCCCAAGTTTTTCAGTCTCTCTGAACATTCTTGCTACCCCACAGACTTGTAAGCACACAGTGTGGTGGATGCAGAGATACCCATGTTCCCCCAGGCTGCCCAAGCACCAAATTACTCAGCTGTTTGCTGTTCTGGGTCCTTGACACAACCACGCAACACACCGTGGAAGCATTTCAAAGGAAAAATCTGCCATTTTGGGGTTTTGATTCTCCCTCAAAGCCTCATTGTGCCAAGGAAAGGCGACAACCAGCACATTGTACTGGCAAGTATTTCTCATTGCGCTGGGTCTCTGGGTGAGCTGGGTCCACTCTTAAAGAGCTGTTGTCTTTTGCCTGCCACCACACCAGCATAACAGATCTCACACATCCATGGCAGCCTACTCACTTCCCATTCACAAATTCCTCCGCTGAATAACACCAAAGAGTTAAGGCTCTGTCAAAAGGTTGCATTATGGGAGGGGAAACTGGAGAAAAAATGGCTTTCAATGCAATGCAGGCATAGACAATACTGTTTTGTAACTGCGCCGTTTGATGTGCAATGACAGGAATTAATCATTTTACTTAACAGAATTACTCTTTGTTATGTAAACTTTGTAAAGTCAGTCTCATGTGACCTCTTTCAATTAGGAACAAATTGCTTAAAACTGTCGTCTTTCTGAAGGCGCAGTATCCCTAAGAGTGACCTCGGGGATGGGTTGTCATTTCACCCTGGAGTACTCACAGCTGTGCAGTTTGACACCAAATGGAGACCAAAATGTGCAGAATTACTCTTTTTTTTTTTTTTTCTTTCTAACAGAGCAAGCAATCCCTCTGCACTTACTCTAATCTGGGGCGAACATTTGTTTCCCATTTCATTTTCTTCAGTTCTGAGAGAGCTGGATTTGTTTTTATAGGTTTCTCATCACCTTGGTCTATGAGCACCTCAGTGGTGAGAACAGACATGTTTCCCAAGAGCCCCTTAGAGAAAAGGAAGCATTTTTGTTTTACCAAGAGGGAATCCAGATCAGAAAAGATGAAGGGCCTCATCTTCGGCAAATGAAAATCATTACTTCAGAAAAAAAAAAGTAGAGCTAATGTCACACAGAAAGTCTGTAGCAAAGCCAAGAGCCTCTGGAGGTCCACAATTTCACCCCAACTTCTCAGCCTTCTCTCCTGGTTCCCATAACCTCAGAGCTGTTGGAGCTTCCTTTGCTGCCACATTGTTTCGCACAAACTATTTGACCTGTGAAGGGCTGGAAGCATCTTATATACAGGGGTGCTCAGAGTTTGCCATATTAAGGCACAGAGCAACACTTGCCAGGCTGGTGTGAGCACCATATATTTGCTTTTGAAGCTGCTTGCAGAAAGCAGGCAGCAGCAGCCTTAGGCTGTGCATGCTCTGATGGTGGTGGCGCTCACTGAGCTGCACCAACCAAGCAGTGCATCCCAGTCCTCCTCGGAGATCTCATTTCACCTCTGCTGCCCATGGAGGAGGCTGCCCATATCCCTGCTCCAGTCCTGCTCCTCCAAGGGGAAAACTCATTACATCTCATAACCTCTCTCAACTGCATCAACAAGCCCAATTTTTGTCCTTTTAGCTCTGTGTTAAGCTAATAGCCGGCCCTGATCGCTCTCTCTGATAAAAGCATTTGCTGTCGGTGTTTCCCATGCATAATGCAGCGTTTACGCTCAGGTCCGTGCACTTTCAAAGGGTGGCTGTGCGGCTTTTATTTAAGAGCCCAATCAGAAGATACGCCGCTCAGCTTTGAAAGGCATCGGGCGAACTTTGATCTCATTTCCCTGGCTGCCCTGCCCAGCAACATTGGCCGCATTAGGAAAAACGAATCTACCTTGTCCAAATGAGAGGGCTAATGATCTCGCAACCAGGGGCTTTCAAGTCAAGCTGAGCCATTATGTACATCCCCCCCCCGAAATCAAACGTGGTCAAAGATTGTAGAAGGAGCAGCACCTGCCAGCTGAGCTTGTTCCTCATATGGCACTGCTCACCCTTATAGACTTCCCCAACCTGCATGTTGGCAACATGACTCCAGGACTCACTTATTAATTGCCCCAATAAAAAGTGAGGAAGCTATGGAGTCTGCAAAGGCTGGACTAACAGCTGGGGCCACAGCCCTGCTAAACAGCAGCCCTGGGTTGCCCAAGGAATTAAACTACTGCAGTAGGTTTTTCTCAACATCTTCCCATAGGGGTAGCTAAACATAACCCCCAGCCCCTATATTGGCAAGTGAAAGATGCAGAAAGATGAAGCCCAAGGAGATTAAGTGGATGCATGAAGGTGTCCAGGGAACCTGCAGCAGGAGCTTACATCACAGCTGACATCCCCCAGGATGCCAGCCTGGGCTTTGCAGGATGGCATTGTGGGATGGAAACCACATGGGCCCTGTGTTCTGCAATAAACCACGCTGGAAACCAAGCCCCAGGAGCAGGAGTTTGTTGAACAAAGCAGGCTGCAAGTATCTGCAGGAGCTAATAATAGTGTCTTCCTCTAACAAGGTCATTAGCTTCTGGAGCAGTAAAATAATCTCTGGCATATTCCTCTTGATTGCTGTGGCTGTATCTAGTATTTCTATCAAGGCATTTCTAATAGCTAATATTCACTGTGGTATTTCAATATGGGATTTACTCCCACTGTCTGCAAAACAGCCCTGGTTCAGCCTGAGGAAATAAAAACAACAGCAGCTATCGGCACTCTTAAATAGTTGAGAATTTTTCTCATCTGGTTGTGCCAGTCTTTTACATCATTTCACCAGTTCTTTGTAAAAATGAGACCTTCCTCGTTCCCTACGACAGAGGCTGGGACAGAGACTGCATGTGCTGGGGCAGCATCCCAGGGGAGCAGCCGTTCACCCTGGACTCAGTGCAGTGTCCCGTCATTGCATGATGGAAAACTCCTTTGACCGCACTGTTGGTGAAAACGGATTTTTATCTGGACACTACCGCGAATATATCCCTGCAAGCCAGTGCTTTTGACCCCCTTAAGCCAAGGAAATCAGCCTTACAGCAGGGAACCAAACAGTGATCTTGTGAAAGAATGAGGCTTCAACCCACGAGACCAAACTACCTCAGAGCTGAAATGTCAGACAAGAGGATGCCCACTCTGCAAAACCTCTCCTCAGCCTTTAGTATCTTTTCTCGGTCCTCTTCTAGTCTCCATCTGATATTTTATTCACATACCCAACTACAATCTTAATGTCAAATATCAGCAAGATCTGACATTTTCCTGGGAAGTGAAGATGTTGAAGGCAGTTCAGCAACACTTCACTGCCTCTGCTGAAGTTTCTTATTATGGTCCCTTCAAAATCACTCTGTCTAATGACAGTTTTCTTATACACATAAAACCCAATAAAAGTGTTTCTAGCAGTAACTTCTGCTTAGCACGGATGTCCTACCACCATCAACAGGTGACAACAGCAGCAGTCCAATGTGGTTTTCATTAGAAGCAGATAAAGGTAATGGTGTGCACACACACAAAAGTTTGTATGTTTAAAAGAAGGGTAATTTCTGCAAACTGTGTTATTTTTTTTCATGAAATTCCATGTGACTCTGTAACATCCTCGCTCAATAGCAATAAAGCTTAAAGAAAGGACATCAGTCCCTGTTCCTAGTGCTTGCAGTCACTGAAATCTGGAGGACAGAGCAAGCCAGGAAATGTACTGGAGAAAAGCATTCCTTAAGCAGAGTACACTTTCTCTCCCCTGCTTTCTCCCTTGAAGCCCAGGAAATGCAATGCCCAAAAGGCAGTGCCTCAAGGCTGGTTCTGTCAGGAAAAGCAACAGCACAAGTGTGTTTAACAGCAGTGATGCCACTAAGGGCTAGGCTGGGCTTTAGGAGCAACCTGACCAAAAAGTGACCCTGAGGACGTCCTGGGAAGATGTGCCCCACAGCTTGCCTTGGCTATAAAAGAAACTTGAACTCCATCTACAGCCAAAAATGCTTGGCTGGGAGGGAATTGAAGGCAAAACTCCAGTTCACCCTGTTCAGGGTACTACTGCAGACCACAGACCATGCACGCTGCTCAGTGGAAGCCACCAGCATTGCTCACAAGTTCTGCCAAGACCAGGTACGTTTCAATATATGACAGTACTGTAATTTCCTTCACCTGCAGCAGGTTTCAGTGGCATTAACAGAAATTGTGGGTGCTCCCCAGCTCCAAGACGGATCCTGTAGGTGGAACCAACAGTTTTCAGTGGAGCCTGCCATTGTCCCAGCCTCCTGCCCTGTTTTCAGTAACAAGTTCCATTCTTCCAGGGTTTTATTTGCACTAAGAATTCTTCATAACTGGTATTTATTTGCTCAGTGTCAGTTAGATGTCTGCCTTTCTGCCTGAACTATCTTTAGCTTCCAAAATATTTTGCATTTCAGGGAAGTATTTGAGCAACTTTTCTGGGAAGAAATAACGCAGAGCATTGGAGTGCAGATGCCACGGCCACGTGCAGAGGCACCCTCGGCAGCTCGGAGATCACACCTTCTCCTTGGAAACTGTCCTATTTGCTTTTTTTCTTGCCTGTATGGGGGAATTCATGACCTGTCCTGAAATGGCTGCGCAAGGCTGGTACTTGAGGCAAGATTAGTGGGACTCACGGAAATAGGAGGATGGGCACCAAAGCACACAGCGGGATGCCCAGCACAGCCCAGCATGGCCCAGCTCAGCACCTGCTGCACTGGGGGACTGGGAGCAGTTTTTAATTAAAGAAGGATTTCCATCTAATGCCCAGGGAAGGAATGTGAATAAAACCGATATCCCAGAAAACCTGCAGGATTAGTTTTCTCTTTCTGTTGTCACCGAAGAGCATTGTTTGCCTGTAATACCTGCCACTTGGTTTGGGTCCTGGCTTTTCTTCTCAAGCATTGTCCTGTAAGAATCAGTGCCTGCACCATTCATGGGTAATATAGAAATCAGAGCTGTTTGTCTTCCAGATTTTAATTTTAGCACATAAAAATAAAAGGAAAATAATAGGAAAATACTGTGGGATATTTTGGAAAGTGTTCTGCACACAGAGATGCAGGTGTTATCTACCATTACGTAGACAGTTCCCTTTGAGATAAGAGGGCTGGAGAGGTTTAACAGTGTCAATCGAGGATTGGGATGGTCCCTAATCACCCTTCCTTCCCATGCAGGCTGTCACATTGCAGAGCAGCCTTGGCAAATGCAAACTGGGGTCCATTCAAAGGAAAGCTGACTACAAGCATCCCTCAGGGTGGGGGTTAACCTGTGACTACTCCTTCAGAGACTTCCACCACATATGGGGACATGGGGACTAGGGGACTGGACCAAGTCTAGTCCTAAACCAACTATCACACCACATGCAGGTAGACCTGTCTCCTCATGGGGTTGTGCTGATGCCCAGCTCCTAAGGCTCTCTCAAAGGTGCATCTCCCTGCAATGCCAGCGTAGCTCTAGCAGGATTGTTATCTTTGCAGTAAGATGTTAATCAAAGCCCCTGCTTGCTGTGCGGGGATATGTAGTGGGCGGCAGAGCAGGCCAGTGGAGCTTGTCATCGTTAATGAGATTATGCTCCCCTAATCTCACAGCAAATCGGATTTTCATGCTGTGCGCATTTATCGTGGTCCGAGAGCAAGAAGGGAGGCGAGAGGCAGTGCAGGTCCAGCCTCCCTGGTTCAGCTCAATGAGCAGGGGCTCTGCAGCACAGGGGATCCATTTCATGCCTTTTACGCATTTATTTGTAGATAACTCCTGAAACCAGAGAGGAAGGGGCTAGCAGATTTGCCTGGGAGCCCCAGGGCAGGGAGCGAATGTCACCGTGCGGGAGGGGGAAAGGAAACCTCTCTGCAGGCGCGTACCTCGTACAGGGGAGGAGGCTCTTGGCCTGTCCAGCCTGAACAGCTGTGCTGTTTTCCACAAGGTTATGCAACTGTTTTGTTCCCAAATAATATAACCAGTGTTATGTTTAAATTCATACCAAATCTTGTTTATCTTGTTTCAGTTTCGCAGAGAAACCATGTGTGAAATTTTCCCGGGCTCTGACGATGGCTGGCGCAGCCGCGGCGCTCGCTGCCTCCCACGCGTCCTTCGAGGTGGGTTGGGGGCTCTCCCAGCCCTCTGGCCCCACACTGGAGAGCGGGTTTGCTGCTGTTTGGGTACATGGCCTACCAGGTGATCACTGCTAGTGCTGTCTCAATAACGGCTGCAATCCCATGGTAGCTCCCCCACGACAAAACCCTGTCTCCTGTCGCCTGACCTACGGCATCATGGAGTGAGGAGAAAAGATGAGATCTGGGGTAAGGATCCCTCCAACAAGACCCATCAGGAAGAGCCAGTGCTCAAGCTACAGAGCATCACTCAACCTGGAGGAGACCTTTCATCTCCTAGTAAGCCCCAAAGCAACAAATATATCTACCACTGGCTGCTCTGACAAAGCAGCTACATTTCTTTGAATATGCTCATTAGAAATACAGTAAAATGCCAAGGTCCAGCTTTGGATGAAGAAAAGAGGGTTCACATAACCTCTGTGTGCTCTTGCTGTAGCCAAAACCGTGGTCCTGTTCAATGCAAGTACAAATCCAGCATCTGCAGCATCGCTGGAGGGTGCGAGCAGCATCCCTGCATGCGCCGGGTGGGAACTGCATGGGAAAGTCACATGTTTTCGCAACTGTGTTTTAAGAGTTTGAGCCCAACTGTTCAGCTACATATTTAGGACAAAGTTGCAATAACCAGAGAGGCTTTTGAACTTGGGAACAATAGGAGCTATTTTCAATGGGTGAATAATGTTGAAAATCTGTCCCTTAACGTCAGCTCGCAGAATCATCATTTTTCCCACTAAATAATATAAAAGTTTAATTTTTTCTCAATGGATTTCAAATCAACATTTACTTTGAGACCGTTTATTCCTCATCCAAGAATAGCAGGGAGACAGGCTGAAAAAGAACAAGACGATCTTTATCATTTCAAATAGAGCAGTTCCAATATTTCTTTTAACCGTCTCGCTGTAGTTCTGCATGTTTATACGCATCCCATAAAAACAATTTTAGGAAATTGCTTATTTTCATGTTTCACATCACATTCCTTTGATGAGGACAAATAAACTGAAACTCATATAGATATTGCTACTGCTGGATTAAAAAAACCCTTTTCTTTGCAAAAATGAAGCATGTCCAAAGTCATGCACTTCAAGACACTTCAGGAGGGTGTATTTCAGGAGGGTGTAAAGGAAAAGAAACATTATTCCCTGGGATTCTTTTTCATGGTAATCATTTCTAAATGCTCATTGATGGTTTAAACATTGCTGAAGATACGTGCCTTGAATTGCATAATGTTTTGACACTACTAAAACAACTTTCTGAATAGACATGTTTTAGAAATCCAATTTGGAATGAAAACTAATTTTGAAATATTGGAATCTCTCTGATTTCAAAGTAGGTCTCTTCATTACTCAGTGGAAGTATCTCTTCTTAATTAAAAGAATACATAGAAGCATTTTTCATAGCCTGGCAGCAGTGTGCTGGGCAAATAATTAATCTTGTATTGTCTTTTTGGCAGCATGGCACTTTCCTGCAACACTAGTTGTGCGGCAGTTTATCCCTGTATGAACTGGGAGCAGGCTATGCTAAAATAAGATTCTGATTCAGATATATTACAAGGACTGAGATTCTACGGCCATGAAAGCAGCTGTGCGCAACAATTAAAAAATAGCAGTTTATTTAATCCTGTGTTTCACGATCATGGTTTTTTTTATTATTACAGTCCAGAGATACCCTCCTTTTCATGTCAGACTTTGTGCTTGTGGTATTTGCTTTTTTGCTTCTTGTTGTACACATTTAAACATCTGCTTTCCATTACTGACCCTCTGAAACATGACTTGCCACTGTAGCACAGGCAAAAGTATTGAAGATGGCCATGAAAGTCCTGTTTTGTTTAGAGCAGAGTTGCCAGATAAGATTATTTAAGCTGATAAAAAAAATAAAACAATCTCAGGGTCACCGATGTTGGCCTTCTGGCCGGCTCCTCTTTATTAGATAGTTTTGGCCAAGGGGCTTTGACTGATCTTGTCGCTGTTGCTTGTAACCTCCTGCCCAGTGATGATTTCATCTTCCTCTCGACACCATTCTTCTGTGATTAGAAATGATTCTCTGACAACATGTCTGAAACAGAGAGGTGGTCAGAGTTTACAGATGCCGTTAAATGAGTGGTCAGCACACAATGTGCTGCAACATCTGTTTCTATGTCAGCATCCTCTGACACCAACTTGGTAGGTAAGACAGGAGTGTCTGCATGCCACAGTGTGCCATCGCCTTCTCCTTGCTGGTGGAAAGAGGTTACTGCCAATAAAAGAGCTAGTGAGAGGAGGTGACAGCAAGGAAAGCAGCAACGTCCTTCGGTGATTTGCTGCACGTTGAAGAGGTTGGAAACCCTGTTAAGTTAAAGCAAAAGGCGAGGATGGTAATGTCAACGCTGCTGCAATGTTCATCCCTTTAGGCGATAAGCAAAGCAGAGCTGGAGCAAACTTGTGTTTTCCCCACAGTGGTGATAGCAGCTGCTTCCCAAAGCTCAGCTTCTGGAAGACTGCTGTCCTTGAAAACCACCTGCTCTCCCAGACCGGGGCTCACAGCACGTCTGGCTTATCCACGCACGAAGCAATTTCCTGCCAGATTTCCACTGCCATAAGAGAAGGTTGTAAATGATGCCCAAATAGCTGCTCTTCTGCACTAATTAATACTGTAACTCTACGTGGTCCTATTTTGGTCTGGCGGTTTCCCATGCTTTATAGTCCAAACACTACCCCTCCTGTCCAGCAGTTGCTTCTCCTCTGACGGGACATGGGCAGAGTCCAGTGATCAGTTTCCACCTCCCCTCTCAAGGCACTGACACACTGGCAAGCAGAGATAAGGTCCCTCGAGTTTAAACTTGAACAAAACTGAGTGAATGTGGCCGGCTTTTACCACGAGTTCAAGAACATGGAAATTTTTTATGCGTGTTTTGATATGTCCTGGGATAATCTATGACCTTTTGAGTCCTTTTTTATCCAAAGCAAACTTCAGAACATAATCCTGGCAGATTTCTTGGAATCGTGACGCTGAGTGATTCTACAGATATCCCAAGTGATGCTCTGAGAGGAATGAAAATATCTTCAAATTACCTCCCATTTACCAAGGGATGAAAGTGAACAGTAAATGCAGAGTGCTTATCGCATGGGAAGCTGTCAGAGCAATCAGTTTGTATGTCTATATTGTGTGTCCTAGCCCCAAAGAAATTCCTTGCATATTTCTGCAATATTTAAATAATGCCTGCTCCTTGGAAAACATAATGTTTCACAGTCTTTCAGAGGCTTTTCACAGCATTTTGAGGGTAAGAAGTTCAGCTTTTTCTCAGAGTTGCACAGTTTATCTGAATTTGCCCGTTTTACCCGCATTCAGAGTGTGCACCCAGGGCATCCTGAGGCACAGCTCACTCGGCACGTCACAGCCCGCTGACCCTGCACAACTTTGTTCCCATGGCCAGAGACACGGTGGCAAGCACTGTCCAAATTGTGCCCTTCAGAGAAAAGCAAGCTGCCTTACAGATGAGATGGGACTTGTGTGAGAGAGAACCATAGCTGAGAAGGTTTTACGCAAGGACACCAGGACAACAAATTATATTTTAAAAGTTGAGTTGCTCACGGTGCAGGCAGAGCATGATGAACTTCTCATTACTGTCTCATTGCAAAAGTCAAGAATTATTTTCCCTCTAATGCTATGGCCTGTCTAAACTCCCTGAGGAATTCCTCCTGCTACATTTAGGATGGTGCAGAGCAGACTTGGTGAAGACATATTAAAAATTTGTCTCCAAATAAGACATATGAACATGGGCAATCCTTGCTCCCCTGCACCAGGAACAGAGTTTCTTTCACCTCTAGATGGGTGGCTGCATGTAACCCCACTGATGTCCCAGATAAGATCATTCAGGCTTCCTCTAATGCTGAGTACCCATTTGACATGTGCCAAAAGCTCTGCAAACACCAACCAAACAGATCACAGCTGAAAACTCCCTGTCTCACAGAGGTTAAACAGGTGCACGTCTATGTGTAGGCATGGTTCAGTACCGTTCTCATTGATCATGATCCCTGGAGTGTTTAAAGGGTTAAGGTGAACCTATCCAAGATACGTGCTAGCTAATAGTTTGGGTTGGATGAAACTTTGTTTAGCTGCTCTCTTCAACATCTAAGGGCAGTTCATAGGTATTTTGATACAAAGAAGAGGAGGAGAGGATGACAATTTGAAAAAAGACATAAATAAGACATATAAATGCAGTAACATCTGTCAGAAGATGCTGTCTTAGGAAATGGCAACGTTTGTGTGTTTGTTTCAAAATCACTTTGTTTAGATGCCAAGAGGACATTGCAGAAGGAGCTTCCTTTCCAAGCATCGTGTATATGCCATCAGCCCTCACTCTTTACTACTCCAGGCAAGCTTTTTGCATAGGATTTCCAAACAGAATGACTGGCTGGACTTCTCTGTCTCACTCTTTCTTTTCCCATAGTGAAAAACTCTTGGTCTTGATTCCAGAGAGGACAGCAGCATGTGTGAAAGTCCATCCTTGTTCATCAAAGCACTTAAGCTCATGCTAGAAGCTAAGAAAACACTTAAGTGCTTTGATAGAAAGGAAAAATCCGCCGAATAGGGACCAAAGAAATGCTACAGTTAATTGATTTCCTTTGAGAATAGCCTGTATTTCCCCAAAGGGCTAATACTGTAGTTCTTCTGTTCAACTCAAAAGCTGTTCCAAAGCTGCAGCAAGTTTGATAGGGTTGGCATTTCTTAGAAGCTATTTATTCACCCATGACCAAAGTATTAAGACTTGCTCTCTGCAGTAAATATGCACAAGTGGACACACACTGGGAAATTCTTTGTCTTGTCCCCTGTTCTGCTGCTGAAGGAAGACACGTGGTTTCAATGATGTCTTTGTTATCTGATCAAGCATCCAGTCCAATTTGCAATTTTAATGAAAATCAGACACCTGCACTGCAACTGATCTCCACTCCCAGGATTAACAACAAGAAGGAAAAGAAGCATTCCCCTTTATCGGAAGAACTGAAGCCACCAGTATCCTGTTACCAAAGCCCAGGCTGTGATTTCAGATGTTACCCAGAAGAAAGGAACTCTTTATCCCTCCTTGGACAGTGATCTCCTCAGATGGAGAACCAAACCAAAAGGACTAGCTAGTGGTAACATTAGCTCAAATGCAGAAGCAGAAGCACAAGCTGGGGAGCTCTGGCTGCACGACATCTCAGCAAGCCTCAGAGACAGGCTGTGCTATCCAAATCCGAGGCAGCACTGACCACACACCCAGCTCTCTTATACACACCTTTTACCAAGAATACTACTAGAACACGTATTTTTTTTTATGTTGATTCAAGGTTTTTTTCCTCTTTTTAAATCTGTAGAGGGTCATTTTTAATCTTGTCTGTCTTGGACACAGCCTGAAGATGTCACACCCTGTATCACTGAGCAAAACCCCCAAAAGAAATCAGGAGTGGATTTGGAAAATGGACAAGTACCCTGATAGCAATGCCACCCAGGAGAGGTCCCCCAACACACCCCTGTGCCACAGTGCGTCTGTGTGATGTCTGAGAGGGAGCATGGCCAGGCACCACACACGGGGCATTCAAATGTTAGGGGCAAAAGACCAGCTCAATACATCCCTGGCACCTGTTTGCAAAGCCACAGCTCCAGTTAAAATGGGAGAAAGGTATGAGGTGTGTAAAAAATGGGAAAACATTTAATAGAGTGATCAGAGAGATTTCTGCCACTCCAAGATGCAAAGAAACCGACTTCCTCAGTGTTCTAGACAATGGTTACTGAAGTACTTTCCAAAATGTTTCCTGATTTCTCCTCTTGCCCGAAGCCTATTTCTTTTCATCACCTGGGTTGGTGTTTGTTGCTGTTTTTCATGTAGGGGGAGAAGGATAAGAGAAGGAAAGGAGGAAATAAAAATACTAGTGAGCATCTTCAGTGAGTTGATAAACTTCAAAGACTACCCCAAATCAAGCACGTCTAATAAAATTGTCAATTTTTCACACAGTCTTTGGCTGTTGAAAGAAATTTGTTTCAATGGAAACCTCCCTCAGCTGTGGTGATGCTCAGGTATCTCTGACCAGACCAGGGAAGTTTCAGGTGCCACAGCTCTTTGAATCTTCCTTGTCCCGAGAAGGAAGTCTTATCTATGGCATAGTTTGTCTTCTTGTTGTAGCATGAGCTCCCTCTTTTGCCCTTTGGAAGGTAAATCAGGCAGCTCCAAAGAAAGGACTTGTCAAATAGTTTCAAGCCGTGCCTCTCTTCCTGTCCTACAGCAAGGCAAACAATTTGGAGACCCCAGGTCAGCAAAGCATTGCATATACTGCTGAATTGAGCTCTTTATGTGCATGGGCTTGTGTTCCAGAGAGAGGCAATGATGCTTTTTATAGCAAGACTATTTTCTATTCAACTCTGAGTTGGGTTCTGCTTTCCTAATAAGGATTTTACCCCATTTTGCAAAGGAAATAGTATTATTTTGAAACTACATTTAGCCACCCCAGCTTCACAAAATGTTCTTGAAAACACTGTGCTCTTGAACTTACCACCCGTGAAATAACAGAGGGAGCTTTCTCCTCAGGCTGTTTCTCTCCCTGTGTGGTTTGGGGACAGCCTCTTCCCCGTGTGGCCAGTGGATCACGTCCTGTTGTAACACCCCCAAGCCCAGTGTGCTGCTGCTGCTGGGGACATGCACACTCGTTTCTGATGTGATTCAGGGCTCATATATGTTTATGGGAAAAGGTATCCTGGTAAAAGGATTCCAGGAGAACTAGGCACCTCTGTAACATCCCTACATGGTATTTGGACATAGCCATGCAAGTGCTGCAGCAGTTGTAACATGAAGCACCTCCTTGGGGGCCTGTTTGCTATGTCTGCCGGTTCATCCAAGTTACAGTCACAGGACTTATCTCTCCCATCATTTATCTTCCTGCCTCTTATAAACACCAAGTCTGAAAAAGTTGTAAAACCACCACAACAAACACTTAAACATTCAGGTTCATGTAAAATCTCAGAGCTCGTCTTCAAGTTCCACTGCATTTTGGTCAAGGAGCATTTGGGGAAGGATAGTCACTAACTCATAGGTTCATATGTGGGACATTACCAGGCAACTAGGAGCTGGTGTTTGCAAAAACACCTGCAGGTGGGGTTACTTGACTCAATGCTGAAAGCTGGATATTTGAGTTGTGCGCTAAAGTTCAGTGCTGTGATTACCCCAATGGGCATGTCTACACTGCTCAACAGTCCTAAGAGGACTCCTGGAAGCACGCAGCTGCATTAGCTGTGTATCCAGTGAGGAGCTGTTCTGGTGTAGTTGCACTTCCTAACCCTGAAGCTTGATCTGTGAGAGCTTCCAGGAGGCTTTGTGCCCATGATGTGGTCCAGAGGTACCTATTTCAGCCACTTGTGCCTGAATTATTTCAAGGCCCAAAGCTCATGTGGTAGTAAAGGAGTCTTAGGAAAATTATATGCAAAACTATTTATCAGCCAGCTAGTGGAGGGGATGTCACAGGGCTGAACAGAGCTCCTGTGAATGTCCCTCTGCTCTGAAAAGGATCAAAGCAGAAGCAAGCCTGTCCAAGCACTGTGCACCTGGCCACCATCCCTGCTCACTTGTCACTGGATGTGCTTGTCAGGACCATCTGGGCATCTTCTCTCCACCAGAGCCTCTAGGAACCATCATGGTCCCAAACCCAATCAGCAACATCAGCTCTGCCTCCATCCAAGGTTTTTAGCAGTTGTGGTGTAACAGTCAGGGTGGTGGTGGGGAACCTAAAGCTTTGTTTTTATCTTCCTCTCTCTTTGCCTTTTTTTTTTTCTTTCCTTTTGTTTTTTAAGCAGGCAAACATCTGCAGAGCACTTTAAGATAACCATAGCAATGACATGAGGACAATTGGCAGGCAGGCTCTGTGCTCCTCAGCTGCGAGCTGTGATTCACTGGTCCAGCACTCGGGGGCTGCGTCCAAGCAGCCCAACAAGGAGGGACCTCTTCACATGGAGACCTTGCCCCAGGGTCAGAGATAGAGTACACGAGATCTTTTATTGGAGCAGAATGGAGGGAATATAGATATCAGGGGATTTTCAATGGAAATCACAGGTGTTTCTTCCCTGCCTCCTCCCTGTGAGTGGCCCCTCTATGTTCTGTTGCGATTTGTTTTTCTGGCAACCAGTGTGCTCTATTTTTCTTGCCTGTGTTTTTATGAGTTATGTTTGGTTTCTGCTAAAACAACAGAAAACAGCACAGAGCTGGGTTTTTTTTTCAGTGGGTTGCTGTTTTTTTTTTCTTTTCCTTTTAGGAACTATGCAAAGGGTCATTTGGAAGCCCTGATTCCAGTAAAACTTTACAGAAGGATTGATGGAGGTTTCAGATCAGCTGAAGGTCACAGGTCAAATGTTTTAGCCCCCCAGGCGTGTGAGAAGATGAGATTAGCAGCCATGCAGCCACAGCTAAGCCGTGAAAGAGGATGTGGGGCTTCACAGGTCATGCATGGCAGTGGGAGAAGATGAACTTTTAGTGGTGGGCTTGCAAACCATGGTTTAAAAACTGAAGAGCCACTCTTCCACCCCACTTCAGCAGAGAAAGTGAACTGCAACTGGCCAGAAGTGAGGACATGGAAAGAAGCAGACATATGTTCACACAAGAACAGGAGAATAAATATCTCCTTTTTAAAGAGGAATAGATTTTTTCATTTTGGTGGAGAACTACGCTTTTTAAAAATATCTGATATTGTGCTTAAGAGCAGAATCAATTGCTATTCAGTGCAGGCCTGAGCTGAAGATCAAGCAGGGAGTAAGAGCAGGTGTTTAATAAACCTGTAGAGGAATTGCTTTTAAAGGTGCCTATATTTGGCTCTAGAAATGAAGTATCGGTATTGGTAAAACGTGTTATCCATGCACCTTTGTCTAACCAGTGAAAGATTTTGGCTGTGTTTCAGAGAAAAAATTTGGTGGCATATGGTCTGAATAAAACGTAAGCATGACTTGTTCTTTCAGCTGGTCTTGGCACAGGGGAGGTCATGAAATCAGCTTTGGGAAACCTCAGCTGGATCAAGGCAGAGCCTCCTCCTGTTTTCATAGTTATCCCTACCAAGAACATTATTCATAACCACTACTGTCATCATCATGCCATGCATCTTCCCAGGAGCAAAAATTTGCTGTTCTGAATACAGAAGCATCTTGCTTTTTCTCACTGAAGATAGGGATGGAGACTAAAAAAAACCCAGCAGGTATTATTCCCTGAGAAATGTATGTAAGACCTTGGCATCTTCTAACATTTCAGATTGCTACCCATCCATCGCTGTTAGGAGGAGAGGACTCCAGGCTCTCCAGTGGGGCTCAAGACCCGGATTGTGTTGCAATTCAATATTCACAGGAGCAATTGCTGCCAACTGTGTGTTACCAGCCTGCAAGCCCTGGGAAGATGGGAGGTAATGAGCACCCCTAACTTTCATGAGTAACCCTACCTGCGAGACAGCTTTCAGGGAGAGGGGGAGAGTGGAAAGTCTGGAAACAGAATATGGAAAGGAAAAATTCAAGGCCTCTGTGTTACGTGAGATCACTAAGGCGAACTGCATACCTCTGTAAACAAACCCAACAGTGCTTATTTGCATGAACAAGTATCCTTTCTGTGCCTGTACAAAGAAGTTGCAAAGGATTAATAGACTGGCTACTTCATATCATGCAGAATGGATAAACCCTATTCCTGTGGTCCCCAAGACAGAAGAAAATATGTTAGCCACCTGCCCGACTGAGAAATGTGTTTGCGTGATGACCACAGCCTTTACATTGCTGGGAGGTATTGCATAGGGTTGGTTCCTCCAAGGAAGAAAAGAGTCAAGGCTGCTTTTTTTCCTCTACACAAAAGGTGATTATTTAAAGCCAAAAGGTGTGAAGGATTATCTTTTGAACCTGCCAGACTGGCTGCAGACATCCTGAAGAGCAGATTTTGTTATTATTATTTTGCATTGTATTATTTTTAAAAAGAATGAAAGAAGCTTTGGAAGCAGAGAGATGAAAACTGGCTTTCCCTTGACATATTTACTCCTCAGATTAAGTGTGTGTAATTGTATGCTATATAGATACCACTGTAGATAACAGAGGTGTTAGCTGTAGGACATTGCAACATCCAGGATGTAATTTATATCTCTCCCCATGTCTTCACTCTCAAACATATGTGGTTCCTCATATTCTTTGCCACTGCTGGACTTTGGCAGGCCTCCAGCATTTCAGATGTCACTGGGTTCTTGAGCAGCAGAATTGTCAATAGCTGCTTTTGCCATGTTTACTCAGGTATTACTCAGCTTTGTAGCACTAAGACAAGCTGGTACACGCTGGTCCTGTTCCATGTATTGTTTATTCTCTGGTGTTTTGACCTTAGAGTTCATCTATGAAATGTGTCCAGGAGGAGAGGAGAGGAGAGGAGATGGTGTTGGGGAACACCAGTTAGAGCAAAATGAATGTGATACTTCTATTAAACTTGATGTTTGCAAATTTCATACACAGCAGAGGCATCACTCCTCTGTTTCTAAAACTTACAGCATGAAGGTCAATCAAATGTGCCCTTTTCTTGTGCCAGTCAAATGCAAGTCCAAAGAAAGCAGCACAACACAGCAGGTAAGTCTTTGAAGCCCAACCCCACCGCCTTCATGGCAGCATGACTCTGAAAGACCATCTTAGTATGCCAGTGACGCTCCACCAAGCCCAACCTCCACCTGAAAATGTCCACTCTACAAAGACCACCAAGAACTGAGTCCAGGCACCTGCTGACAGATGTTTTACAAGCTGAATTTTCAGAGGACGGCTATTCAAAGCTTTCTGAAAACCAAGACCTTTAGAAGTTTCTTTAGCTGGACACCCAATAGCTAAGGCATCCCAAATCCCTAGCTATTTCTGAACGCCTTGGCACACAGTGCTGAGCATAGGAAATGGGTGAGATTAACGACTTCAGCTCACACATTGAGCAGGATATGAAGGGCTACATGTGCTATGTGCATAATATGTCCCTTTTGCCAGTGTCAATCAAATTTTAAAGCACAAAAAAGACATTGTACCCACTTGGAAGGCAAACATTTAACTTCTCCAGATAAAACTTAAGGAAATATCCTCTTTCTTCTTGTCCTCCTGCCATCATACAAGCTGGAGAATACAATTATCTAATATGAAAAATAAAATCAAGTAAACCAGCAAGCCTACAGGCTAAAAATTCAGAGGGAACTGGTTCCTCTCATTGAACTTATGTTTTTGTTGCCTTAGAGAAGGCTGAGGTTTTCCAAAGGTGTATTCAAGGATCTCGCACAAACACACTCTGCTGCACTAGACATTTCTTATCAGCCTCGGACTGCGAAAGCTCTGATAGGAAATGTGCCATTCATTCACAGGGCTGCTGGTGGGGATCTGAGGCATATCTTGAGCGTGTTATCACACGCTTTGTATTGTCTACTCCATCCTGAGAAAGAAACACTCTAATCAGCCCAACATTTTCTCCTTCTGGAAATCACCAGCTCATTTCTCTGCCTTTTGCCTCGCATTGATTAAACACCTTCCTGTTGAAACAGTAACTAGACAACCACAATAGCAGCAAAAAAAATACTTTGAAACTTGCTATCAGGTTCCCTGATTCCTGTTCTCTTTCACATGAGAACAGTTATTTTGAATACATGGGCAGGGAATAGGTGGGGAAAGACTGGAAGAAGAAATTCTGCTGCTTGGTTTAATAACAATCACCTCCTAGTGCTATCATGTAACTACATTAAAGTGGCTTAGATTTGATTCCTTTAGGTTTGGATAGTGTTCCCATGCATGACCACCAAGAAAGAATCCCCTCTGCAGAAGATCTTCTGCTGCTGAACTCAGGGAGGCTTCTTCTGTGACCAAAGTCATACATCGTTGCAATATCAAGGCCAAAAATTGAAATCTGATACTACGCAGAAATTCTAGGAAATTTACAGTTCACTAATTGAAAAAAAGATATGTGTCTGAATTTTTTTCCAGCTGAATCTTTTTCCATATTTCCCTGGGGAAAGGTTTTCCTTGCACCAGCCACACTATCCATGTAGATCTGCTCATTCTTATAAATTCCAACTTTCCAAAAACATTTAGCTGTATTTCCCAGGCATAGGATACTTCTGTTGTGTCCTTTTACCTTAGCTAAAGTGTAAAAGGGTATTTTCTAATAGGAAGGAGAACTCAATCATTAAAACTGTACACACACAAGCCACTGAGGCGGTATAGATGTAAAAGTAACATTTATCTAATCATACCAATATCAGCTTAGTGTGACATTGCCTCCCAGAAAGGGAAAGAAATTACACCAATGTTAACAATGCATAAGATAAAGCATTTTTTAAAATGTGGTTGTATCCACTTAATTGGCTTCTAGCATTTAGGCTGCTCTCTTCTGCAATTGTCCTTTCCTTAAAGGCAGTTTTAAACTTTTCACCTCACTAAAATCTAGCGGAGGAAAACCAAAACTGCTCATCTTTTTATCTAAACTGGTAAGCATCTAGGTCTCGGGCTGCTTCTGTGAATATCCAAGAAGAAATAATGCTGTTCTTAACATCCTGTCTATACAGGAAATTAAACATTCTATGGATACCAAAATATTCCCTGTATTACAATGCTTATGGGCAGAAAGAAAAGAAATAATACAGTCTAGAATTTATTTTAATTTCAGAAAACTCATCAAAAAAATGTAACTGAATGGGAAGAATCCTTAAACTTCTCTTGCTTATGCCTGTATTAATAACCAAGTTGAGCACTTTCTTTCCTTCCCTGGCAAATACTGCATAAGCTTAAGGATGCTGCATTAGTCTTCTCTCAGCTGCAACTCTCTGACAAAGAGAGTTTAGTAGTAGCTGGTTGCATGGACCTTATGAGCTTGCAAGGCAGTGATATGCAGAAAAAAGGCTGGGTACAGAAAACCTCCAATGAAAATAAAAAGGCAATCCCAGCAGTCTTCCTCAGACATTGTTCAACGCAAAGAGGACATTCAAGTGTCCTGGTAAGGAGTGATCCCAAAACCAGGTCCTCCCTATCTCAGCTGTGGCTTGGTCTCTTCTTTGCTCGGTGCTTGTTTCCCAAACCCTTACTCTTTCCAGTCTAAGGTTTTCACCATGGCTGTAATAACACTCACCCTGGTATTCTTTAAACGATGGGATGAGCATATTTAGCTTGGGCATCACCGTATATGAAATATATTAAAATAAAGAGTCAAAATGGCCCATTACTCCACTCAGTGCTGCGCACACTGTTGAAAAATAGCAAATAACAAAGTGAAATTCCTTGGTGAAAAACTTATTAGCAGGCACTTAAAATCTATACAAAATTCACCTTACCAATACCTTGGCTGACACTACTCATCAAATTCCTCTCAAATTTGCTGAAAGTAATTCACTAAGCTTTGCCTGGAAGATGCTCAGCTGGATGCTGAGCAGGAAGACAGAGCTGATTGATACACACATATGTACACGCAGACATCCAGAGAAGATTTAAGAGTCATTTTCTGCTGCAGTTGTTTTCATAATTTAGACCCAATGTTCTTACTCATTGCATGTAGTCATATCAATCAGACTTAAAGGCATGAGGAGGACCTAAAGACTGGTTCAAATCTAAGCCTTCCTCATCTGTCTTAGTCATTTTACAGGATTATAGCAGGAGTTTGTCCTTAGAAGCATACATACAAGCCTTTCCTCAGTCAAACCAGAGGTTTAATTTATTGCAGTTGAGCCACTTTGGGCAAGATGACAATGTGATGACAGCAAGCCTGTACCATCAGTCTTTCTGAAAGCTCCATGAAGATAACTTCTTTGATGTTTCATGAAATTCAAAGCTTCTAAAGAGCACATTGCAGTAGCATCAAAAAAGGAGATGAAAGTTTAGTCCAGTAAGAATGACACAACCCACCGAACTCATGGGACTTCGTTATTTTCATAGTTCCTACCGTAAACTGCCTGTCTTCAGGCCTCCAACAGTGACGTGTTGCATAGCGTATTTTGCCTATAGTGTCATCAAACCTGCTCTTGAAAAAACAAACATGTAATGGCATACTCTTATCTTTACCATTACTGATAGTTTTTCTAAAATTCCCATCAAAGTTTGTGGTATATTCAAGACAGTTCTCTTCACAGCAAAAATAAAGGGTAAAAATTAAGTGTGTCCTGTGACTGATTTTGCACCAGTTCTTTCATTCTTAACTAAAATAGGCACCCACTTTATAGTGAATCACCAAATTATCTAGCGTTTCTGAATTTTTTACCCCCCACAGGTGATGATTTCCCTCTCAGGGCAGACGTGGGGAGTGGGGAGATAACTGCTGTGCAGAAGTCTAAGCTCACTAGCAAGAAATTTCACAGTAAAATGATCCCTTTGATCCAATGCTCAAGATCAATCCCTAATATATACAGCTAAGCTTAGATATAGTTTTGAGAGGGACAAAACAATATCACAGCAAGAGATGAAGCACCATATAGAAGAAGAGACTCTTAGGGATAAAGGTGCAACTATCTTTGGTCTGATCCATTTCCGTTTAAAAGTGGTGGGTTTTTCTGGGAAATCTTAACCCCTGAGACATCAATATAAAAATGAATTCCTTCTTTCACTTCTATACACAGCTCTCTCCTCTTGATCTTTCTTCATAAACCATGATGTCTTCTTTTACAGTAGCTTCCAACTGCAATCTCTGGGGAGGGGGATTATGTTTGTGGGGTTTTTTTTTTCTTTGTCCACATTAGAAACAGTTTTAATATGCCCACAGACCTTTGCAAATATATTGAGTGTAATTTAGGTTTAATTGCCAGTGATTAGGGATGAGTCATTGTTAGGAGTTTGCTTTAGAGTAGCTACCCAGTTTTCTCTGTCGAAGAAGGTATGAGGTGGCTGTAGCCAAGTGCGTACATTATAAATCCATCCCTGACCCAGATGGGAGAAGCTGCTGTACAAGGCTGGATCCCATTTCTTTTTTAGATCACATATAACAAAAGGTTGCATTATTGCTGCATATTCCAATTACTTCTGCAGTTGTTCTAGGTACTACTGGCCCATAAGTCAATACGTCCAAGATACGCGCAGGATATATCGATTCACTGCAGTGTCTCTCTTCCTTCTGTAAAAGGAGGTATTGTTCAAGTGCCAAAGTTACATGGCTGGATTTCCAAAAGCACTTACTATTTCGATGACTTTGTTCCTACTGATAGCCCAGTGAACTGTTGAAACACCAGCCTGCAAGTCTAGCAAACTGAACGGGAGGTGATTTCTCAGGGAAGTACTTCCTTTTAGTATAGCAAAATTCACAGACCCTGTAAAATACAGGTCCAATGCTTGGACTCTGAAGGCAGTCCCTCCATCCCCAACGCAGACCCAGCTGTCTCCTTTTTCTTTGACTGCAGAGGGATTGGAGGAGACTGAATCCTTAATTTAACATACTAGCATTAGCTGACCGTGTCTTTGGAGGGAATGGGGCATGTCATGGTCTTGCAAGATGTGTATATCGTGCTGCCAAGAAAAATCCTCATCAAGGACAGTATCACATCCTGCTGTTTTTACAGCTGTCAATTTTTTTCTTCCTAAAATGGAAGCAAACCTTTGCAGACAAACTCATCCCTGGTGTAAGTACACTCAAGCCAAGTTCAGTATCAATAAATCAGTGCCTTCGTCAAGAAAGCAATTGCATGGTTGTTTTATCTGCTATTATCTGTAAGTTTAATTGGAGTACAAAAAGTAAGTAAATTTTTAATGACAGCTGCATTCCCCATCCCAGCCTGTTGTATGACCTTCAGATATTGAAAACAAATGAATAATTGAAAACAAAGCTTCGATCATGCAACTTTTAGGTGTTTTTGAAGCTCGCCTAAGAGACCTCAAAAGATTCCGTGCTCCTACCAGAAAGCAAATACTTCAATCAATCCTGATTTTAACCATTTCTCCTTTGAAAATAATTAAAATCTATTTCTGTACTTCTCTAATATGGCAAAAAAACATCTATAAAGATGCTAAAATCTGCTGGTTTTCATGTGGCTTAAGTGAAATAAATTACTGTAGATTTACACTGCACTAAGAATCCGCTCTCTCTGTGCTGGGGGACTTCAGCATTGGTACCCATAAAATCAGTCCAAACTTCATATAGAAACACTAGATTTTCTTGCAGAAAGGGGAGAAATTTATTATTCCATAAATAAATTAGACAGGGTCAGAGGTTCAGAACCAGCCCTGGACCTTTTTAGCTGATGCTCTCTGTATTGCTCCCAGGGTGGCTCAGGCTGCCCCAAGACCAAAGCTGCAGCAGGAGCTTCGGGGCCGCCCAGGGAGAAACCCGCAGAGGTGACAGTCAGGAGACACCACACCCATTCCTGATCACTGTGTGTGATAACCAAACTCACACCCAGCTCGGAGCAGCATGGCAGTGAAAAAGGCAGGCAGTGTTTGGGCAAAATCTGGTAGAAAATACCAGGATTGCCTCCAGTGACCACTTTGAGTGACAAGGGGACAGGGCAGAGCATCGGCAGCTCAGTGCAAAACCTGTCCTGCATCAAATGCCAAGGTATCACCCTCGGCAAAGTGATGCCATGCCTCATCGCAACACCAGCTGCGTGGCCACATATCTGCCCAAATCCTATTTGTTCAGGGGTACAGGTGGAGAAGCAACAACTCTGCCCGTGAACATCCTTGCAGGAAAAGGGACACGCAAGCATGAAGCTTACCTTCTAAATGCATCCAAAAATAAACCCCACCTTTACACCTTCTATATGCACCAGAAAATAAACCCCACCTCCTTTGCTGTTTGCTTTGGCCCCACATCTCGCCCCAGCACAGAGGGTGGCAGGCGCTGGCCCAGCCCCGCACCCAGCTGCTCCCCAGCTGCTGCTTGAGAGGCCCTGGAACATTTTCCAGTGACGGGGCTGAGCGGGTGCAAAATGCTGCACATTGCAGCCAGGCTCTTGCCAGTGTTTTAGAAGAAGCCTCTGAGATTTCCATAGTTGGGAGAAAAAACATTTCTGAATTGCCTGCTTGGGCTTTTGCTTTGTCTTAAAGGAAAATAGCAGGGGGGCAGGAAGGGAGATCTCCTGCCCATGCTGCTGGGCGGGACAGGAGTCACTGCGGTCATTGCAAATGATTATCTGCACATGAAGTGAAGAGTTACAGGGAACTGCTGCCTTCAGCAAAACCTGGGCCTGCCTGTGGTGACAGATGACCAACCAGGAGAACGGGCGGTTGGCAGCAGCACGTATGTGTGCTTTATTACAAGTGCAGTTGCTTGATGCAGATAAACCCTGATTGTCCGTTGCTGTCCAGAGGCTCAGCCCAGTGCTCACAGGTCTCCCTGCAGCATCACCCTCTCTGGGCATGATGGTCAGGGGCTCAGGAAAAAAGCTCAGAAGGCTTTACTGTTTCAGAAGGTTTCCCAAATTTAAAAGCCTCTTAGGAAGATTATAACCAATTGTGTCCCGCGGGTCAAGTCTTTCCCACTGCTGCACAACTGGAAGTTGCCCTGGGTAAAGTGCAACTGAAAAGGCACAGGAAAGCTGACATTTTGGCTTCGCTTTCTGTCTTTTACCTGTGAGGCTTTAGAAGGAAATAATGCACGCAACAATGTGAAATGTTTAATTTATATATATTCCATTTTATGTTTGCTGTCAGGTAGAAATTCAGTCTCAGGGAGAAAATAATTCTTCAGGGCAAAACAACTGTTAACTATTCATTTCCCAGTGTGGCAGAAGAGACTTCTAATATTTATAGCAGATTGGCACTTTACTAGCGATAGTCTCACGTAATTGCTTGCTCCCAGTTTATGCCAGCAAGTGCAAATTCACTATTGAATTAACCACTGCGCTTGGCAAAGCAGTGTGGATTTTTACTGGGAAAAGCATGAAGCAGATAGGCTTTTTTTTCCTTTAAAGATGAGTAGATTTTAAACTGACTATTAAATGACATAAACAACTGGTATCCCAGTTATTAGAATGTAGCATGTTCTCCTTTTTACCTACCTGGAGCTTTTAATGAAAGAAAGTTATTTTTGTATAATGACCTAACTCACACAGCATTTATCCAAAAAGGAAAATGCCACATGTGGGATGTGAGTGATCAACAGCTTTTGAAATTACTAGGGACTGAGCACTAGATCCCTAAAACATCTTTGCAAACTTCAGACTGAAACCATATTCAAATGCCTCAACCCCAGTCTGAGCAAGGCATCCAGCCCAGATTTCTCCCCTTAACCTGGTTTTCATTTTGAATATGCAATTTACCTTTAAGAAATTAATCTTTTAAATATGAATTGGTTTTCTCAGATGCCTGGCTATCATAAAAGGCTCCAGACACTGCCAGGAATGAGATTACAATGAATATTGGTATTTGTCATGATTTGTCTGCCTCTTTGCCATTTTATTTTGTGTTTCAAACTTGAATAATCTAAGCCATGCATATCAAGCACCTGTGGCTTGTCCATTCACAGGCGCACTGGGAGAAAAAAGGACAAGCTTCATTTTAGAAGTGCCCGGTTGCACACCCAGCCCATAGCTATGGGAACAGTCATTTCCATCTGTTCAGCGGGAAATGACTCTCTCCTTTGTCAGATTTGGAGGAAACTTGGAATTCCTGATTTTGAGCACAGCCAGCCAAAACGCATCCTCCCAGTTCCAAGATTACAGCCTGGCTTAGATAAAACATTGCAGAACCACACGCTGCAATTAAAGCTCGGGCAACGGGCAGCCTCTGCACTGAGCAGGAATGGCAGCCTGGCCTACGCAGCAGCTCCCAGGTTAACCCTGCTCAGCATCCCTGTACTTGGGGGATGCTACACACATTCGCTCTCCCAGCCAGAGCCCAGGCAGCACCCAGCACCTTGGTCTGATATGATACCACAGCCTCTGGGTGAGGAAGGTTCTGAGCTACAGCTGGCTGAAGGCTGGCGAGGCAGAAATTGGGGACTCTTCCATGCTCACTCCATCTCCACGCTCCTTCTGTGCCCCTGAGGTGGACCCCAGCCCACTGGGGCACAACCCATCGCTCTCACCAGCTTCACCCACTATGTTCAGAAAAATCCAGAAAAGGGCAAGTCAAAGCAAACTAAGTCTTTTGCCTTCAGTAACAGTTCCTCAGGCCTTGTTGACAAAGATAACATTCCGGTTTTTGGAAAGCAGATGTGTAAAACCCTATGAAACGCTCCTCCTCCCAACCCGTCTGCTGGCCCTCATGTGATTTTGGGCGGTCTTGTTTGCACGCATTTAGTCTGCTCCACATTCGTTGTGACTTCTCTTGATTGAATAAAGCATTAATAAGATAATAAAAACAAATGCCACTCTTTGGCTGTCCCTTAAGCATGTCTGGAGCTACGTAAATTGTTCGATATGACTGGAAAATGGGAATGGTGTAAAACTGTAAACATAGTGCCATATGGCTTACACGCAGTTTCACGATCAATCAGCATCAAATTAAAAGCAGGAATTATTATTGAAGTTGAAATGAAGTACAGATAGCAAATGTGAGTACTTCTGGGTCATGCTTGAGCAAGGAGATGATGCTAAGAGATATAATCGGTTCTCTTTCAAAGGAACCTTTAGTAAGAGCTCGAAATGTTTTTAGAAGGAAAGAATCCTATAGCTCATCCCCAAAGACCAGCAGAAGGCAGCGAGCTGTGGGGGTGCATGTCAGGGGCTGGCTTTCCCCATCTAAGCCATTTTTCTGGTGCTGCCACAGTTTCTTGAATCTATGCAATGGGCTAGCACTCCCAGCAGCTTTGAGGCTGGATCAAAGCAAGACACTGGAAGACACTGGAAGGCACTGGCAGACCCTGCACACCACTGCAGAAAGTAAAGCGTGATCCACCTTTGAGGATTTAAAGGAGCATGTAGCATTTGAACCTAACCCTCGCCATATACTGTCTTCTCATCGGACACTCTGTGCCGAGGTGAGGACCAAGAGGGATGCCACAGCAGCTGTTATATTGCATCTCTCCCTCTGACTATTTCAGCAAAGGGTGTTGTTCCCATCGCGATCCTCGCCTTGCATTGTATTGGTGCATTGATTGCATTAGAGATTTTCCAGGAAATCTCCTTTCCAGCAGATTAGCAGGTCCCTCTCCCTACCCTCCCATCCCACCCCACAGTGCTGCCAGTGAGACCCTCTGGAGGCCACAAACCCCAAAGCAGTTAGAATGAAATTTGGGGTGTGAGGGCTGAAGGGTGAGGGCTGTTGTTGTTGCTAATTTAATCCTCTTTTCCCATACACCGAGGGTTGCAACAGCCCCAGATGCCCACTCTCACTTATTTTGTTAAAGTTTGAGATTTTTTTTTCTTGTCAAATCAAAATATCTGCCAGAATTTTTGGGCAGAGCCTTCGAAAACCAGGTCTCCTTTGAAAAGCAAGCAAAGTAGGCAAAGCCAACAGCTAGAGATGTGGGGCTCAGTGAACATGGGGAGGTTTTGCAAGCTTTGCGGGTTTATGGTTTTTTGAAGTATTTCAGATTGGACTAAATGAATCAGAACAAAATAAGGATTAAAATTCTGCCAAGAAAATGACCTTTTTCATGCAGCGCTTTTAAAGGGACAGTTCTGCTCGTAGGAGCAGAACCAGGCTCTTGTCTTAGACTTCATCTGTGAAAAGATAGGGAGAAATACATATTGGCATTTTGAGTTAATACAGAGCTTTTGGATTTTAACCTCTCACATCTGAAAATGGTAGCTTTGAGGTAGGTAGCTTGATTGGCGTTGCTGGTTTGCTTTAACCTCCTTAATTTCTGTGGCAAAAAGGACAACCTCCTGTAACAAAGCCCACCATCAGGAAAGCACTCAGACCTAATGCCAGCCTTAGGGTGGGGAAATGCTCCCACTGAACCAGCAAAATCTTCCTCCAGAAGCTGCTCACAAGTCCAAGCACTTCACTGAAATGGTGCCTGAGTGACTGGAGCTGCAGAGGAAAGAAAGCTGCCGATTTCCCTGGGCCATGGTGTTTGCTCGGGGGCTTCTACCACTAGGAACTGAGGGAGCAACCAGATTGCAATAGTAATTATGGCTGGCAAAACCTGGGACTCACTGCTGCTCTCACCAGACTATTTGTTTAATTATGAAAATATTCTCATTAATAAATAAGATACAAGAGGCAAGAGCTCCTGACCCCCTGAGCACCTTGTATGTCCTTATATCACTGGTCCATGTACCCCACAGGCCCTTCCAAAACGGCATCACAAGCTCCCATGAAACCCTCCTACCCTCTTTGGTCTCCTCACCTGCAGCAACCCCAGAGGACGTCATCCTTTAAGAATTACAAACCTTCTCACTTTCTGCTTGTTTATGTCCATTTGCTCTGCTGCCAAAACTCGTCTTGGGGTTTTTTTTGCACTATTATTTTCTAAAGAAACATGAAGTTAATTCTAAGCGCCACATCCCTTCACTTGAGCCATATTTTGACAGGAGAGCCACAGACCCCTTGCATGTCAAGAAAATGCTTGTCTGACTTTTAAAGTCCTATTTCAACAAGCCTTTCAATTGCTCCGTCAAACTGGGGGGAGGACAAAGAAGAAAGCAAACAAGGTACGCTTTTGCCTCATCTTTAACAGAGAAATCCACCCCATGCACTCAGCGTTAATTCAGGCAAAATGCCAACTTGGGAGTTCAGTGAATTATTCCGTTTTTAGAAGAGCTGAAAAACACCCTTTCCTCTTGTACGAGTTGCTGCGGTCCTGCAAGGGCTGGTCCTGGCCAAATAGGTCCAGAGTAAGAAAGTCCCTGGAGAGTGAGCCCCCAAACAGTGTCTCTGCACAAGGACAAAGCCACCAAGAGAACACTGTTTCTCCTAGCTCCCCATCTGCATCCAAATGGAACTTGGGACTGGGAGGGAGGGAAGGCAGTGTGTTTTTTAAGTAATAAATGAATAAATAAGGAATTAAACAAACATTGCCAAGGGCCACAAGTCAAAAAACCCCAAAGCAAGCCGGAGCATTATGAAATCCAGGCAGAATATGCGAGCGCTTCCCTCGCTGTTTGTATTGCAACCAGCACCCAAAAAAGTTCACACCTGTGCTGGGAATCTTGCCTAAAAAAATCCCAGCCAAGAATTTGAAACAAACACATTTTCAGACTATTCTAACCCCAAGGCATTTTCACAGGGATTGCCAAGGCTCCAAGTCAAAGCATGGAGAGGAGAACAAACAAAACAACCCTCAGCCAAGCCCAGCTCGCCTGCCTCGTGCAAAGCCACCCCAGTGAGATGACCACAATTGAGACTGGGAGCCAGATCAGGCTGGGGATGGGTTTCCTAAGGAAAAGGCTCCTCCAGAACCTCAGTCCCACCTCCTGCCAGGGGCGTTGTAGGGAGGAGCGTTATCAGCTCAGCATCTCCAGGAGGAAGGGAAGAGCTCCCTGATTTCAACCGTCTCTGAAGCTAAGTAAGACTAGATAATGACACTGCACAACATCGACGTAAAATGTAAAATGGGCTTAAAACGGTGAGCTGCGAGTTAAGCAAGTGTGCCACATTCAGGGAGGTAATCTGCTTGCTTTCTCAGCGAGGTTTGACAGTAGCTTAGTAACTCCATGTCACCAAAATATTGATAGGGTTTCCAACCTGGCAGAGCCTGCGTACTGCATGGAGACCAACTGTATCAACAAACAGAGCAACCCCTCAGTGCTGCTCTCTGTTTAGTTAAGCGCATCTTCCTGAAAGAAATAGAAAGGTAATTCCATAGCTATTGGCTATTTATAGAGCAATTTACAGCACGAGTCACTGCAAACAACCTGCTTGCCCTTGCCGTGCCCTGCAGAGGCCTGGGCTGTGTTTTTGCAGTCCACCTTGCTCCGTGTGCACGTGTGGCTTCTGCCAAGCAGTAGTCAGACACCCGAGCAGACACAGACAATTAGCAGCATCCCACATCGGACGGCTGGACCTTCTGTGTGGTCCTGCTCTTCAAAGTACAGAGACTCAAGCCCAGACCCATGCAGCGTGTAGGAAACGCTCGTAGGTGGTTTGTTGAGAAGACAAGCCTCCCCGCCGGCCATCCTGCAAAGAGCTGGACCACACTGAAAACCACTCTGTGTGATTTCTGCCTCACTTGGGAAAGGCACAAGGAAGGGAAGCTGACCCTCCCCACCACCACTTATCCTGCCAGATGTGGGGTCAGACATCCAAGTCAATTCGGCCCAGTAACAAAATGCTCCCCATGGAGGACCATGGAGGTCCCTGTGCCAGGCAAGCTGGTAGCTCTGGCAGATAAAAACAAGGTTCAAAGCTATCCCTGTGATGTATCAATGGATGGCAAAGCTGTCAGGGCTGGATGTGGGCTCCCAAATGCCAGGCAAGGAGGCTTTAGGCTCAGATGTTTCTGGCTAGGGTGCCACCAAGAGCCTTGCGGTCCTCTGTGGAGGCTACTGCCCTCATCACATCAGTGTTACCAACAGGCACTCTTGGTGGGGATAAATCACACAGTCACATTGGCCCCATTCACCCAACGGGCGATGCTAAGATGAAAAAAGACTCTTGTTGTTACTGATTTGGGGCTTAAATTAATGCTTAAGCTACAACCTTTGGATTTAAGGACAGAGAACTGGAAAAGACCTCTGAATCCAGTATCCTACCATCACAAAGGAGCTCATAAAAACTCTTTCAAAAGCCAAAAATGCTCCTTTTAGGAAACTAGAGGTTTTTAGCTGTCTTTATTCATCCCAGGCTTGTAGGAGAGGAAGATTTCTAAAGGCAGGGCTCAGCCTACCAGCATCCCCCTTCTCTTGCAGGCCCTGGACCCTCCTGCCAAGTGCAGGGAAAGACAAATGCAGTCAGGGTCGTAGGGATCCCTATCACTGAGAAAACTCTTTCAGGCAATTTGGGAGTTTCACTGCAATGTTTTAGGGGTAATCACAGTTAAGGTGAACAGTAAATATTTCAAAAGCTCTGAAAGAAGGTGGGACAGGCAGATCCTGGGCTGGGGTAAGCCAAGAAACAGCTCTTGCTCCTGGGGATGGCTTCTGTCAGCCAAAGAGCTATCTCAAGAGCTGAGGGTGAATAACAGAGAAGTAAACATCCTAATCTCCTGCTATGCCAGGTAAGAGGCAGTAATACACCCCTGCGCCTCCAGTTTCTAGTTATTCTGGGTGAGGATTCAAAGCTCTCACTTGAATTATCCAAATCTGTTAGCATCCAGACCCCATCTTCTCCTTTGAGCACCCAAAATCTGAATTCCTAAAAGGAAAGGCTCTCAGAGGACAACACCAGCATTTTACAAATGGTCCCTTGCAGGGCAGACTTGCTCCCACACTAACCCTGCAGTTTTTCAAGGAAGAAGATGACTGCAGTTTGTTGCTGAGCTTCATCCCACCTGCTTGGCCTGGCTGGCTTTGTGAGTGGTTGACACAGTGCTGTTCACTGCTGCTGGCATATCTAAAGCAACCTGAGTTGCGGCAAATGGTGCCAAGATCGGTCTGATTCTGCATCTGCACCAATGACACCGTCCCCAGGGCAGGTCCCTGCACCCAGCATCTGCTCTTTTTCTCTCTCTGCAAAATGAAATGTGACTGCATGTTTGTGACTTGCTGTGCCCTTGACGGAGTCTCAGCAACTCTGCTCATGTCTGGGCTCCCGAGGGAATCAACAGAGAGAGGAGAAAGAGCCAAAACACCAGGGGAAACAAGAGAGGAGATGGGGAGCTGCCAAAAGAGACTCCCTCCTGCTTGTTCAGACAAAGCTTGTCTCACAGCCAAAAGTGGCAGAAAAATGCTGCCCTATAAAAGCAGGCAGGGAGCAAGTAGAGCACAAGATGCCCCTCGCTGCCGGCCGGACACTGGGGTTTGCATGCCAGGGCAGCGGTGCTGGCTCTGCCCAACCAGGCTCCCAGGGAATGGGTGCACCAGGCACCAGGTCCTTTGTAGCCAGGAAGGGGATTTTCACCCTGTCTTGAGTGATGGAAGGGAGGAGTAGTGAGAGATACCCAACCTTCTGCCTTCTTATAATGGCCCTCCTGACGTTAAAGTGGAGAGGGAACTTTAATAACCAGTCCTTTCTTAAAAACTTCTGTCTCCATCTTTTCTGGATTAAACTGCACCGTCTGTCTCCAATCTAAATGTTGAGTCGAATTGGCTACAACGTGTCTGCAGAAGCCCCAAGTGGAGCCTGGGATACTGTCTGGGCTTGAAAATCCTCCGTTTGAAAATCCCACAAGGTTCGAAGCTCTTAAAGCAGAGCCCACCAGAGTTGTTGATAGACATCCCTCTCCTTCCAGCTCGCTGCTGAGCTGGGACACAGCAAAACATTTGACGATAGTCCAGTATTTTGGAGAAGACAGGGTGGCCGAGCAGAGGAGGCGCACAGCTGCAAGTCAGAAGACACAGACTGAGCTACCAGCTCCATGGCTCTGGACGCTTTGTGTCCTTTCGTCATTTATTGCTGACAGCAGGATAAAGCCTTTTGCAACATCAATCATCTTAAAACAACATAACCCATAAAACAGACCAAACATTTTGCTTCCAAACACATCAGCATTAGTGACTTCAGACCTGTATCGGCTGTAACTGTGACTTTATTATGATAAAGTAGGCTCTATTGGTCTAATACTCTTAGCAAAGACTAGTTTAATGGGCTGGAGTTTATTTTCCTGGACTACCACACACAGTCACCACTGAAGAAAACACAGAGGGCTTGATGGGACTCAAGAGCACACAGATAGTTCTTTGCAACTTTAAAAGTGATTTAATGTTTGCACATATGTAACACTCGTGCATGTTTTTAATTCTACGAAGTTGCTCAGAGGGTTGTGCTTAGGATGGCCAGAGGAAAGCTTTATGTGGGTAATTAAAACACAGAGACAACCTCCTCTAACCAGCACAGTGACGCTGCTTTGCAAAGATTGCACTAAGTATTACTTAGTCTTGGTGGCTATTGTCCTTTCTGTACTTGGCACCCCAGTATCCAAGCCCATAACAAAGACAGTTCAACGCCAAAAGCCCAACTTTCCTCCCAGCTGTTATTAAACAATGACCTGAATATTTCCTATCAATTTTTTTTTCCTTTTTCTCCTGCATGAGAATGTAAAGCCCACTTTCTGCAAATACTTGTGCCAATGACATCCTGGCTTCAACGCTTGCAAGCTGCTGCCAGTAAAACCTGATGGACTGAGTATCAGTGAAAAGTGGATACAAAGGGTGTAATCACAACTCAGGCAAATTCAGAAAACATCTCAGTGAATATTCATGACATTTTTGTGGCATTCAGCCATCACCAGCATTTTGGACTTCTCCCATCACTATTGCAGCCAGCTATGGGGAAGGGAAAAAGTTTCACTCTTCACATAGGAGTTATCAACCCTTCGCTGCTATGTTAGGACTAATACACATTTACTCCAAATGCTTCGCAACACTTAGCACAGCCTGTAAGTAAATATTCTAACCCTCCGGACACACCCTCCAGTCATCCTTGGTGTGCTTTACGCCTGCAGTCTCAAAATATATGGCAAACGCCACATAACTTCAGATCCATTGACTCTGCTGCTGAAGGCCAGATGGCCAGTGGGGCACTGCCTTTCTCACAGAGGTTTTACCTCTGCAAAACCACCTTGGGTTTGGAGAGCACCTGGAGCAGGGCAGAGAGCTGGAGCTCAGCCAGGTCCTCTGGGTGCTGCCAGAAGGCATGCCACTAAGAATATCTCCTCTCATCGGATCTTTGGCTGTTTCTCCTTTATCCAGGGGAGTCTTGCTGGCTATGAAAGAGAGCTTGTTGTGGGCAAAGAACAGACATGTTTCCTTCTGTCAGCTTCAGCCACCTAAAATACCATCTCCAAAGAAACATCTTCGTCAAGACAGATAGTATATACTTTCTGCAGTGAACGTGACAATAAAATATGTCTAAGCACACTGTAAAAATGAAATATTGCATCCGTTACATCACAGCTGCCACACCGCCGGGGCATTTGGTTTGTTGGATCCAAAAAGCTTTAGCAGGAAAAGCTCTTAAAATTCAGTCAGCTTGTGATACTGTGAGATGCCAGGCCATGTCCCTAAAATGTATTATGTCCTTGTGAAAATATGGCTTGCACTGCTGCAAGAAAGTTATGGTGTTTGTGGATACCCCCACCTCAGTTTTCTCCTCCATGGATGTGAGGACACTGTTTGGGGTTGGTCCCAAACACTGTGCTTGGTTATAGTAATCACATCTCTGATTTGCAGCTTGCTGGGGCTCACACAGACCCACAAAAGCTTTATCATATTATTTCACAGAAAGAAAAAGGCTGGCAGCAACCAACTGGGTGGACTCCCCTTTGCTCGAGGACAAAACAAAGAGAGGAGAGGCCCCGGGCAGCCTCCAGAATCTTCACTGGTCAGCAGCTGGCTCAAAGCTGAACACACTGAAGGAGCTGGTGACACTTCCCAGGTAAAAGGTGTCAGCAGTGCTCATCTACACCAGACATTTACCCAGTCCTGAACTGGCATGAGGGCAGCGGTGCCCAGCAAAGGTTGTCAGGGGCCTGAGTCCAAACACCTGAACACAGCTGGGAAGCACTGACACTTTTTTGGGTCATAATCTGAGTTTTTATTCCTGTCATCCAATGCTGACATTTTTATTAATCCCTCCCACGTCATCGAGTGCTCTAGCTGACCTTAAATTCAGTCCAAAACCCACCGGAGCCTTTTTCCAGTCTCCTTTGTGGGATGTGCTAGTAAAACCAATGCAAATGGCTTCAGTCTGACCTGATGTAGCTCTTCTGGGATCAGTCTGACTTGGCCAAAGAAAAGACAAATACTCACTCCGTACACAAAACAAGACAAAGCTGCAAAAAGTTGTTCGACAGCTTTTTGTCATACAGAGGCACTTTCAGAGTTGTCAGGACATGAAAGAGAGCACTATTAAATAATATTTGACTTGAGTATTATGTCACATGAAGTAAACATCATCTGTTGCCCTGATGGCTTGCTTCGCGTTGGAAAACAACCGCTGCTGCCAAGGCACCCAGGCAACTTTCTAAAACAGGCTCCTGCCCAAGCACTCTGAGCAGTTTTTCCGGCTCCACGCTGCAGTCGAGCCCCCGGCAGAGCCAGTCTCCCGGCTGCGGATGGACAGACGGATGCAGAGGACGCCTGAGCAGCCTCAAATCCCATCAGGCTGAGCCGGATGAGCAGAGCTGCATTCCACTTGCACCCTGATTCCCAGCCCTGGGAAGAGACACAGACCTCCACAAGCAGCCTCTGAGGCTGGGGTATGGTTTGCAGCTATGGGACGAGCCCAACCAGTTGCTCAGACGGAGATCACAGACCTACAGCCATGAGAAATGTGGTGCCGAGTATAAAGAGCCACAGGGAAAGGTAGAGGAGATGTGCAGAGATTTTGGCTGCAGCAAGGGTCAGGTTTATTTGTTATTAGTTGAGAAATTAAATTGGCAGAGGAGCTGCTCCAAATATTCACCTTGGAAACAAAATTGCTTTAAGGGAGAAAAAAGACGCAGAGGGAAAAGTCAAAACCAGGTGACATTTTGCCTGGGAGAGAAATACAACCTGATGCATCAAGGATAAATTAATCCCAGCCTGGAAAAAAATCCTTAGGATGAAGAGCTGCTGTAAAAAGCAGTCTGGGGTGTGCATGCATCAGGAAAGGTTTTTGTCTTCCCCTAAGAACATCCTTATCCAGGAGACACTGGGTGTTGCAGAGGAACAGACACTGTCTGCCTTGTGCTGGCTCTTTCACCTCTACCTCACAAAGAGAAGATGGGATGGTCAGGATGCAGTGATGATCTCTATGGCTACACAGACAAGCCCTTGAGCAAATCTGTCCTAGACATTGCAGTGAGCGGCACTGTCACCCAAGGAACACCCAAAACACTGCAAATAACAACGACCAAAAAAAGAAGGAACATTTTTCACCTGGAAAAATCAGTTTCCTTGGGAAAATTCCGGCAAAGCACTATTGAAGTGACTCCACCCTGGGGAGGTTTTGCACATGTAGATTACTCCTACGTGGAGAAGTCACAGTCTCGGGTCATGCACGGTTCCCCTGAGAGATCCCTGCACCCCAGGAAACTCCTGTTGCTCAGGGAAGCTGTCAAAGAGTCTGAGCCATGCCCAAGACAATGGAGCTGGCTTGGGAATTGCTATGATTTTTACAGCATTGAATTTGATAGATTACCAAGATTTATTCTGTTTGTTTTTTTAAGGAAAATGTTTTATGGAACCCAAAAATATTTTGCTAATGAAAATAAAAAAGCCACTTACAGATGGCTTTGTGAGCCACCACATAGACAAATGTTACTAAGTACAGCGTTTAAACTAGGATTAGAGACATGAACATTAAATATCAAGAAGCAACACAACCTCTAGAGTGGGAAGCCTCCAAGCCATCTATTGCCGTGAATCAAAACAACGCCAAGGGTGGTATCAGGGAACTCTTGCCTTGCTTTTAGAGTTTTTCTCTCAGCATCTACTCCATGGCCTCAAACACAAGGCTAAACTTTGATCTGACCCAGGGGAACGGTCCTAACCTATGTGCAAACACCCGCCACATACAGGACTTCGTTTTGCAGTTAGATTGCAAACATGTCCTGGACATACTGGGGCTTTTTCCTTTGGATTAAGTACAAAGTACAAAGGCCTGTTGATGGTTTACAAATAAATGTCTTAAAGAAAAACGCATGAAGTTTTTGTAGGAAAAGATGTTCTTGCAGGAAGTGAAGGAAAAGCAAATGTGAGCTAATCAGGGCAAAGGCAGAACAAATGAGTTCATGGCCAAAAACCCCCTAAATTCATTGCCATAATAGATAAAAATTGAATGAGTAATGAAAGCACAGCTCTGTCACAGCGGGAAGAAAACCGGATAAAAATGCAGAGGTCTTTTCACCAAACAAATCTCTTCTACAGGAGGAAAATATAAGAAATACAACCTACCATCAACTGCTTAGCCCATTTTCTCTTGGTGTCCTGTATAATAAATGCAATTTAACACTTTATGAATACAAAGGGAGAATTGTGTACGGGACCTGACAAACACGTGATGGACATTAGTAACAGAAATTCAAGTCTTCCCAGCCAGGCAGACGTGCCCCGGGAAGGGGCCACACTACTACTAACGGGGAAGGGGGGAGCAGGAAAACAGAAAGATCACCAAATATGCATCAGTGAAGTTGGGGGAACAAAAACAACAAAATCTCTTGAATTAGGTGCGGCCATTCTCCTTGGTGGCTTTGCACTGGTGCAGAGGGGCCTGAGCATCTCTCCTAGATGTGCCTAAATAGGGAAGGCTGGTGTTAAACCTCACCCCAGAGGGGCTTTCCCAGCTGGAGTCAGCCTCTGCCAGTGCCCAGCCTGCCCTTGCAGCAGACCCTGCACATGGACATCTTCACATCTGCACTCTTGGATGATTTTATGTGAAATGATGTTTTTAAGGGAGATGACAAGAAGCGAGCGACTGCTAAGCACAGTGGAGATGGAGGAAACAGGATGCTGGCTAAGCCAAGGCTGGGGCTGCGTGTCATTGTGATCTCCACTAATGCTTCTCCAGAAAACAAGAGTGTGGTTTAGTTGCAGCCAGGCTGCCCCAGTGTCCCCCAGCCCTATTGGCCAGTGGGAGACTATGTACAGTCCAAAAGCCAGGAGAAAACCACATACCTGAAGATATTTGTACAACCTCCCCTGAACACTAAATGATTTCCCCAGGTTTATTTTATGTGGCGCTTTTCAATGGTTACAGTTGGCAGATGCTTTCCATGACAAGACACTGGTTTTTCAGTTGCTGATGCCAAAATTCAACTACTAAGCCTTAAATTTTCCAAGTGAGCATCTGCTTCAGTCCAGATTTTGGGGAGAAAACAGCACTTGAAGTATGTCTCATGTTTTGTAGCATGAGCTCATGAAAAACAGAGTTGTTTTGTCTACATTTAAGAATAAAAA
>VZZY01015493.1:333845-372693 GCA_013400335.1 Eurystomus gularis
AAAAAAAAAAAAAAAAAAAAGAGTCCTCACTGCCTCACAGAGCAACACTAACATTTCCATACAATAGAGTGAAACATTACAGTTTGCTGGAGGAGAGAGGAGTCTGCAAGTTCAAAGCCATAAGAAGGAAAGCATTGCTGCTGGTGAGGCTGAGCGGCAGCCAGGACATTTTCCCCATCGCCCTAAACTGAGATCTGCCATCAGACAGACCCTCTCCCAGGACAAACCAAGCACCCCACATGGGTGGGGGGACCCGGGACATGTCCTAAAAGGAGCAGTCACTAGACTCTTTGCTGGATGGAGCATTGCACATGTCTGCATATGCATCTGGGAAGCTCTCCCCTCAATGCTTGGCCTGAGCGTGGGCTTCTGCACAGGGCAAATTCAAAATGGCCATGTCTAGAGAGGTCTGCAGAGGTATTTTCAGGCAGGCTAGTTCAAAATGCAGCTGTGATTACATCATTCATTAATTTGTGGTAGAGACAAGTATCCCATAACTCAAGACTAAGAGAGATTTCTAGTGCTTTGACACTAAAGATTAAACAGAAATAAACACATGAGTATCAGTAGAAGTGACTGAAAAATACTAGAGAGGGTAAGTGGTTAACAACAGATAAAAATCAGTTATTTTAACCTATAATATGGATTTAACCGGAGGGAGGAGAAAGGGATATAGACACCATGACAAATTAAGAAGTTCTTCACTGTTTATGAATAAAGGATGTATTTAAAAGAATAAAGAGCGTTCCTAGAGAGGGGAGGTGTAGGCAGGAGTATACTTACGTATAGCCCATTAAGCCAAGTGTGCTGTATGTTAGACTTGCCTATCTTGAAAAATGGCTCTGAGGTACCTCGTACCAGCACACGTTGTTAAACCTAACGGGTTAGTTAATAACTTATTGTGCAAAGCACTCTTTAGGATATTATGATGCCTCTATTAGACTCAGTAGATGCCTCTGAGGTACACGGGTATTAGTAATGAAATCCTACTTCTTTCTAAATGTTTTGGAAAAAAGTACACCAAAAAGGTGTACAAAAGCCCATAAACGAGGACAGTAGCAGTAGATACATTCTTCTGAATCTTTATAGCCTGTTTGGGAACAGTCACACATGGGGTCTGCCACACACTCCAAAAGGGATCAAATCCTATGTAAAGCAACACCAAAGCCTTCATTTGCTCCTCAGGACCACAGCATTCAAGGTGTATTCAAGGGATTGACAAACCTCCATCACTTTAGCAGGGTCCCTGGGACAGCCCTGCCCTGGCGATGGTGGCCAGCAGGATCTGCAAACTCCAGCTCGCCACCCTGCTCTGCCCTTGTGGTGAACTGACAGCCCTTCACCCACTTTTTTGCATTTTTAAGATGAGAATTTTCAGACATACTTTATAATAGCCCATACCTCTTAATCTTAAACCAGGAAAACACTCACCTCTCCTCCCTACCCTTTGAGAAACTTCAAATAAAGTCTTCAACACATAGCATACTTTTTCTTGATACAAAATAAAATGGTCAGATTTCCATTTGGGTTACTCAGGCTTCTTTTTTTAAACGCTTTTCTGGTTTTGAAATTTCCTTTTAATGCTGGCCTAAAATACACTCAAATCCGAAGGATGACAGAATGAAGCATGAGGATTTTTTAAAAGCTTTAGTAGAAAAATTAAAGATCCAACAAGTTCAGTCTCAGTTCCCAAGAGCTACAGACCTTCCAAAACCTTACTTAAAACCTTATTTTAAAAAATAACTATGTCCTTCTCTTCAATGATTCACCTGCCCCTTTGCAGCCTGTTATATGTAACGTGATGATAACAAGATTCAGAGAAGATGCTTCAGGCACATCAGTGTGGGTGCTGTTCAGGTCTGTCTTGCATCTGCAGGACAACATCTCCTTGCTGAAGGACACTGGTGGCACAGGAGCACCCATAGTGAGTGCCGTAAGTGACTTGCCAACCTGCAACAACTTGCCCTAACCAAGGCAGCACTTACCTATAAGCAGAAGCACATGCTTAAAAAACTCTGCAGGATTATGCAAAAAACATCAATTAAGCCCAAGGGGTTTCACTGAACAAATTAGGCAGATTCACATGAATGAACTTCTGCAAATTTTTCTGGAAATGTTAAAGAAATGCCAAGAAGTGCCTGTTTGATAGGAAAGAGTTCTGTTGCTTGCAGTACCATGGGCTCCACATCCTGAAGAGCTCAGAAAGGACCAGGCTGCAGGGAGGACAGGGACGATTCCCAGGGCTGTTTTTAAAGGATATTTTAAAAATATGACCTGCACATGGAAAAAAATTGGGAACATCTTTCATAAGAAAGGTTTTGTTCTATCTGTTCAAGTGAAGATATTTATGGTGTCTGCTGTGTCATTCCAGATTTGTCATGGGCCATTAAATATCCACCTGGACATTGCATCATTTAACTACTGGAATGCGTAAGCATTTCTGCTGCTCGTGAAAGAGCAACTATTAGCTGTATAGAGCGTCAGTGCTCTGCTACACTTCAACAAATAAATCAGAAAGTGGAGCAGATAATACAACTGTGTTCAGTTGTGCTAGACTGATAGTTACGTGTATTTATTTTTTTTTTTAACTGATCATGACAAGAATGTGAGTAGGGGCTGTATATATTATTTCTGGCCTTCCCTTGAGTTTGCTAAACTTCTCTGGGTATCAGCAGCATCTTGGAGATCCATTTGAGGGGGTCCTGTCTCAAAGCAGACCCTGCAGCCTCACGCACAGGCAAATGCCTGGCATGGACAAACAAAAAGCCCATCTTGCTTCAAAAGACATGCTCCAAGCTTTGTACATCTCAAGGTAGAAAGCCATTGCTCAGTCAAGGTGGCTCTGACCTATCAAGATCTGGAACAGGATTCTGAAACAGGGTCTCAAATTCTGCTTTTATACATGAAATGTCCACACAAAACCCCCAAATTTTTGTCAACTGCGATGCCTCAGAGATGTGTCCAGACTTAGGTAATGCTTTTCAGACTCGCTCCTGGCACTGGCTGGCTCAGCTGCTCCACACTTGCATTCAAGAGCTGTCCACCTCTTCTAGCTGTGGTTGGTGATGCACATTGTCCTCCGAGGGAGACTTTGGATGGCGTGCGAAATTACAACAAACACCAGCAGAGCATTTAAAGAGGAAGATAAGACTCATGGTTCCACAAAGCAGTGAAATGGATATTTCTTCCAGAGAAAGCATCTGATGACATATCTCATAACTACAGCTCTCTTTTGTTTATCCAAGATTAAACAACAGGTTTTAATGCCTCATACTGGACTCATGGAAACAAGGTGATACTGTAGCTGCACTGCAGTTGGATGTTGGCATATGACGTACAAATCCAATGGGCAGATACAGTGCTGGAAAGGGCTGACCACCAAATCTAGGGGGGTTTTAATACATATATTTCTTCCTGATCCTCAGTGGAGAAGGTGGAAAGGAACCTAAGCCCTCTCCAAAATCAAAATGTAGTTGTAGAGTGTTATTAGGAAAATGGAGTGGTTTCAGTGGGAGGGATTTAGTCAGGCTGGTGGGGAGCTGGAGTGTGGATTTTGGGGCTGGCTCTCCCGGGGCAGCTTGTGAGCCAAGTGTCCTGCTTGAGGACCAGCAGCCCCACGGCCTTTGGCCATGGTGCACGTCATCTCACAGAGTCCCTGGGGAATGTGGATATTGGGAGCATGTCAGAAAGGTCAGAAAATCTGGCAGGTCTCTGCCCAGATGACATCAGTTTTGGAAGAACTTTGTAGGAGTCAAAATCCTGCTGGAGAGAAAGCAAATGTCTGCAGCTCTGCAACTTCATGAAGAGGAGAAACTTTTCTGCAGGAGGGTTTTCTGATTGCTCTGCAAGTCACCCAGCATGCCGAGGTCCTGTCAGATACCTATTTAATACTTCCTGGTTGTCACTGGAGTGGCAGCCGCAGCTGCAGAGCTGCAGGTTGGTCCCGGGTAGGATATTCCTCCCTCCCAGATAGGGACTGGACCCTAAATCTGCCGTGTTTCTTCTAAGCTGCTCATGACAGAGGCTCTCACCCTCTTCCTCTGATACCAATGGCATGGAGCAGTGAGCAGGTGGAGGAAGGAAACTGAGCAAGATCAAGTTCCCTTATAGAACAAATTTATCAGCAATTTCAAAGCTGCTCTACCCTTCCCAAGCCCAGAGGAGGCAGGTGCTCACAGTTTACTGTAAAGCACAAGAGAAGTGTAAAACAACTTACTGTACTGGGCTATATAGATAAAAAATCTCCCTCCAGGGCAAATATATTTCAAATAAATCCATCCTCCAGACACACTCTAGGTTTAGGGGAAAGAAGGTCCTATAAAGTAAGCTCTGTGGCACTTGTCTTTGGAGGGGGGGATTGTTTTCCTTGGAATTTCCCATCCCTTTCCCATCAGCTCTAGACAGAAGAAAAGCAAAACACACACGTGGTCCGTAGGACAGTGGTGGGGAGAGAAGAGGGAGAGTTTGTAGGCTGGGGTTGGTGTTAGGGTGCCATGGTGCTCTGGGTAGCCGATCCAGTGCCACCCAGCATGAAACCAGCAACAGTGATGTATCCAAAAATCCTATCCTAACAAAACTCTTGTCTCACTACTGCTTTGCCCACTTAGACTCTATTACCTGACTTTCTCCAACAGCCACTAAAGCCCACAGGGTGCTTGAAATTGGTTATTCCTTTGGTTTAAATGCAGCAGGAACATTGACAGTGAGACGCATCATAGAGCAACCTGTCCTGAGAGCTAAACATCAGCAGACAGCAACAGGTAAAAGTCAGGCTGATATTTGCTTTGCTTCTTTCCCAGACCAAGATCTGACTAGTAACAGCTGCCTACTTTATGGCTGTCTCTTTTTATTAATTTATTCCACTCCATGCCCCCCAAATAAGGGGAACAAAAAAAAAAGAATGCCTAAAATTTATGGCTAGAAGAAACCGATTACTGTTGGCAAGTGAACTGAAGGGATCAATTGTTCCATACGGCAAAAGCCAAAGAACTCAGGGCTCTATTCACAAGAAAAGACTGATGTGCTAAAGGGCATGGAAATGCCACTTTTATTGTGTGGCGGAGAATTTTCACATTTGAATCCAAATTCCATAGGAAAGCGTGGTATGCAAGAGACCCAGCTACAAGGGCTGGCCAGACAGCATGTGTGAGCAGAGAGCATGTGCGCGGGGAAAGCATAATACCCTGAGCACAAAGGTTCTGTGTTCATGTCCCTCCGGCACAATGTTGGGCTTTCACACAGGCAGGGAATTATGTGCAAAATGCCTGGAAGTCAGCACCAAACATGCTCTGAAACAAGCAAATCTGGACCAATGCTCTCCCCTTCCCCACCCAAGCATGGACTATTAGGTCCATTGCTGCTGGTGGTGCAAGAAAAACTTGGTCAAACTCATGAGAATCCCTGTTTTTATGGCAGGAGAGTAAACCCTTCATGTTTCTGTGCTTCGGGAGAAGGAGCAGCAATTCCCAAGTGGAGTGGGCTGGGGCCATGTGCCCACAAATGGGAGCAGGGATGAGGGGCAGGGTGAGCACAGGCATCGCTCATGGCACGTCAGGACGAGTCATCAGAGGTAGGACACGAAGAAATACGAGACCCTTGGCTCAAGGACAGACATGCAAACTGTGTATTTGTACAGTCGGGCATGTTGAGAGAGCAGTTAAGCATGATGGATCCAAAGAAGCCAATTCAAGCTGTATTTTGGATGTGCATCAAAGGCAGCTCCTGATGGGGAAGCGCAGGGTTCAAGGCACGGCGCTGCCCCCAGAGCACGCCTCAGCCCCACATGCTGTGCTCGCTGGGGTCCTGGCCCCAAAGGCTCCTGGTGCTGGGTGCCACACAGAAAGCGGGAACAGATGACTCTGGGGACACTGGGGACAGCTAGTAACTGCCAGGTGACTTGGTGCTTTCCGATAACCAGCTGTCCAACAGCAGAGAGCCAGACAAGTTTTGCTTTGCAGTTTTTCAAGCAGAAAATAGGAATTGGGCCTCAATTTAATAAAACCTCCAAAGACAGCTAGGTACCTCACTCCCCAAAAGTCCTTGGAAATCGCAGCCCTTGCTCAATTAAGTGAAAGAAGGAAAAAAAAAAGCTTTCAGAACAGCCAAGTACAAATTCTTCTAAAGCAAATGCAAACATCAAGATATCTCAGGTTTTGTTTTGGGATGCTCTGTCTGCGGGCATCTGAAACTCCGGACACGCAAATGGTTATGCATTTAGAAGGAGGCCCATGGCTAAATTTGGGCAAAGGTTTGTGACCTGGAGGAGGGGGAAAAGGCAGCGGGAATGACTTTAGCCTGTGCTAGCAGAGACCTGAGGATCGGTGCTAGCAGCACAGCTCCCATCTGGGGCTGGCGCAGCGGGAGCGGGCGGTATCGATGGCTCTCTGGACGGCTGACAGCACAGATGTGCTGCAGCTCAGCCTGTGACTAATTTTAACAAGCTGCTTGCACGGTTACAAAAGGCAGATCTGTTGGCATTTTTACTTTCAACCACCTGGTCTTGACAAACATTTTCGGCAAATAGCACATATGTCATGAGGCTGGACTCAGGAAACGTGCAAGGCAGGGAGGAGTTTAAAATCCTGTGTATGGAGGCAGGGACTGGAAGCGGTCATGGCCAGGATGTCCCACCAAACAGCACAGGTCAGCGTAACCAACAGCAGTCAATGGGCTGAAAAAACACAACATTTATAGGAAGAGGTGGAACTTTCATAGGATAAATGATGCAGCTGGACAGGTCTGTCACTCATTATGGACACAGTGCCTTCTCCAGGTGTGGACTGGAGCAGGAAAACCCACAGTGCATTGGCATAAGCCTTGCATCCATTTCTATCCTTTCTGGGTCCATCCCTATTAAATTCCAGAATGAGAGACACAGCTCACAAAGGAAAAGCCCAGAAGATGACACAGGTTTGACCCTTTGAAAGAAAACATGTTGAACAGTTTTCATAAAAGGTTTCTATTTACAATAACTCCCTCTGTGCTTAGGCCAGCAGGGGAGGACATGGTGACAGTGAGGTGGTGCTTTTACAAGGTAATCCTGGGTCGATTCAAACTCTCAAGCTGGATGCCATTGGGCACTGCTGGGCTCCCTTGGCAACACTACTCTTTTTCCATGAGATCCAGAAAACAAGCTGCTCTGAGGGACCTAAACAAGTAGCAATGACCGCCACAGTTCTCCTTTTCTCATCCCACAGTAACATCCACTGCCAAAATGCAGGGAGGAAGGATTGGCGTGAATTAATGTTAGAAATGAACATAGCCAAATTCAAGCATCGTGACTAAGCACAAAGATAACAAAGGAGCTACTAACGCAGTCTCCATCCCTTGACATCTTCACTGGCAGGCCATTTTGGAATAAGAGTTATTGGGCTCATTGCCAGGGTGACAGGGTAAATCCAATGATTCATGAAATGTAAACTTCCAGTTGTTGATCTTATGATACTCTCTGCCCTTAAAACTAATCCAGCTATTCACAGAAGTTTCTTCTGGCTTCTTGGAGCCTGGCACAATAAGGGACATGAAGTGCAGGAGAAAACCAGAGTACAATGTCAAACTGGTGGGGCCACATCTTGACTTGCCTAATTCATAGGTCTCTTTTTGCAGATGGGGATGGAGAGGGACAGCTGAACAGCTGGTCATTGATCAGACAAGGGAAGGGATGAGAAGATCAAGTGGTGCAGAAACTGTTGCAATGAAATCACATTTTCTGCCTTTTAGGAGGATGAAGCTGGTTCTTCTCTCTGCATCTAGAATTAATTTATTTCAGGTAGGGCGAGGAGGACTGGAGAAGTGGGACAGCTCTGGAAATCTGCAGACCCGTTCTCCTGTTAAAACGTGTCCTGGCTCGCAAAGCTGAACTGTTGTCCCAGCTCATTTTCAGGTAACGTTAGGGCCATTTTCAAACCTCAGAACAAAGCAAAAAGTAAAAGAAGCAAATAACAATCCAAGAGCGTATGTGTCAGATCAGCTGAAATGCTGGGTCTCTCCTCCCCACAAAGTGTTTCATACTTTTACTGCAGTGTTACCAAAATGGGTCTCTGCTGACCTGTTATATAAAGCTCATAGTCAAAGCCAGATCATTACAAACTTGCTGCACACAAGCTCATCCCTGAAAAGGGTCAATCAGAAGTTTCAATAGTTAGTAAAATGCACACTTTCAATTGCCTACACAACATGCACACTCTTTGCAGCTTGCTTTAAATTAGTCGTGGGACAGCAGAAAGGAATGAGAAGGGTTTGAAAAGATGGAGATTTAGGAACAAATGATAATTTATGTCTTCCAGAAAATGCAAGTCAAACCTTGCCTGTTCTGGCCCTTCAGCACTCCTGATGGGAACAGGATATGTGTTTAGCATATCTCCAAGGTATTCTCATATGAACATGACAACCGAGTGCCTACTGTGAGGACAGCTATAACAAATCACCCACATTCTTTTCAAGCCAACGCTGCAATTGTTCTTCTTGTCAGATCATCTGGCTTCAGTGTGGGCTCCCTTCAATTTCTAACACGGAAAGTATTTCCAATAGTTGACAGATGTCTTTCCTCGCTTTACACTCCTTTCTTACCCTCTTCAGTGTTAGCCTTACAGGAAATACCGAGTTAATTGGAAAGATTAGGGAAGGTCTCCTACAGCTATTGGAGGGGAAAGTGGGAGCAGATAGAATGCAGTAAAGGGAGAATAATTCCTTTAACATTTTATTTTAGTATTAAACTTTAAATACTAGCAGCCAGAGGAAGGATGGGCTCTAAAATTATGTTGAATGTTTGTTATCACTCAGCACAAAATAATCTCTCCCATAATAATTTTAAACTAGTTGTTTAATTCCTTGCCTACATATAGAAGACATTTTCCAAGGAGCAAGCGTTTGTAAACGGTTATTAGAAATAGGAATCGATCATGCTGTGCAATACTACAGTCTATGGTCCAGCTCACTGGTTTAACCCACAAACTGACCTCAAGGTTTTCAACTATTAATTTATCTCCTGTGGAAGATGCAATACTCATTCTCAGGAAAAAAAAAAAAAAAAAAAGAAACACACAGAGGCATTTTTGTAGTATGTAGATAATGAAAATTTCTATAGAAAGTGTCTCTTATGAGCTCATTGGATTTGGAAGGAGACAGAGTTTGATTTTTAAAGCCCAGATTTTCACCTCCACCTTCTGTCCCCCGTTTCATAGACAAAATTTATATCCCCATATGGGTACCAGTTTGATCTGGAGTTTGATCTGCTCTGATCTACAGGCTGTATTCAAGTGTGAGCAATTACAAAGAATTTTCTTCCTGAAAGGACAGAAAACACGCCCTGTCCTGATTATTTTCCTAAACATACTGGGGCCATCTAAGCTGTTTGGACAGCAGGAGCCTACAGTTGTAACAGAGATACCTAAGCACGACTGAACTAAATATATTACTCCTTTGGTGGTGCTGCTCTTGCAGTAAGACAAGCGCTGTCCTCCTCAGAAATGAGATCTGTAATATGAGGGAGAGGGGAAAAAGGACACCTCTATCCTGCAGAGACCAGCTGCAAAATCCCTGCATGAGGAAAGCGTACCAAAGGAAAAAGCTCTGCATGAGTGATGCTGAACATACAGCACTCAGCTCCTTAGGTCCAATGTGAGAAGATGCAGAGATCAGACATGGCTGAAGCATGGATGTGTGAAGAGATAATAAATTAAAAACAAGAATTTTGTGGTTAGACCTAGATGAGGAAGCACGGGCAATTAGCAAAGACATGGTAATTCAAGGTGCAAGCCAGTGACAGTAACTGCAGGACTCTACAGTATCCTGGCAGGAAATCGCTTCATTAAGGTGCAGGTCTCTGAGCTGTTACTACCATTATGACTGGTGGGGATAATTTGGGATAATTTTCATGATCGGTATTATTTGTGTCATGCCAGTCAGCATTTATCCTGCAGGTCAAAACTCAGCACTCATTTAAAAGACATTTCAAAGCATTACCTGCTCAGGCATCTGGAAGTGCTTAAGCATGTGAACCTGTTTGCTATTTACGCTGCTTAACTGTTCCCATGTTAGAGTGTGGTGGAAAGTTGGGTGATAGCAAAAAAACCAGTGAAGTGCAGGACCCAGTGCTTTTCCCAAGGCAACGGGAAGTGAAAAGTCCACTGACAGCTTTGTTTTCTCTTTGGTTTCTCCTTATCTCATGCCTTGAGAGTCCTGGGGAGCAAGTAACAGGGCAAGGGAAGAAAAAGATGAATAGTAGCCATGACTTCAGATGAGGAGCTGCTTCAATTGATATCAGGATGAAGATTGCCAGAGTCTAATGGAGAATGGGAGCATCCAGAAGGGAATCTGGAAGGAACAAGACCTTAATGAAGGATGCCTCAGCTAAGGATGCTGAACAGATGGGATCCAGTGAGGAAGGATCTTCTGCCAGGAGCCATAAAGCCTAAAGAAAGCCCATGAGAATTGTGATGAAGGGCTGCAAGAATGCTTCATGAGCACCACTGAACTGCCAAAAAGAAGTCATAGGCCTGCAAGTCATAGCAAAATTACCCAGGGCACATCCAGGGTAATTCTGATTTATAGTTCAGTGCAGTTTTGTGTTAACAGATCGTACCTCCACATGCCACGTGGTGGTTGGCAAAAGGAAAGAGATAAATTACAGCAGAAGGCAGGCTGTGATGTGTAAAAGCTCCCAAACAGCCGTGCTGCAGAGGCGGGACTATTGCCTTATGCAAACAAAACAATAGCAATCAAAGTTTGGTGCTGACAGAGGCAAAGGTGTACACGTTGGAGCATGCTCACATCACTGCACAGGGCAGAAAGGGATTGATAGCATGAAAGCAGAACAGACAGGGAAGACCTCAGCTGAACATACAGGCGTGTTGAACAACATGCTTCAGTGAAACTCCATCATGAAAAGAGATACAGAGGTAAGTGGGGATGTGCCACTGCTACAGGACACTTCATCCCTGGAGAACACAGGGCAAGGAGGATTTCAAAGAAGCTAAGCAAACACTGAGACAAGAAAAAAGTTCTCCTCTGAAGAGCCAGTACAACTTACCTTAAAAGGAAACAAAAAAGGAGGAGACAAAGGAATCCACTTTCTATTATTTGAAGAAAGCTCATGAGGAATTTATCTTTTCCTTCTCCTGTGAGTCAAGAAGTACCAGAGCAACAGCAAAAGACACACTTTAATACAACCTCATCACTGGGATATGGAGACCACTACTGTAAGATGGCACTGAAACTGAAGCCCCCACTAGCTTTAGGAGACAACCACAAATGAGACGTGTATGAGTATCCTGAATTATCACTCAGGCCCTAGGCTAAGCGCACATGCTAGGTGTTGGAATTATTACACAGAGCAATTTTAGAGATGCTCTGCACAGATCTGCAAGCTGAAAAGTTTTAGGACCTTCCTCTAAAGTAGCTCCCCTTTGGGGAAAGGATAATGTGCTAGAGAAAAAGTGACAACTTTTCTCCCTGGCCCAGTTACCCCAGCAGCAGGATGAGTCTCCCATCGCAGAGGCAAGGGCAGGCAGCAGATGTGGTAGAACTCACCACTACAGTTTAACGCTGCCCCAGTGACACACGTGCAGCAACGTGAGGACAGACACCTGCCAGCTCCCAAAGCCAACAAATTCCTGAGCCAGCGGCAGGAAAACAAACAAATACAACAATGACTTGCCCCAACAGCGACTTGGGGCAGGAGTCCTGGCTTGTCTGAAATATCAATAATTGTTCTTCGGAAGAGCATAAGGTTTATCTGCTCTGAGAACACCCACACAAATATTTGGGGCCATGTATTTCTCCTTAGCTTTGGAGTTACTCTAAAACATTGCTCTGTCACCATCCCTATGCATGGAGCCCACGGCAGTGCTCCTCTGCCAGTCTGCACCGCTCTGTGTGCCACAATGTCCCCATGGGATCTTCCAGCCAAGGTGCCTGTCATCCCACATCCAGACCATTTCCCAGCCTATGAATGGATGCAAGCTGCAGCCACAGCCCAGGAAACTTTTTACCAGCCTAACCTCCACATTGTGACACCACAGGCTAAAAAGCCCTTACATTTTCACTCTTTAATGCACATCAACATAATTCAGATTTCTAATGTGGAGATCTCTATTTTCTTGCTTTGTTCCCCTCAAGCACACCATAGGATAGTTGGTAATTTTTCTTCACCAGGTCAGATCTTTTGCTCTTGCTCTGTCACAGCTTACACTCACATCTCAATTTTCCTTTGAATCCCATCTTATAATTACCATTGTTACCTAATTCTTTTTCAAAAGAAAGGAATGCCCCTTGGTCTTTCAATCAGCTCAGATTTGTGACCTGACTTTAAACAAGTTCAGCTGAAAGCCATTAGCAATTATTCAATTGCCTTTGCTGTAAAATGGCTTAAATTACTCGACTTTATTCCGTTATTTGAAGAAAAAATATCAATTAAACCTTCAGGTTTAGAGAACTTAAATTTATACGTTAGAGGCATTTAACAGTATTTTGGTTCTAAATTTTTTCCACTGGCCTCAAGTAGATGCCTTATTCAGAGCACAACTTTCCTGCATGCAAGTCCCATCCCCATCTGAGACAATGCTGCATCCAAGCGTGCCATGGACCTGAGATGATGCTGAGTCCAAAGGCATGCCTGGGACCATGGCCGAGCTGCCAGCTGCAAAGCACATGACCCCAGTTCCATGCCACATGCCTTACCATGGATCTACCTACATCTACAGCACAGAAAACTCCTTCAGCTCAGTTGTGTGGCAAAAGCCTTATCCAAGTCCACTGAACACTTTGCTCCCATGCTGTTCACAGCACAGCTTGCTCTGATGAAAAGAAGGAGAAATAAGAAGGAAAAGAGAAAGAAGGAGAATAAAGAAGATGGGAAAAATAAAAGGAAAGAACAGAAAAAAAGAAAGAGTCAAATGAACGGTTGGGTGGTGATGCTACAAGAGCACTGTTTCTGTGTACACCCATGCTCCCCACTGCCTTTTGGCAGTGAACAGGGCTCAATTTTCTCCCCTTCTGCTCTGAATTTGACTCTCCTTCAAGGCCTGAGATGTTGAAATGCTCAGGTCCTAGCCATTAAAACCGTCGCTTGTACACAGCACACCCATCTGGCACCACTCACAAGAAAGGGTGGCTATAATTTTAATGCAACCAATTTTGCTTCAGGAATTCAGTTTTTAATATCTCTAAGAAACACTGAGCTGCATTTTGTCTCTATAATCCATAGGAACAGATATCAAAATTTGCCAAAAGAGGGAGCATTCCCTAAACGCTTGGAGACGGACGGTCCCAGCTGGTGGAGGGTGCACTGTTCCTGCCACCTCTAGCCAGCTCCAAGCCTGTGAGGTTTTGCAACAGGGAGAGCTGAAACAACCTACAGCCAGACACCATCATGACAATACGTTCCAGGTTGTTAATATCGCAGGACAGCAGGTCATCGCCCCACTCACAGGCGAACAAACAAAGCATGGTCTTCCCTCTCTAATTAGGTATGAGAGGGCATGGACTCACCTGGGGACCACGGCATGTGCCTGGCACCCTGATGGAGACATCCAGACACACATTCACCCTACAGGGGCAGCTGGGGCTGGGTACAACTGCTCAGGGCAGCCAGGAGGCAACATGAGGTTGATACAGGACAGGGGACAACTCCCTACATGACGTTTTGGGTCACAAGCCCTTTCTTTTGAAGAGTTGCTCTGAAACTATGCTGCTTAGATAGTGACTTTCTGCTGGACCTGTCTTCAATGTAGTCTGAAGGCAGAAATAGTCAGTAGTGCTGGTGATACAGGGCTGGTATTAGATCCCTCTTGAAACAGAAGGAAAGATCAGGTAAGATGCCATTACTGATGCCATAAGTGATGCCACTGCACAGAAACATTTGACTCCCAAATGTCTGATTCAAACACCAGACCAAATACAGATGTGGCTTCTAAGTGGCATGGATTGAAAGACATTAAACGTTTAGAAAGAGGGAACAAAAGTTTGCAATGTGCAAACCTTTCCCCCACACCCTCCTGCCAGCTCCATCTCAGATATTTTCTTAACAGCATTTTCTGGGGCTGACAGTCTCTGCTGCAGCAGAGGCCAGCATGAATCCCTGCACCGCAGTGGTGGTTTGGCAGCTTTATGATGTTTTACATCACTTCTGCAAAGAGCACCATAGCTATAAAATTTGTAGTTTTCCTAAACCCCCAGAATCCATTTAATCAAAACAGTTCGGTGGCCACACCAGGGCATTATGCAAGTGCATGGCTGCTTCTTCTTTGGCTGCTGGAGGAGGAATTTGCTGACAAGTCAAGATTGAACTTTCAGTTCCTTCTGCTCTCCCCAGTCATTATGTGCTGTTAAGAAGAAATTTCAAGTTAATTAATTCAATCTCAGGAGAGGAGAATACATGCAGGATCTCTTTAACATGGTGCAGCTATGGAAGGAAAGGCCGAGCGTGTTTACTGCTGCACGGAAAACAGCTCGTGTTCTTTGAAACTCCCTTCTCATTTTCCACTGCAAAGGGTATCGTCATGGGGTAGCCTTCTTGGAGATCGTTTCACTTGAAATTAACTTTGCAGCCCCTAAATGGATTTGTGTCACCAAACCTCTTGATATCTGAGCTACTTTTTGTCATGCATTTTGTTTTCTTCCTTGGAGCTGCCTGTATTCACGGCCCATAACTTGGCACAAGCACCAGGAGCTGCACCTCGCCCCCTTCCAAGCCAGAAACTGGTAGGCAGGCGATACAGCCCCATAAAACACAATTAACCTTTTCATTAAACAACAGCACCCCAAGTGAAAACCAGGCCCTATTGAAAGGAATGAGACTGCTTTATGTTAACGGCGTGTCTCAAACCTTAAAATAAAATATTTGTGCTTACATAAATAGTTGGAAAGGTAAAAGTGTCATAACACTGGGTGTTTGTTATTGGAGCCGGAGCTTGCCTCCTGCCTGCAACAAAATGTCATAACAAAGCCCACGTTGGGCTCGCTGCGTTTACTCCTCACTGCAGTGTTTAAAAGTCAAAGACAATCCTGGGCTATAAACAGATTGCGTGATAGCTCACGCAAAGGCTCCTGTCAAAGTGGGGCTTATTTTAGCATGCCACAGACCCAGCGTCATCTCAGGGGGTGCAAAGCTGAGACCCTCTGAGACAACACTGGGTCCAAGCATGCCATGGACCTGAGATGATGCTGTGTCCAACCATGCCACAAACCCAGCAGCTCTGCAAAGCTTTGCACCAACTGAGGTGATGCTGGGTCTGTGGCATGCTTGGGATCATGGCCTATCTTGGGACCTGGACCATCATTATCTCAGGTCCATGGTATGCCTGGGACCATGGCCCAGCTTGGAACCTGGACCACCATCATCTCAGGTCCATGGCATGCTTGGACCCAGCATTGTCTCAGGCCCATGACATGCTTGGGACTGCCAGCTGCAGAGCACTCTGCTGCTCCCCAAAGGCTGCCCCGAAACACCATCCTCAATAGAAAGTTGACTGCAGACCAGCATGCCGAAAAATCTGCTTTTTGCAGAAAGCGTCTTCAGTCTCAGTGCAAGCTAAGCTGGGCTTTCCAATGCACCCGAGCCCAGGGGAGGCTGGAGGGAGACTTTTATCACACTTGGCCAAAAACAGCAGCTTTCCAGCTGCTCACAGCACCAGAGAAGCCAGGGCTGGGAGCTGTGAGCACTAGTTGCAGCTCCTCCCTGCCAGCGGGGCCCACCTGCTACAGCAGGATGGTTTGGCAGCATTTCAGACTTGGAGTCTATTGATCCCATGGCTGGGAGAGGTTTTGGCCGTGGAAGGATTAATATAACTCAGGTGTGCTGCAGAGTGGGGCAGGGTGATCTGCAGGGTCTTTGTGGATGGTCAGTGTGTACCCACACTTCTAAGGAAGAAGAATTGGGCAGCAATGGAGCATGAGGGGAACTGCACAGGGCTCCCATGATTGGCTTTGAAGTAGCTCTGCCCTGATGGTTGCTCCCATCCCCAGCAGTTCACTGCCACCCACCAGCTTCCACCAACAACATGTAACCCCTGGGCTTATAGGTGTCTGTGTCACATACTCAGTGTTTGTCCCTTTGGTTTCTGCACCTTGGCCCACCCTGGTCATTCAAAGCCTGGATAAGAAGCAAGGAGAGATTTAGCACTATATAATCAAGACAGGAAACCCCAGTATGCGTTCTGACATGGTGTGACTGGGCAGGTAAATTACAACACACCTCTATCTGAGAAGTGGATTAGTATCCTTTTTCTTTAAAAATGCCTTAGGTAACCTACAACTTACAACCTGCTTTGCTAGCACAGATGGGTACTGGTCGCTGTCTTGTGTGGTCTTGGAGAGCAACTGACATTGTCTGTGAACCCCAAAGCAGGGATAAGTAAGTAAGGCACGGCTGTGCCTTACTACGCAGGAGAACCTGTCCTTAGGACAGTGCCTGACCAATACATTTCTGCAGCTGGGAGCAGCCAAGAATTAACATGTAGCATAAAGCAGCATGATTCCCTCAGAACAGCTGTAGAAATACTTAGCCTAAATTAAATAAGCATTACCATAGCAGCTAGGTGCTTATTTACAAATGAAGACTGGAGGCTGCAGCCAGACCTGCTTGTCCCAGTCTCCACAGACCCCCAGAGCCAGTGCAGACGGCTTGCAGATTTTGCATGGGGACAGGATTGGGTGACGGATTGGAGGCTCAGGGTTGTAGGCTGTACTGCCTTCTCCATAGCATTCTAGGGTCATTCAAGAGGTAGCTGATGATTACCAGGTCTCCAAAAGTTAGAGGATCTTTCCCTGAAGGGCTGATGTCTTTACACAAGCAGGCCCGTGGAGAGGGAGGTCCTCCCTGAGCTGAGGCATCTCTCCGTCACCCACCAGAGACCCTCTCTCCTGGCCAAGGAGGTGATCGTTATACCTGCACCCAGGACTGTTCCCTTTCTAGCTCCCTCTGACTCGAGGACCCCACTCTGTCCCAGCAGCCCCAGACCTACTCCACCTCGCAGATACTTTCCCACGTCTTTTCTGCACTGGTGCCCTTGGCATATATTTTCAGAAGCAGGTGTCTGTCCGGAGGCTCTTAAATCCACACAAAAGCCCCTTAAATCGCCCAATTTCCCGAACTCCTGCCCACTCAGCAATCTGCTCGAGTCCCCAGAGAGGCATCAGTTGTGGGTAGCGAGGATCTGCAGTGGAGCGAGACCCTGCAGCTGCAACCCCTGCCTTCAGGAAAGCCCCTGTTTATTTGCCTAGCGTGGTCTGCAGCTGCCCCATGTAGACCTGTTTGCTGGCCCCACCAGCTCATGGGGCTGGAGAGCAGCTGCAGGCTCATCCCTGGGCAGGGTGAAGGAGGGCAGGAGTGGACATATGGCAGCGAGCAGACTGTGGTTGCAAGACATCAGGGGAACAAGCTGAGGTTTCTATTGCCCTCTCCCGTTCCACAGGAATACAGGGTCATGTCGTTCTCACTGGGAGAGGACTCCACAGCTGTCCTCCCGTGGGGCTTCCCTGGACCCAAAAACCTGCCTTGCTGCAGCAGTGCTTCAAAGGGCTTTGTTTCTGACTGCCTGCCTGAAAGAGCAGAGGAGCTGGGAGCCAGTGATCCCAGGCTCCAGGTCGTTATTAAATGTTCCCAAGGGATGGAGGGAAACCTAGATGCAAGGAGAAGCTGATGGGTGAAGGACTTTCCTGCTTACCGAGCTCAGCTCCCACAACCCCATTGCATCACCTGGTGCCTTGAGGTTTAGTTGGTGCAAGGCTTCTTGGCACAGGACCTGGGGGGGCTCGGGGGGAGCCCTGGGGCAAATGCAGGCACAGGTGGGCAGTGCAGGTGGGGCTGGGGGGTGCCAGCAGCACCAGCTCTGGTGGGCAAGGAGCCACCACCACTATCACACTGGAATCAAACTCTTCTGCAAACCGCCTTGGCTCCAGCAAGCTGGCACCCTCCTATGGAAAAATGTGCTTGGAAGCTCTCCAGCCATCACTGCTCCAGGGAGTAACCGATAACCCTGCTGCCAGCCAGATACCCCGAGATCGTCCTTCTTCCTCCCCACTGGGGAAGGACGTTTCAAATCCCATCCCCTCCTCGTCCAGCCTTTCAGTGCTTTCCATTTCTCAAAAGAAATTCCTGCACAGCCAGAAGATTTTACCACTTTGTTCTCAGAATATCATAATATTTTCTTTTTTAATTAAATTGCATTCCCCATCTGCCTTGCATACGTGTTTTGGGTAGTCTACTTTTGCCAAACATAAGGTCAACATCCATGCTACTAACTTTCTATAAACGAACACTTTTTTATCTAAAACTGATGTCTGCTCACAATTTTGACCGCACCCAGGCTAGGGCTATGTAACTTCACTGCCCCGGATTCCCATCAAAAGCCTTTTCACATGAGTACGCTCATTTAACAGCATACATTGTCCTGTTTTCTTCATTAACAAACTCAAACCTCACAAGAATTATTTATACTATTTCCATAACAATGGTGAACTTGTGGAGAGGGGTGGCTGTATTTGATTCGAGCTGCAAGCAAATGAGCAGGGTTCTCCCAGACCTTAGTTTTAAAGTTCCAGAATTGACTGAAACCAAGGAAGTTCAAGAGCAAAAAAGTTACAAGCAAAAGCATTAATAAGGGAAGCTGAAGGGGAGACAGCCGGGAAAAGCAAATCCCAACCTGCAGCATACAGACCAAATGAAGTTTATGCAGTTGGCCTGAAAGACAAACCATGTAAATACAGACATAGCAGGGCTTCTCTGGTAGATGCACTGAAAGGAAAGATCTCATAGTGCTTCTGCAGGCTTCTTTGTCCAGAGTTTCCAACCTTTTCCAAAGGAGGTTGTAACCTCCAACTCTCTCATTTTACAGAACTGAAGCACAAAGATGAATAATTCATACCAGCTTCCATCTATATCCTGCAGTATGGGAAGGACAGAAATGAACACACACTGGCCAGCACATTACAGAGGTCCAGAAGCTCTATTTAATTCACCGGGGAAGGATTTTGGACAAGAGCTCATCCATTCACATGCTGTTGGGAAGCACAGTGCTTTCCCTCTCCATCTTGAAGCTGAAGAAAAGACTGCACTCAGCTATAAATCTGGACTAAGATCTGCAAGGCCAAATCAAGATAAGCACGAAGCAGAATGCCTGCAAGTATAAACTCATCTTCTTCAAAGCATTTCAGGCCCCAGCTGCAAATTGGTTTATTCCGAGAACAAATTGTTGCTCAACTACTTGGAAGCAGTCTTCACAGAATTTCAGGCTAAGAATCTTTAATTGAAAAGAACATAATATCAGTGATAAATAATATCACGTGAGAGCACAGGAGGAGGCCTCAACCTCCCCAAAAGTGAGATAATTAACTGCAAGGCATGTTCTATCACTTGTTGCTCCACACCAGCCAATAAGTTGCCCAAGAGTCTTCTCTGTGGTATCGTACAGAGTGTCCTTTTTCCTCTGTGTAACTCATAATAACCTTCCTCCACCAAGATAAATGCACACTAAAGAAGGAGAAATAATCTCTCTCCACTAACAGAGGGTTAGCTGGCCCAGGATTTTGAGGTGAGCTTCAAGGATGCCCTGAAAAAAACATATATCCCGTCAATATTAACTCCCGTCCTTGCCAAGGAGAGCACAGTCACATCTCAAGTACATAACTCCCTTTGGGAAAGGGAGTTACACAAGGACAACTCAGGTCATCTGTGAATTCACCCTCCTTGTGCAGCTGGTGGCACTCTGGCTTCAGCATCAGAAACACCAAGGTCCTCCTGAGTGCCCACCACCTCCCACCTGTACAGGTGTGACTCTGCTTGGGCAAGCAGAGAGGTGGAGACCCTGTCTCTTCTCCTATTGTCCCACTCAGTGTTGTCCACACGTATTGCTTGAATGTGTGTATTTAGAGAGTCATGGAGCTGTGCAACCAGATAGTGCAATACTCTTGTAGGTTATTGTCTTATTTTTCCTTTCATTTTTTTCCTACAGACTCAGAGAATAGCAAAAATAATATTTTCTCTCCAACATTCTCGGTTTTTTAAGGTGAACAAACAAATGTCAAAACTATTCCTAAAAACCAGCCATCTCTCCTTCTCTTCCACTCCACATGGGGAAGATTGCATGAGGAGGGACAGACAGAATGAGGGAGGACCACAGGGGGTGAAGAAGGGCCAGGAGAAAGACAATGTGAGAAGGAAGAAAATAAATAGAAACACATGAGGTAAAACATCCCTCACTTCATCACTAGACAGCTCAGCAGGGTTGCAGATGACATGAGGAACAAGCCCAGCAACCTCAGCAAAATACTGTCCAGGTTGTGTTAAGACAAGAGGCTTCCCCTGGAGCCTATCACGAACTTGGGTTTGCCACCATGTTGGGTTGGTCAGAGGTGGTGCTGCTGCTTGCGGGGTTGCTCAGCCACATGTCCCATGCAGAGCTGAGCACAGAGCAGATGCCTATGCTAGCACAGAGCCAGCAGGCTCAGGTACCCCAGGCACTTCCAGCAGGTCTGTGCACTGGGGCTAAGTACACGCAACTTGACATCTGAGTCAACACAGCTGGGCTTGGTCCAATGACTCCTGAGCAGCAGAGGACCACACTGTGGGGACTCACCATTCAGCAGATGTGTGAGATAAGTGATTTGCAGGCAGGACTGCAGCTGAATTAACAGCCTTGAAAGGAAAGGCCTGTCTTTGCATTTTACTGCTTTGTATTTTTTAGTTGAAGAAAATGCACATGAGGCCATCTCTTTAGGGATCGGGCTACAGGAGCTCTCTGGAGCAGCAGAGCATCATCTCCCTGAAAGTACTTTGTTGCTTATCAGGGAAATGAGACACAGCAGGGCTGCATGGTCCAGAGCCCTTCTCTCCTCAGTGTCCACGCGAGGCTGGGGGGCCACATCTGGGGAAGAGCATCCACCTGCACTGGATTACTCTTTTGCATGTTGACCTCATTTTGGCTCTCCTGCTCAGCGTTTGAAGTTCCTCTGCAGAATCACATTTAGCAAGGTCTGTACCTGGGCTGAAAAATATATGTCCCAAGGGCACTCCCTTGGCCATCCTGGCTTTCATTAACCAAGCTTCTCCACTGTCCTTTTTTCACACCCATTAAACAGAACCAAAGGGAGCTGGCAATACATTTTCCGTTGCCCTTCTCTTTTGTCCTCTCCTTGATGAATGGCTAAAGCAGATGCACAGTTGTCTTTGAAGGCTCTGGCAGATGAGCATGTTGAATCAATGATGGATTGGACCAAATGAATCACAGTGTGGGAGAAAGCGCAAGGCAATGATTTCTAAGTGGCCTTCACATCTTTACACTTCAGAACTTGCTTTAAAAGCCTGTTTTCTTCTTTTTATCTGGTTCCAGTTTCTGCAGTGCCTTTGCATATGTTGAGGGAGGTAGGGGGGGAAGGAGGAGAACCTTTACATATAAACAGAAGATTCTACTTCTCCATCAGACAATAATGAAGCATTGTCATTTAGGGAGTTCAAATAGCTGGGAAACCACTTCAAGGCCATGCAAAACAACTGGGTAGCATCATAAGGAACAGCACTTGGCAAACTGAGCAGCAGAGTTTAAACTCCAGTATAGCAACCTAGCAAAAAACCCCACAGCTGGTTTGGTGGCCTACCTCCCCTCACTGGGACATAGAGCTGCTTCAGAAAGCAGCTTTAATGAAACATTGTTAGGATACGGTGAATTGCCAGAGATTACTGGATATATCAATGCTGCTGCTCATTCCCAACTGAAACCTTGTACGTTCAAGTCCCACGGGTCTCTCTCTGCAGCAAGTGGGAGGTCTCCAGTACCCATTCAGAGCATCAGTCATTTCCAGCTTGGCTGCTCTTAGGCCCACCCCGTGACTGACGACATGATTGTGCTCATCAGGCGGATGTTTTTCTCCCCACAGATACACCAGTGTGGATATAGGAAATGAAAGCCATCAATTTTGCAGTGCTGTTGGAAGAGCGATGCTGCCTTCCTGAGCACAGGAGAGAGGTAAAGTTTGTGGAAAAAGGAAATTGCTCTTTTGGGCTGACAGTGGGCAAGAAGGAGAAGAAAATGTACACAAAACCCCCATTTCAGGCTCAGACATCTGAAAAAATCCCAACAAAACCCATCCCCCAGGCTGGCTATTGGGGTTTTTTTTATGGTTAAGCAACAAGCCACACACGTTCACCTCCAGGTCTCTACCATACTATTCTGCAAAGGCATTTTGTGCCCAGGTAACAAGACCACGAGGAGGATGCTGGTGGGTGATCTCTGCCTGGGCAGAGGTCTTCCCACAGGCGAGCCTCTGCGGGGTCTGCTTTATGTTACAGCTCGGGATGATGCCACATGTGGAAGTACAAGTGGAAGCTTGTTCAGAGCACAGAATTTGCAAAGCCTCTTCATTTAACCAGAGCAAAACATGAGCCAAGGACAGCTTGGTTTGACTTCCTTTATTCTGGATACCCCACATGAAGTGCTGCGGCTCCCGCGGTAGCACAGAGAGGCTGTGGCAGCAGTGTCCGTGCCAGGCTGTGCATGCTGGAATGAGCCCATTGGGGAGAGCTGCGGTTGGCACAGACAGAAGGACAAACTGGAAGCTGCTCCCAAAGCCCTTCTCAGAGATGCAGCCTCAGCAGAAAGCAGAGAAAAAGCCTCCTGAGGCATATGAAGGACTTATTCCTCCAGCATCTTCCCAGTGCCGTCACTTCTCACTCAGTTATGTTTGCGTAGGAGCTGCCCATCCACCTACAGCACCAGCATTATTTCCTCACCCTGTCTGTCTCCTCACTAGCAGTACCAATGAGGGACAAATCCTTCTGCTCCAGAGATTATGAACTTGGATGCACAAACTCCTCTGGAAGTCACAGGCTCGCCCCAGGCAAGCCACTGCCCTGACCCTTGCTCCCCAAACAGCAACTGCCAGCACTGCGGGCAGGGACAGATCCAGCTCCAGCTTCACAATAAATATTCAAAATCTCCATGGCCTGGCAAACAGGGCTCTGGAAAGCACCTACTGCTCTCTACACAGGCAGAGATATTTATGAAGTGCTGTGAGGTTTGGAAGTATTCTTTTATCCACTGACAATGGAAGTAGGGACAAGCTGAAACACAATTTGCTCAAGACTGTTTTCCAGCATGACACCAAGTTTACAATGAAAGCAGTGGGAATAGTTGTATGAGCCTGTCTGTGGCCTGGGCATGGTACTGCAGTCTCCACAGCGAGGGGAAATGTGTGAAATAGAGGTGCTTAGGACAAAGGGAAGTCTGTTAAAGTAAGAAAAGCCTGAATAAACAGTTTTTTCTCCAATACTACTTTCAACTTCAGCCAGCCAGAGCTTAAAGAACAAGGAGCTGCTGATTTTCCAGTGGTGGAAAGGCAGCTGATGGCTTCAGGGATGTGTTTATTAAGTATCACACTCGCACGACTAATCTGACAGGGACTTGGTCCCTGTGAGGCCAACGCAGTCAAGTGCTCATGGGGGTTAAATCTTCCTTGCTTTGCAGACCCCTCAAATATTTCAAGAGAAATGAAAGCTCTCCAGCTGGAAACTCCTAGGAGCACGCTTCTCTTTATATCCCTACAGACACAGAGACCAGCGTCAGGATGAGCTGCGGATGTTGTGAGCTGCACACCTCAGGTGAAGCCCTGTAAAACACAATATCCCCATCCCAAGGGAGCATTTACAACCACCCCCATCACATTTGTCACCAGTTTTTGGCGCTTTCAGATGCACATACTGTAACCCGGTGGGATGCAGCCTCTGCTCAGCAACACGCCATGCATCTGCTGGGCTACAGGGCACCGCACGCTTTGAAGTTTTGCTCCTCCAACGAGGGCAGGAGTTGGTATGAGAGCTGACATACTTATTAGGAGGTGAAGATGATTAATTGCCTCTCGCCCTTCCCCCTCTGAGGGGGGGCTCCTCAATGTTGCCTCTCTGACAGTGATTTTTCAGGACCATATGGCACTTCCACATCCCATTAGTAACGCGCCTGCTGCACCGCGTCCGCTCCGCGCTGAGTTTCATCTTTCACTGAGTTGGGGAACACGAAATACCAAAGCTCTGGCCGAAAACTTCAAGGTCAGAAAGTAAGTTTAGGGAAAAATGCTTCATGAAAAAAAATAGACTTATTTTCTGCCATTGACAGTGCTGGTGCCACACTCACCAACATTGCCGCAGAAGACCACCAACTTCACCCAGAGAAGGGTCTCCAAAAAGATCTTACATGGGTGCAATGCTGAGATGCCCTAACAGAGACTCAGCTCTCCCTTGCCAGACAGGTTGGGTTTTCTCTGTCGTTACAATGCACTTTCATAAGAACAACTGAAACCCTACTTTTGGCTCTCTTCCCTCTGCTCCCACATTATGCGACTTCCTCTGGGGCACACAGAGGTATTTTTGCTCTTTCTGGACCTGGCAGCAGTTGCAGAGAACGTGTCCTGATGCCCACAGGGAACCTGCAGACTTCATGACCAGACAGTGAGGCAGTGCCAAGGTGCACGATGCTGCAAAGCTACGGCTGTATTACCAGGAAGACCTAGATTAAAATGGCCTCAAGTTGTTCAAGTTGTGCTTTTTGTTGGTTTGTTTTTCACCCCATGCAGTTTATTGTTTCAGGTCTCTGAGCCTCTCTAACAGTGTGGCACTGTGCTCACATCTGCTTGGAGCAGTGCCTTCATCTGACCATGGATGTTACAGAGGGCACCTATAAAAGCAAATTCACAGTAAAAGCAATTCCTGCTCCCTGCTGCTCCTCGCCAGTGCCCAGTCACACCATGGGGACTTCTCCCAGCTTGTTTGCAGCAGAGCAAAGCACCCTTTGCAGCCAGGCACCTGCAGAGCAATAACACGGGTGCTCTGGTCCCACTGACTGGTGCGTGACAAAAACAAATCCCGCTGGAGAGCAGGCTGTGCTCCAGAGAGCACCATGGCCCGGTGTGAGAAGACAGGCTCAGTCACTGATCCGCGCTGCACAGCCCCCCTTGGCAGGCAGTGTGGAAAATGCCAGTGCTCGCAGATATGGTCTCCAAGGACAGTTTCCATAACCTAAAGCAAAGCAAGAGGGGCTGCCCCAGAGGCCAGAGTGGCCAGGGGCCAGCAGCCATCTCCCAAACAGCCAGCAGCTCCCAGCAGCAGAAGGCTGTGACACCTGGGTCCAAACCTGGCAGGCACTTGCCCTGCAACCATATTGCTTGCTTATCCCATCTCTGGTTGCTGTTTTTACAGGAGAAAGAGTCCAGCCAACCAAAAAATAAATAAATACAAAAGCCAAGCAGAGAGCAGCTTCCAAATGACATTATTTCACTTGGTCATTCAGTTCCCATCACAGAGAGGAGTTGTTCTTTTCCAGGGAAGAAGCTGTTGTTCATCTCAGCCCCATCCTCAGTACCCCCTGCCCAGGAGCTGGGCACCATAACGGCCAGAAAGAGCCACTGGCAAGTGGCTGCCACGGGCTCTGGAACACAAACCGGCTCGCAGCATCCCTGCAACCCCAGCAAGCCCTGCAAAGACTGGGGACTGCTGTGACAACACTGCCCCAAGGGCTCAAGCTGGGATCTGCATTGGGATTTCTGCCCCATGGTCACCCAGAGAGCCCATAGCTTCCTGCTCAGATGGACATGGGGTCCTTCGCCTGCCAGGCACCTGGCAATGGACAGAGGTCCCTCTGCCATGATGTTCTCAGTCCCTCCATGGGGGAGGCTGGGAAAACCCTCCCTCAAAGACCTTCAGAGCCATGTAAGGGGAAAAGGAGAGAAAAAGGGCAAAGGGAAACCAGGCCGCCCACTGAACTGCAGAAAATCCCCATCACCGAACCCCAGTGCCCACAGGACACATACCTTCCCCAGCCTTGCAAACATGCCAGCAAACCTTGCCGCTGTCTGTCTAATATATTCCATATGGAGTGTGCACCTCCGAAACATTACTTAAAATGGGAATAAATCCTTCATGAGACCTCCTCATGACAGATACCGCTTGATTGAATTGCCAAGCAAGAGGCTTTTATTTTAAGGAAAAATCTACAATTAACCTATTGTCGCTCTGCAGCAGGGGGAAGCAATAAACTGTGTATGTCTGCTTTCCAGCCAAGTCCGAAAGGTTTATCCACAAACCCTTCTTAGCAAATCTCCTCCGTGAGTTCTTTTGATACCTTATGGATTTGTTAAACATTTATAACATGAAAGAGAGAATATTATACACACTGCCCTGGAATAAATCACAGGTCTGATCCTCTGTATACCCTGGCAATGGAAAGGGGACCTGGAAGGAGTTACAGGGTTCTAGGCTGCAAGGTGAATAATTGAAGAGGTTTCCCTCATGCCTCCATCCAGCACTAAATGCACACCAAGGAATTATGAGAAGCTGTTTTTCCCCCCAACCCCTCCAGTTTTTCAAGTTTTACACCTGGGGAAAGAAGAATGAACAATCACTGTTAGACATCGGCGAGGTGAGTGTACAGGACATTTAAGAAGTGGAAAAACATCTGTTTAGTCCAGATAGAAACCAGATGGAGAGGGGGGTGGAGGATGGAGAAACAGTCAAGAGGAAAAACAGAGACACGGTCAGGAAGAAGGCTGCAGGAGAAGAGAGACACATCCAGGAGACAAAAGCGTCATCTCACTGAGACCTGCACGTCCTTCTTAGGGTTTTGTGGGCAAACAGGAGGGCACAGCTCTTGCTCACAGGATGATGGCCTGAGGGCCACTCAAAGCAACTGATTTTGGAAACTCAGATGCTGCCTGGCCACTCAGGACACCATGTGGCCACCAAGACTGGGAATGGCTAAGCAAAGTCTCGCTGGTGGGAAGGATGGTAAACACGAGCTCATTTCCACCCATCAAAGAGCCACAGGCATCCCTGGGGCTCTCTGGCCCCCAAGCTCTGCCCTCCAATATGCCTCAGTGGTGCATGGACCAAAGACACTTCCTACAAGAGATGCACAAGATACTTTCTACTGCAAGTGTGGGATTTTTCAAAAAGTCATTTGGCACTTTTCCCCAATCCTCTTTATCCTCATGTTCACAACTGCAATGAAGTGCTTCTCTTCCGTCCTAGCACAGCTTATTCTAGGGCTTTCAGAGACACCAATGTGGAGCTTTTATGGGTGTAGTAGGGGCAGTAAATGGAAGTGATGTTTGGCAGGCAGAGTGAAGCAAGCAAAATGCAAAAAGCTATGGCACAAGGCCATGGCAAGGGCATGCAGACGTTTTGGGAGATGGTTGTAGTGCCTTCAGGCAGATAACAGCAAGTAACTTCAGCAAAAGAGCTGGAAATCCCCCAGAGTTGAACCACCAAGATGCTGGGAACATCATTGCAACACCAGGGACATGTTATCCATGGATGAGTTTGCAATGCAGATGGCCAGGTTGGAAAGGTCACTAAAACAGGACACGGAGATGCACTGCAGAAGTCACAAGCTCTGTTTCCTCCTGGTTTTGTGTCTGACTTTGCTCTCAAGTTCCACTTTGGCTAGCAGAATGGATGCAGAAAAAAAAAAAAGTAGTAATTTTTTTACGCTATAAAAGACCTCTCTAATAGTAACAAGTGTTAGAACTGATGAGCAGTTTCCTCACTATGCAGTATTTTCCCATAGAAAAAAAAATGCCATAGCAAACTTTTTTGCAAGAGATGTTTAGTTTTAGGGCCGTTTTGGTCCAGTTTTCAAGTCTAAGTGAAGTGTCCCTTTTCAGGTGAGTGCCAAAATTGAAGGCCCTTTTTTATGTTGCTGTTCAAAATGCATCCGTTCCCAAAGTGGCAGGTAGAAAAAAGGATCAAAATAACCTTTACCCTTAAACAAAACCCAAGTGTTTGAATTTGGTCACTATGTAATCTAAGAATTGCATTGTTCAAAGGTCACTAAAAATATTAGCAGTTTGGGAAAACCATTTCCCGCTCCATTTTAAAGAAATGCCTTAAAAACGGCCTCAAGCTACCTCTTGGCTTGATGAAATGCTTTGCATGAAAAGAGACCTCAAATGTCCAGAAATCGTTTGCAAAAAGGTGAGAGTAAATGAGCCCAGGTCCTGCAGAGAAGAAGGTAGAAGGAAGGATCGAAGACTGAAGCAGCCAGAATGGGGAAGGAGGGAAGAGAGGGAGGAAAACATAGAGGTACCTCAGAAGATAAGCAGACCGTGCTCATGCAAAACCTACTTCCAGCTCGCTGCAGCCAACTGCTGGTACCCCCGCAGGCAGGACACCCAGAGAGGTGACATTTAGACTGTGCTTCTGGACCACAAGCTGGACAGATTAAATCTGAGTTCTCCAATTTTGCAGTCTCCAGCAAGAGCTCACCCTACCTACCCAAAGCATGTCCCTGCTCTTGTGGAGTCCTTCGTTTCAGACACTATGCAGCTGTGCATTTAATGCCACCTTTGCCAGAGGCAGAGCACTGATGGTCTCTTCCCTGCCCTGCTGGCTATTTGCACAGAACCTATGGAAACTCAGCTGTCCTGGAGCCCGGTACACGTACAAAGCTGTTCTCCCGCCAGCTTCCTCTCCGGCCGGCTCCCAATTTGTCTGCAAACCACAGGTTTAATTGCAGTTGGCAAGTGTTGTGACTTCAAAAATGTCTGTAACACCTGGAAGACAACGCTCAGGTTTAAGGGGGGGAGGAAGCGGGATGATATCCAAATGCTATTGTCACGGTCTCAGCTGCCTGCGCTGAGCTGCCTGCACAAGAAGGAATGAGTAGCTGCAGGGTCTGGTGCGTGCAGGCGATACACAGGCACGCACGCAGCTCTGCCTTCCTCCAGCTTCATACAGAAGCAGGCTTTTGAGGTCACTTTAAAGCTAGGTAAGAACTCCTTTGGAAAAAAAAAAAAGACACACCCTGTAACGTTTGCAGAAAGTGAATTCCAAGAACTAGGAAGAGATGGTGATGTGCAGTTCCTAGCCAAAACCGGAGGCCGCAAAGCGGACAAATGATCTAGCAGCTAAGGGCAACGGATGGGAAAGAATGTTCTGCTGAATGATGCTTGGGGAGGATCCCTCTATGTGCTTCTTCAGCATCCTTGCAAGCTAGACAGTCAGTTTGGATCCAATCCACAGCAGTGAAAATCTGCATGCTCCATTATCCTGCAAGACGCAAGTGTCAGCTGCGCAGACATCAGTTTTATGGTCCTCCCTGTTAGAGTGTGCAATGCTTTAGGAGAAAAGGTAGGCAAAAGAGCCCATCAGCTGTCATGGCTGGAACTATGTCCTGGGAAGGTGTGCTGAGGGGTCTGCCCTCCTGGTTTTTGGAAACTTTTTCTGAAAGACTTCAGTGCCCACTGCTTGTTTGACCTGTTGCAGGAAGAGAAGTAATGGAGCCGCCCCAGGGGTGCTGGTGTACCTGGGATTGTAGAGTTGGACATCCAGTTGACTACCTTTTATGCAAGGCATGTTTATGGCCCAGTCTTGCTGAGTCTTTTAAAGACCGGCTTAGAAGGAAAGATTTATTGCCAGTGGCTTTACGTTAGCAGAGGGTGAAGCAGATTTGTCCTCATTGTAGGTTCTTACCGTTCCGATCAGTGATGCCCTGCTAGTTACTGTGGCCTTTCCTGCCAGCTGAAAACACATTCTTCTCCCACAGCTTTCCGGGTAACAAATATTAACCCTTAGAGGAGATCTAAAACACAATAAAACTGCTATGATGGAGAAAAATTCTGCAGTGACACTATGTTTTATAACGTTACGTAAACCTGAGAAGAACATAACCCGTTTGTCAGCTTCCCCCAAGTTTCACCTTTCATTTTCAGGTATTACATTGTTGAAAGCCCACTCATTTTTTTCAGAAGGTCAGTTTGTCTTTATTTAATGACTATCTAGATAAAGAGCACACAAAGTTTCAAAGTCTGATACCAAAGAGGTGAATTGGCCATTTCTGCAAGTCTTTCATTCAAGCCATTTATCAAACCTTTAATAACAGGCACTAACATATGAGAAATGTTAACAGAGAATGAATGTTTAAAAAAGTAAATGGTTTGCAAGGTGCTCCCACTACAGCCCCAGAGATCAGTGTGATTTGTGTAACAGATTTCCTTCCTTTTCAGGGAACCAGTAACTTTTGCATCCTTGCTGCAAAAGGATGCAGAGGGCTACTGACATGTTCCTGGTGCAAAAGCAACACACACAACCAGAAATCAAGTAGATGTTTTATTTTTACCCCATGCCTGCACACATTGCATCCTATATGGTTTTTTTTCCTTGTTGTATATATATGCTTTTTTTAGTTGTTCAGCATTACGTTGAGTGACTTTCTTAAACTCAGACAGATTTTTCTGGGACAGATTTTGGAAAAAATCCTATCTGGAAAATTTGAGTGATAATTAAGATTGTAACACTGATGTGATTGCCACGTGAAAGGATAGACAGTTTTGTTCATTAAAAAAAAAAAAAAAAAAAGAGAGACTTCTCAAGAACTTATGCAAGCAAGAGCAAGTATAACAAAAGCATGCACTGAGCTGTCTCCTATTAACAGCATAGATCAAATGAGCCAATGCAACTGCTTCTGCTTTGCCTAAATAAATGCCTGGATCAGTCATCAAAGTAGGATTGTTTTCCACAATACACTTCCTTGAGCAACCAAGATAGCCTTTGTGTTGGCCCCAGTAATGATGTAATGGGAAAAACTTACAGGCATTCTGTCAAAGCCACGCAGATTGCTCAAAATACTATTTCCCAAGGCTCCAGCTTCGCAGGTGCGGACTCAGCAGCCATCAAGACTTGCTATGATTAATGACTTTTTCCAACGTGTTGCCTTACATTAATACAGCAAGCTAACTTTTATTAAGTTATGGATGATCTATTAGAGGATTCTAATCACCTGCAGGCTGCCATATGTAAGGAAGCTGTCGAAACCTATGCAAGCTGGGTACCTCAGAGACAAACCAGTTTAAGCTTTGCATTACCTATATGCATTGTAGTACATATAGACCTCCTGCCTACAGTGCATTCTGCCTGTTTGCCTTCTGCCCAGATGCCAAAGGAAGATGTTTAGGACAACTACTGTTCCAATCTCAAAGCCATCAGCCAAAGAGCCAAGGGAAGCCATCAGTCCTCATGGAAACCATCTGAAAACACCCTGGGTGTTGAAACCAGCAACCCCTTCTGAACACATCCAAGACTGGGCTCTGTGCAGAATCAGGGCAAGTATCTGAACTCCCAAGGAAACACCTCACACAGAATCACCAGTTCAGACAATGCAGTAGCTCAGATAGAGTCACCCAGCCATTATTAGTCACGATAGGAGATGAACAAGACAAAACAAGATAGCACTTGATAAAATATAATTTAACCAGAGAAGCAATTCTCATTCACTTACCCCACACATGGTAGCTTGGGTCCACCACAGATATTCCAAGAGTCATGAGGTTACACTGTGCACTTGAAAACCTCCAGCACACCCCAAAAGCACTCCCTTCTGCCTGAGACAAGGACAACTCCTAGAGACAGAAACAAGGAGTCATCTGAAGCACAGCTCTGGTATTTCTGGCAAAACAGCCAGCAAGGTCATCATGCAAAAAAATAGCATCCATTTCCTGCCACTTCACCCTCAGGGACTCGTTGAAGGACAAAAGCATGGGGCAGGCAGTGTACATGGTGCCTGAGAGGTGAGATTAGTGGTTGATGACTCACAGCTGATTTTTCTCCCTACAGGTGTAGCTCACTTAGAAAGGCCCAGCCAGGAACCCACAGCACACACCCACCCCAAACCCCCATAAATGCTGGAGAGAGGGGATTTTGCCTCTGCTGCAGACACCTTTTTTTTATTTATTTCTTCTTCCCCCTTCTCATTTAGGGTTTCTGTTGGACATTGCCTGTTTTCTAAGATGTCCTCAACAAGAACCCACTCTCAGTGTTCTGGGAGTGGATGATGTTGCCCTAGCTAGGTGAGGAGGCACAGATGGTTGGTTGACACAGTATTGTCTGCAAGGTGTCTGGTTATGGATCCTCCAAAACAGAATAGATTATGCTATTGCCTAGGGTAACCGGAACAAAGAGGCTCTGGATGGAGGCTCCCATCAGCTGGGATGGAAAGGGAGTAATGTAGCCCTCTTAGAGAAATGTATGGAAGCTAAAGAACAAAAAGAAATCACAGCTGAATTTAGCTCCTTTCTGGAGCAGCACAGTTGTGAGGCTAAAAGCTCTATGCAGTTTGCTCTAATCCAAGAGACAAATTACCTCATGCTGGTGTGTGTTTTTCTTTTTTTTTTTAAAGTTGGGTGGCAGGGGGCCTGAGGCATCTTGTGCCTCTTCAAACAGTGTTGCGTCCCATCACAAGTTGGTAACAGATTAAATCTCATTACTTCTGTGTGAGCTTTTGCATTACAGCGTGCCTTACTGCCAAGTTGAAGGAAACCTCATCTCAAAACCAAAGGGAATATAATCCTCCTAGGATGTAATAGAAATAGTCATTATGCATCACTTCCTGTGGTCGCTCACATCTTGTGGGAGATGGAGAAGGCGTGTGAGAAATGAGTGTCAATAGAGACACACAGATCTTATACAGATCCCAAACATCTACCACTGCATCTGTGGACAAAGTTGTCCAACTACTGCAATGCTGGCATGATGATGCTAAAGACTCATTCAAATGCCATGGTGAACTCCGAGATAAGTTTGAGATGGTTCCCATCTACTTGATTCCCCTCTGTTTCTAATTAGTTATGGCGTTGGCACAAAACAGGATCTGTGTGCAAGTCTTCATCTGCTCCTCCTTATTCCCACATGAAGTCATAATACTTCGTGTCATCCCAACTGTGCACTATGGAAGTGATTTAGAACACCTCAAACCAGAGGATAACGACCTCAGGTATTGGATAAATAGAATAACTGTAGAGGAAAACAACCCTTGTGTCACACACTGCTGGGGAAGCATATGCCTTAGCAGAGGGAGATGGGGAGAGAAGCAGAGGAGAGGCTGATGTATCCACAGAAGAATTTGAAGAACAATCATGAGATTTTACACATGGCAGATGTCTAAGATATTTTGAGAGATTCTTCTCAGAGCCTCTAAGCCACAGCAGGGCCCTGCCACATATTTTGTTCTTCCTATAATGATGCTGTGGCATTTGTATTGCGGTATTGATGCACTCCTGGGTGGTACCAGCAGGACAAGAAGTGTGGTTAATATTTGGCTTAAAGGGCCAAGCAGAAATATCAGCCTGCAGTTCAGTCCCTAGCCAAGAACAAGGCACTCAAGAGCAAGTAAACAGATTTCTTTTCTGAACAAGGGATCAAAGTATGATGAAGCAGCAAACAAATCCTAATATCTTACAGCCGGATGAAGCAACAAGAGGCAGTTTGATAGCAATAGCCCATGGTAATCACTAGGGCAGTAACTGAGTACCAATAAAAGTTGTCACAAGGTAACTTGCCCCATTTCCAGTGTGGATAAAGATCAAGTACGACAGTTGGAAAAAACTAGCTCTGACCTGCAAGGCAGTGCTTGCTTGCCAGATCCTTCTGAAGTCGAGCTGCTGTGGTCCTTCTGCAATCATCTTCCTTTAATTGGCATATGGGATCTGGACTTTTGAGAACCACCATAACTTGTGCAACTTTCAGCTAGACTTGTCTTGAAAATACTGCCAGGCAGAGACCACCCTTGCTGATGGTGTCCTTCATCTGTAGTATAAAGTCTTGACAGTGAACTATTAAATACTCAGCTTGGCTGCTTTTTGAGAGGGCGCCCTGCACTTACTCCACTTGGATTTTTCCTTATTAACCTTCTAAGCCCACAGAGAGGTGTGGGTTGTTTTGAGGGGTGTGAATTACCTTCCTTTGCTGTGAAAGTCATGGGAAGTCAGCAGCCATCAGCAAGGAAATACGCGCTTTACTCTGGAAATGCTTTGAAGCCCATTACTTTCATTAAGCAAGTGGTGGCTCCTTTTCTCACTTGCATGGAGGCAAGGGTTTGCAATAAAATAAAGAATTTACTATTTTTCAGATGTGCCTGAACTCTCTTGCCTTTTTTAGAAGAGACTTGTCCAGAGTGAAGAAATACCCTCAATTTAAAGCATCCCTATCTGAAAGAGAAGTTAAACCCCTCCTCTTCCAATATTTCTAAATCTTTTTCTCTGAGCAGGGGCAGGTGGCTCCTATTTTAGCTGTAGCTGGATTCCAGCTTTGTTGCTCCACTTGCATGATTTCACCTAACACATTCCTCTGGGACTGCAAGAACTTCACTCTTCCATCTCAGCCTAGAGGTGAAAGCAACGAAAAGTAGTTACACCATATAATTATAGTTATTATGCCAGTTAATAGAGCTCTTCATGGCATAAACACTATTAGCGCTAGTCACTGTCGGGAATAGCTGTGTCTCCAGCTCTGCTCTTTCTGTCAGAGGCTCAGCACAGATCTAAATCCAAGCCCAAATCTGAAGAGCAAACCCTGATACCTGCCAGCTTGCGCACAGGGCCAAATCTCTCCCTGGGCTTGGGGAAACTTCTGGATTTTGGATCTCAAGCATGATTAGGGAAGAGTAATGTTGTGCTGAAATGTGTGATCCAAGCAGACGGTATTCAGACTTCAGGTCTACCAGCTTTCTTCCCGCTCTTGGAGTTAGTCCATGGCCTTGTCTACAAAAACATGCTTTTAAGCAATTGAGTGTAAGCTCCAGGTTTGAGTACCGCAGGCTTACTTTCAAACCCTCACTCTTATCATGCATTTTGCCCATCCAAATGCAGGCAATGTTCTAGTGCTAACAGTCTGCTTTCTCTCCCCCTTCTGTCTTGACAGTAAATTGCTGTCATGCTTTTCTGATAGTCTATTTTTATAACCATGAGATAAATAAGCCTACATTTATATAAAAGTCTTAAAACAAGTCCTTCGGGAGAAAAAAAAAAGGATCAGAGGTGACAATGTTGTGACAGAACACGGAATTAGTTAATTGGATCTAGCTATTTGCACCATCTTTTGCTAACTGCCTGTGCCCGTCCCAGGCTGGGAAAGCAATTTAACTCATTGCCTGTGAAAAATGAAATGACAGCAACTACTTGAGTGAACTTTCACATTAATGAAGCATGATCTGGTCTTGATCAAAGACTTTGTGTTCCTGGAGGACCAGAGTTCAAGCACCAGTCTCTAATTTTAAGAGGAAAAAAATGCTTACATGTCATTGCAAGCCAAACTCTTTGGAGTCTGAGCCCAAGCTAAACTTTCATGTCAGCACTGGTGGTGACCCTATACTGAAGCCTGAATGGATCATCTCTTCCTTTAATTCTCACTGTCATATGCTGCCTCCTGCTAAGCGGAATCGGCTTCACCCATTATACCAGTGAGAAGTGATGTTATCATTAGTCATTGCTGCTAGGCACTTTGGGATCACGTCATACATCTCACAGGTTGTTCCAACTAAACGAGCTCTGAGGAGCAGGGTTGGGATCCAAGAGAGACAGAGACCAGCTTTCAGTGGCGAGATGCCATAAAATTGTCCTTGCAGATCTGGTGTAACCAGATCAACTAATAAACCTCTGGAATGCTGATGCTTTGGTTGATCTGGTCATACCAGAGAAACCATTTCTTGCAACCTGGATGCTGGGAGCCAAGCCATGCAGCTTTCCACAAGCAGCTGATACCAAAGACCACTGTTAGCTAGTATAAATGTGACAGTTGCTGTGTTGAATAATCACTGCGATCATGTACACTGTCCCCACGAAGCACTTCCTATAACATTTTAAAGTATTTGTCACCATAATAGTATTGATTGACACATCAATGCACCAGAGTGACAATAAAAGGGATTGTAACCATGGGTATCAGACACTTTGCAAATCTCAGCATCATCAGTGTTAGGTAGAAAGTCATCATGAGCATTATTAGAAGAAGATAAACATTGTTACAGAGAGATCTGTCACCCTGCAGATAGGAGCACCAAGCTAGAGTGAAGGAAAATTGTCGAATCCAAGGATGGTCAACATGACCTAAGGTCTATTCATTTCTATCTCACTGCCTCCAACCTTCAGCCTGCCCCAGGAGAAGTCAAACCCGTCCCGCACAAAGCCTGACAGCATTGCTGTTGTCCTCCATCCAGCACGTCACATCTGCTGGGGTACTCTGCAGCCTCACCAGGGTTCAGCGCTGGGTCTTGCTCCGAAAGCCGAGGCATTTGTGACAAGTGACTGTAGAGCCTATGTGGTTAGAAGTTAATTCTAACCAAAGATACTTTTGCAGGAAACAGGAGACAGAACATAAGTTCCTGCTAAAGATGAAGAGTGCCCTGCGCTCAGGGCTCGTGTGAGTTCCTGGCCGCACCCCAGGTGCGCAGGGTCGCCTGAGGTGAGTCATCTGGGGCTCCGGTTCCCCAGCTGTAAAATAGGGATAATGCTTCTGTTCTCACCTCAGTTTGTCTTCTCTGTTTAGATTTCAAGCTCCTCAGGGCTGTGTCTTGCTACATGTATGTACAGTTCCTAGCTTAACAGAGTCATGATCCAAACTGAAGCCTCCAGGCACGCCTGTCTATCATATCATTACTAATTTCACACGACGTTGCAATCAAATTCCTTTATCCAGCAAAAAGAAAAAGTCCTAGAAAAGAATAAAGCAAGCTATTAAAAACTGAGGAACGTTTTTGCTGAAGTGGAAATAATGGTACTTTGTCCCAAAATGTATAAAATATGTATTGCAATTAAACTCCCTATTGGCAAATTGCTCTACAATTAAAAAACACAGAAGCTTGAGTGAGGCAATTAGAATAATAGTAGAGTGTTAATTATAGCTTGATGGATTCTGCATGCTGTCAGCAATTACCTTCCAAGTGTGCACTGCTGAACCCACTCCAAATCCACAAAAAGGCACCGGCAGAATTAGAAAGATCTTCCTTGTTGGCATGTCTTTGCCATTTTAAAATTTGTTTTCATAAATACTTTTATAAGCTATTTAATTAGATTTAATGAGGTTCGAGGAAGAAACATCTTCCATGCTGTACACAGACTCCTCTCCAGCAACGGCATGGACTTGGGTGGGAGGGAGAGCACGACTGAGAATAGTCTTGATTCCTACCAACTGTCCTCGTTCAATTGTTTTCAGTGTGCGGCGATCTTGTGCAAATGCAAAGCAATTTGGCTCAGTTTCCAGGAAAGTTGCCTCTAACTATCTGTTTTAGAAAGGTTATCTAAGGCTTTTGGATCTCTCTCTGCACGGGAAATCCCATGGCCAGCTTCTCACCCTTGTCATGGGGCAGGGGAACCGCAGAGAAGCTTTGGGGATGGGCACTTCGACCATAGTCACATGCGAGACTCCTGCACTGAGATAAAATCAGCAGAGTTTGAGGTCAGGGGTTGCAAGAATAATTTTTTAATATTAAAATTAATTTATAAAATTAATTTAAATACTTGGGTATCAAATTCAAAATCACTGTAAAAGAACCAAAGGGCTTTAATCTTTCATCATGCTTTCCCTAATGGGCAAGAGAAATATACTCCATAAAAGTGCCTTAAACTTTGGGTTTCCCAAACTGAAGAGCTAAAGACATATTTTTTAATTGGCTATATATTTGTGTAAGACCGCACTATTTTCTGTAATGCATCTACCCTTTCTGCCCCAGGTTCCCTCCCCGGGGAGACGAGGTCTTGCTTTTAGTTTGCCAACAGCTTTCGAATAAATCTGGGGACTAAACATCAGCCATTCTCCTGTTTTCTTCAGTTCTTGAAGGCTTAGACCCCAAGCCCCAGCAATGTGAATTTTTTAATTCCACCCCCCCTGCCCTGGCGTAACAAAAACCTAAACCCCAAGTTTTATCTAGTGAAAACCTCTGCCTATAAATAATACCTATTGATTCTTTCTAGAAAGATTTAGGGCTGGCGCACCCAGTATCTGTGCTGGAAGGTGTGCCTGTGACTGGGACCCAGCGCCAGGCTGGGAGAGCAGCGATCCTGGCCACGCTGCCGGAGTCCCGACAGCACTGAGCATCCCCTGGCATCAGCACACTGCGCCTTTGGTCCCTGGGAAAGTGTGACTCGGTGGGACAGGATGCCTGAAAGTCCTGGTCACCCCAGCGCTGAGTAGGGAGTTTGCTGAGAGGTTGAATTTTCCTTTTATCGTTAATCTCTGCAATGTGATACATTCCAAGCTGTCCCGAAGGCCCAACAGTTGTTGTGCAGGTGGAGTAAATAGAGAAGAACAGGGAAACGCTGCGCCGGGAATAGCTAACACTGCTTCCTGCAGTGTACGGTCCAGCGTGCAGGTGGGGATGCTGAAATGATAAACCCTTCCCCCTGGAGCAGGATCTTGCCACGTCAATAATCCCAATGTCTACATTTCAAATCATGTAATTTTCCAAAGCAAAATTTTCCTCCCTTGGGATTTCTACAGGCTGCATCCGAACTTGACCAAAGCCACTTGGATGCTCTCCACTAAGCTCAGGAGCAGACTCTAAACTCAGTTTTAAAACTGAGGTTATTGGTTTAAAAACTGAGTTTATTGAGAGTTTATCGATGCTCTATGACGAGTTTTGCTCGTAATGATCTTGCGGCAGCTACCTGCGTGCTCCCTCTGTCCAAAAATAGGGGTAAATTTGGAAGTGGAGCCCACCGCTCAGGTTGGGTGTGAAACACGCGTGGATTATTGATCCATCCCCGCCGCGGGCTCACGGCGGGATCGGAAATGCGGCCCCGCAGCCGCTTCGTGGCACCCGGGGAAGGTCACATCGGGGTGCGGGGGAGCCCCCAGGCCCTGCTCTTGCAGCAGACTCTCCGCATCCACAGGAGGGAGATCTTTAAACCGCTTTCACCGCGGCGGAGCGGCGAGAGGGAGCGGCGGGTGCGGCCCCTTTAAGAGGGGCAGCGCGGGGGGGGGCGGCGGCCGCCCGCGTTCACACCTGGAGTGGGAAACGGAGGCGGGCCCCGCAGGGGATGATTGACGGGCCGCCGGCACCAATGGGACGCCTCGGCGGCGCGCCAAGGGGGGCGCCTCCTGACC
>VZZY01015493.1:373414-466011 GCA_013400335.1 Eurystomus gularis
CTCCCACCCGGGGCGCGGCTGGAGGAGGCGGCGGGTGCGGTGTCGGTGCGGGGCGAGGGGAGCCCGGGGCTCCCCGCCCGCTCCCTCCGGGCGCCGGCTCTCCCTCCCCGCTTACACGCGTGTCCCGGAGGAAGAAGAGCCGCGAGCGGGTTTGGTCTCTAGCGATGGGCTCTGCTGCAGAGAACGGCCGGCTTGGGCTCCCGAATCCTTATTAGGACATCTACCCATCCATCCATCCATGCCTGGCCTGGTGCTCCCAGCCGGGACCAGCGCCGTGCCCTGCACCCCACTGCACAAATAGGAGCTCTCCCCTGGGACGTTTGGAGCTGCCAGCCGTTAAGGTGTGAAAGCCCGGGAGGCAGCGAGCGTGGGTCTGAAGAGCCGTGGGTTCCTGTGGTGCTTTTGGGGTGTTTCAAGGGAAAAACCAGGTGATGCTTGCCAGTAAAAGCTGCGTGCCTCGCTGCGGTTCCCTCGGTGCTTGTCCATCTATCCAGCTGTGAACCTGCAGCAGATCGTATGTCCGGGGTGGCTGCTGGGCTTCGAGCCCAGCACCTGGTACAACCCTGTATGTAGCTTTTTCTTTCTTTTTTTTTTTTCCCCTTAAAAAGGTGTTTTAAAGTGTTCGGGTACATGCCCAAGTGCGGGATGCGGTTAGTGCGATTTCCCCTGAAGTGCAGCGGGTCCGCTCCGGTTGTGTGACCGCTGGTAAAGCCTGAAATAAAACATCAGGTGCACGAAGCAGTGGAGATTTGGTGGGGAAAGTGGTGGGCTTTGACAGCCCGAGTCGTTTGACAGTGACAGTGCGGGAGGGCTGAGAGTGTGTGTGCTAAGACTCGTAAAAGTAAGTGTCCCCAGCTGTTAGCTAACCTTGGGGAAATAAGGATCCATGAAAGGAGAGGGAAAAGTGTCTCAGTGCTTCTGTTGCTGGACCTTTCTGCTGTCTGAACAGATTTATAGATTATTGAATCTATAAAACGCCTGGTTGTAATAGATACTGCTTGGCTCTGCCAGGAGAGAGAACAGTCACTGAAGTGTTGCTGGAGATGGTCCAGCTCCTTATTAAGAAGAATTATTAGAGGTTTGTCAGGTTCTCCTGGTATTATTCACTTTTGGCTGCAGAAATGCCTCCTTCTACATGAAATTATCAGGTGTTGTACTGAGAGGAATGTGTGGCCTCTGCATTAAAACCGTGACTCATCTCATTCACCTGTTGCTGTGTGCTCTGAAGGATCCTTCCTTCAGCCCTGGGTACCTTTCAGAGCAAGTTTGGAGTCTTCTCAGCAGAATTCCGGCATCCCCATGTGCCTCTTAAAATAGAACAGTATTATCTTTGTTCATGCCGAGAAATGCATTGATACCCCTGTCCGAACAAATTTATTGTTGTGGTTTTTTGGGGAATGATAGTACCCGGGAGTGTCTTTTTCACACAGAACAGATTTTTGAGTGTCTCGAGTTCAGTTTAAATTTTATTGGTGAAGTAATAGCACGTATAAAATCTATCGCTATGTAGCTGTAGGCTGTTGATCTTTTAACCACTTAGAGTATGATTTGTAACTTTGTAAATTCTAAACTAACCAAAGAATTAGCTAGAGTGGAAACTCATTATGGCTTTCATATATGGCAATGCAAAATTAAGGGTTTTTTCCTTTTCTATAGCTGATATCAAAGCAGGCATTTAAGGTATTGCACATACTTTTGTTTTTAAAGTAATATTGTTTCTATCACTAAAAGTCACTTATACAGCTTAGTTCAGGAGCACAAAGCTGAAGCATGTTTTTTATGCTTGGTGGGACATGAGTGCCAATTTCTGGTGCAGACAGTTGCTAACTAATTTTTTTAAGTAATGTCCTCTAGAAAAGCACCATGTGCTGGAGGAAAGTTCTCTCTATGCAACTCTCTGACACGTTTTGTTTTACTTTTTAATGTGCCCTTTTAGAGAAGCAGAAGGCAAATGTGAGGGTTTGCCGTGGCCCTGGGCTGATGGAGGAGTGCAGCTTGGGGCTGTGGGTCCCCCAGTTGTAAACTGGGGTGAGATGAGGGATGCACAGCTCCAGCATCCCTCATCCCCATCGCTCCTGGGCAGGTTGCGTCTCCACCGAAGGTGTCTGCTCCTCGGGGGTGATAGGCTTGGGCACGTTCGATCTCAAGTAGGAGACAAGATAAATCCTGTTTTCGTTGGTGGCTGTGCTTTAACTTCATTACAGCGCTATTGAAAAGTCCCTCCTTGGCAGTTTATCTTTTATTGCTAATGAGTGCCACAGTGTGAAGCAGTGCTTGGAGTCGGTTTTCAGTGTGTTGGAGATAAAGCTTTTGTTGGGAGGGTTGGAATTGTGGATCGGCACGCAGGGGAGGGTTCTGGAACAGACTTAATAATGCCGCGTATTTTGTCAACAGGACTATCAGTACTGAGGAAAAGCATTGGGATCTTTTGAAACTATTGTTATTTCTCTGTTGGCAGTGGAGCTTGGAGTTGTAATTTTTCTCCCGAGCTTTCACAAGGCATAACTGATACGCAGAAGGGCTGGTGCACTGCAGTTGCTCACAGTTAATGCAGCGTGGCACAGATGTTGTTTGCTTTTTCTTAAAAACAGGCAGCTCAATACTGGGTGCCAGTTATGTAAGTGTGCAGGACTTGCTGGCAGAGCAGCCCCACATAGGGCACGTTACAACACTCTGGCCTGACCCAGGCTGTCCTCGCAGAAGCCATGGCATCCAGCTGCTGTGAGCTCCACAGCTCTGAGAAGTCCCTGGTCCCTTGGGGATGCCGGGAATCATAGTTTGCTGGGGCAGTTGCTGTCAGGATTCTTTTGCAGTGTCTCACTTCAAAGCTGCTGGAGATGCTTCATGTCTCCTGGTGTTTAGATCTGAAGTTTGCTTTTACATTAGAGTGTAATATGTGGCATAAACTTTAGGGTCAAGCTTAAGTATAAAATGCTTTGTGTCCAGAAAAGCCTGGTGCAGGGCTCCAGCAGTGCTGGTGACATGGCACAGCCCCTGCATCCTCTATTTCTGTCTCTCCATGTGTCTTAATTTTTGAGGGATTTCTTCTAGGCATCATGTATGAGAGTGGGTTTTTTCCCTTTTTTTAGTGGTAGACCAATAGTATTTTGGGCACAGATTTTAATGGTGAGAAGGCTTTGGGGCTATGGAAGTGCAGTTGGGTAGTGAATTTGTTGCTGGTGGAAGAATGAAAGCTTTTATTCTAACAGACGTGTTGAGTGTATTTGACCCAAATGACTTGGGGACGTTTTTTGGGATACTGTGCATACATGCACAGACCCTTCAGACTCTGGGTCAGTGTGTGCCTGGGAACAAGGCAGAGTCCTCAGTTGCCCAGGAGAGCTGGGCTAAGAGCTGCTTTTGGCTTCCAAGGGAAGATCTGGTGTTTGGCTCTACGAGTAAGTCCACCTGAGGCACCAGTTGGGTGGATGTTGGCTGTTTGTGTGGTGCTGCTGCTCTGGGGAGAGCTGGGCAAAGCATCTGGATCATTTTGAAAATCCTGTGGGTGCCTGTCAGTGTTTTTAGGGCCTGAAAGTGCATCTGTTTGAACCAGGAGTTGGGAACAGCCTCTTGCTGTGCTCAAGTATATGCACGGAGGTTTTGTTGAAGGCAAGAAGACTGAATGTTTGTGCTCAAAATTATCTATTCACTTCAGTTTTGCTTAGCTGGGGTATTAATGTCAGGCCTTGTTGCTCTGCTCTCACATGTTGGGGTAGCTTCTTTGGCTTGGTAGAGCAGAGTGGGGCTCTGCAGAAAACTTGCAGTGCTGCTGCCTGCGTGCACAATGCTTTCTGGAGGTGGACATCAGTTGCTCTTGGTCTCTGGAGTAATTTGTGCTCCTCTGCACATACTGCAAGAGAAGGCAATGGGGGGACTTTGCTGCTGGTAGTGCTGGGAGCGGGGAGTGCTGCTGGCAGTTCCTCCCCTGCATGTCCTACTTCCAGCCCTGCTGAAATAATGGAACAAAGATTAAGTAATTGTCACCCTGGGCTGGTGGTGCCTGGCCCCGTGCAGCTGCAGAGCCCTCACTGTGTTATGGCTGCCCAGGAGGCCACTGGGTTTGGAAGGATGGGCTGGAAGGTAGGGATGTGAATTGGTGCCAGTGGCCAGTTCCCCTCCCTCCTCCTGAGGAAAGGGAGTGGAAATACAAAGATGTTCTGCAAACCCAGTGGCTCCCTCCTGGGTGGTGGTCCAAGGAAGGTTTCCTGCTGAAGTGGGACGGTGCTGGGAGGTGGTGCTGCTTGTAAAAGAAATCCTGCTCAGCTTGAGATGGCACGCTTGGGTTTGGGGCTTCCTGGAGCGTAGTCCTCAGAAGGCTCCTTGCTGAGGACGGTCTCCAGCCCTAGGGCTGTGGACTGGACCTAATGGTGTAACAGCAAAGCATCTCCTCACAGATCGGTGCCTCTCTGGGCCTGCTGCTTATTCACAAATAAATACACACACTTGCAAATAAATCCGCCCTTCCTGTGTGAACATGTGGTGGTGGATTCGCTGACCACCCTCAGCATGCCGCGATATTTATTGGTGCTTACAGGAGAACAGCAGTTAACAGCAAGCCCTTTGCAAGTGCTGTCTGATCTTCTCGTCTTAATCCCTGAGACACAACTGCGGCAGAAATTACCTCAATCAGACCAGGGTTAGAAGTACATGCGGGCTTCATAATGAAGCCTGAATGGGATAAAATATCCCCACCAAGAAGCCTTTCTAGCTCTTGAAGAAGCCACTGGCTTCAAGTGAAAGGCTCTAGGACCCCCTCAGCCTCCTCTGCGTATTTGTCTCTCCTTTTGAGAAACTTCATGGCATTTAATCACTTTGAGGCTTTTCCTCTCTACAGTGCCTGCAATTTGAAACGCAGGGGTCCCATACAAAAGGAGCAAGTGCTCAATGGGCTGTGTTAATATTCAGTGCCATTTACAATGGGTGCAGTTTGAAAAGGGGAGAATGGATGGGCTGGGAGCTGGGGGAGGAGGAGCTGCAGAGGGAAAATTCCCAGGGTAGGGGAACGAAAATCTCAGTAGGCAGCCGAAAAAAACGAACACACCATCAATTGTTCTCTAGGAAAATCAACCATTATTATGTGTTGGATACAGCTTAGTATTTTTTCTTTGATTGTGCAAACTGCTCTACGGTTCTGTGGATGTAAGATTTGGGGGTGGCTGAGCCTTGCAGGAGTTTGTACTTGGCGTTTAAGGGATGAAGGAGCAAATAGGAGGTTGATTGCCTTCTCGCCTCACTTGCTGAGGCAGCAAACTGATGTGTTTGGGAGCCCAGACACTTCAACAAAGCACTTCAGGTACTTAAATGCTTCCTTGAGCATGGTTGAGATTTCACTTCCCTGCTTAAAGTTAAGCTGATGCTGGAGTCTTGTCTCTGATATGGACCTCGGCAGATGCAGAAGCACTTTGAGATCAGGCTTCAGTTGGTGTGAGCCCCACCTGGTGCAGGGAAGTCCAAGAGGAAGGATGCTCCCCAGTGTGCAGCTTTAGCAGAGTGTGCTGGAAGGGTTCGAGGTGGCTTTGTGTTGAGGCACTGCCCCAGGTGTAGGAGAAACACCTTCCTGACTCTGGGCATGCACCTGGGCTCATGAATACAGCTCCCACTGGCTCTGTGGGGCAGCTGAGAATTGTTGAGTTCCTGGAGGTCCTGGCCTTGTCCTGAGCAGTGCCTGCTGCCTCACTTGTTTGATCTCTCGAAGAGCAGTTAAAATTGTGTCTTGAAGTTTGAGTGGCTGCAAAATGGGATGATGGCTTTCATTCCTTGGTAGTCAGTGCTGATGAGAACTTGTGTATTGTCCCTGGCTTGCATGTCAACCGCACCCAGAAATTCCCAGTTAGGCCTGCAGGGCTTTTAATTGATCTTGTTGGCCACCCTCTGAGACACCTTGGATTGAGTTAGCTCAGCTCATCAGCTTTTAACATAATCATTTTGTGCTGCTAACCTAATCACCCAGTGTGACTCCCTTGTTTTGCAGTGTGGAGCTGGATGGGGTCATGTGGATGAACAGAGTAGAGATAATTTAGGCTAATGCTGCTGGGAAGAGCCATCTGCAGAAAATCCAGGCTCCACGTTCATCAGCTCTGTAGGACCAGGGCTGGGCAGGAATTACCACCTTGTTCAGGGCAGTGATTTAGCATAGAGCATTGCTCCGGTGACTAAGAGTAAATAAACATTGCCCCTTGGTCTGGGTTCTGGTTTCCTGCCAGCCTGGGAGGCTGGGCACCCACTGGCAGCTCTCATTTGAGATCCCGTGTTGGTCTTTAGTGGCATTTGAAGGAGTGAAGCATGAGACTGCAGGAAGAAACAAAGGGTAAATAAATCCTCTCTCCTTTTTCCTGGTGTCCACCTATTAAATGATCTTCCACGAAGTATATTTTTTGTCCTGCATAGGGTCCCAAGTCAAGGACCAGGATGCTGTTGTACTACTGCACAACATGAAATACCTATTATTATTGTAGCTGAGTCATCCATTAATAGTTAACCAAGTCCTGCACTGCAGCCCAGGTCCTTCAACCCCAGCCTCTTCCAGCTTCAGAGCAGGACCACAACATATGTAGTATGTTATGCTCCCTCATTATCCTTTCAGCACTCTGTCTCTCAAGCCACAACCATATAATTTTGGAGAAATCTAAAAGCAAGCCCTGCTATTCTGGGGGCACCTCTCAAGACCTGATGATGTGTCATGCACAATTCCAGGAGCATGGCTTACTCCTGTGTCGTTGCATTTTCAGTTTGAGTAAGAATTGAAGGACAGGTGTCAAAGCGTACCTATCTGCCTAGATTTTTTTTTAAAGTTAACCATGGTGGACATGCAGGCAGGATGGTTGGTTATTTGGGCTTGTAGCAGTTTTGTAGTTGCTGCAATGGCTTGGCATGAATTTAAGCAGGAAAAGTATTAGCAGCTCTTAACAGTTGATCAGCTTCACAGAACTACAGATTTATAAAACGTACTCTAGTGTCATGCACATGTTGTAATTAAAATGCATGAGCTGCCTAAAGCTTTGTTCTGGAGCTAAAATTTTGAGTGCAAGAGAATTTGTCATTTTGGGGGAGGTGGGGAGTAGGTAGTCTTGTTATTGCTGCTCATAATGAGGCAGTAACTTCTGTGAATTTTTCTTTGGTGTCTTTTTTGGGACACTTGGTGGCAATTTTAACTCTGAAAATCTGTAGAGGTGCAATCTTAAATGGTTCCTTGTAAACTCACCTATACAGGCTGCGCATTGCAAATGTTTCCCTTTTTGTTGAAGGCACCTGTTTTTAGGTGAGTCCTTTCAGATTTGAAAACACACCCTTTGATTTTAGTGGAAATCTGGCTCTGAAATTTGAAATAAGGTGCTTTTTTCTTTTAAGACCACCTCCTCCAGCTTGCAGTTTTTTGCTCCCTGCAGAAAGGCAGGATAAGCCCTGAAGTGCAAGAAGGAAATGAGAGATGGAAAATGCAGAATCAGGCCTGTGCTGCTTCCTGCTTCCCCACAGACAAGGACATGGATCCATCCTCACCACTGACATCTCTCCCTGGTTGCCTAAATCTAGTACTTTTGGAGATGGAACCCCATTGTCTTTTGGTGCTGTGAATACCCCTCTGCCTTGGAGAGTTTCCAGTGATCACCAGATACTAAGGAGCCTCTCACCAAATCCTGCTCTCCATGTTCAAAGCACTTGTTGCGTAGCTGGTGTAGACCGGGCTGTTTTATAACCACACTTAAGTCTGTTTTAGCCTGCTGTGTGCCAATATAAACACAGGTTTTCTATGTTATCTATCATCTAAAAAATACCTCTCTGAAGTGATGGCTGGCCAGTGGCTTCAGGTTTGCAGTGTGTGCAGCAGTGCTTGGCTAGTTTGATCACCAGTACAGATTGTACCAGGGTTGAAGGTGTTAAGCTGGATATGCCCAGGGCTAGGTGGAAGATAGTCAGATGGAGATAGCAGGTTTACTGGGTGTCATCTTCTGGTTGCATTTAAGGATGTGATACTGGAGGTGTGCTGGGTGTGTAGGTGCACCATGGGTCGGGCTTGATGTGGGTGATCTCCCAACACCCCACTCCTACAGAGACACCTGGATGGGGGAGCTGCTGGTCTGTGTGTGTCTCTCATGGGTAATGAAATGGCTGTTGTAGGAAACGGCCTGGCTGGAGGCCCTGTGAAAAATCACCACCTAAATGTGTTGCAGTTGTCCAAACACTGGTGCCTTTCCTTCCTCCAGTGTGTGCAGGGGAAGGCTGGAGATAGCTCTCCACACCACTGCCTGGGGAGAAGCCTCAAGCAGTCTTTGCTTGCTTCGCCTTTGCTTGCTTTGTCCGTTCACTACACTCCCACACCTGTCTGGCGATGGCATAGGCCATGGGCAGTGCAGAAATGCCGAGTGCTGCTGGCACAGGGCGGTTGGCTGGTGCTTGTCTCTGCTGGCCTTGCTGGTGTGCTCTGTTTGTCCATATAACTCACTGTAAACCTTTGTATCCTTCTGAACTAGGGGGCAGAGTCACATCCACACTTGTATGTCATTTGTTTTGGCAAACTGGGGAGACTTCTGTTTTAGGAGATTTAAACCATATGATGTTTTATTTTGAAAGGTATCATAATACATTCTACTTTGTTAAGCATATTTTTGTGCTGTTCCTATCTATGTTAGTCTATAAACAGCTCTGTTCCTCCTTTTTCCTCCTTAAACAAGTCTTCTGAAGGTGTTAGAAAGACAAGAATTCTGACTTGGATTTTCCTGAAGTAGGGCACACATTCTGCATTAAATCAGTAAACAAGATAGTGTGTATTTTTAGACCTCTCTGATCTGGAAGCATTTGTGAGAGTTGTGCTGTCATTATTGTTCCACATGGTTATAAACCTCCTGCCTATACCCCTTTGTTTTCCAGCATTTGCTATTGAGTGTGACCACCCAAAAGCTGTTGAGATCGATGAAGTTAAAGGGTTTGGATGGCTGTTCATAAAGGCAGATGAATGAACTTTCCCTGGTAGGGTAGATTAGAAAATATTTTCTTGAAGGTAATAAAATGGTGCCTAGGCAGATTCCACCTCTGCTGTGTGAGTGGGCAAGGAGAAGTTTTCTAGTCTGGGAGGAGGTCTGTAGAGCTGAGGGTGCACCCCATGTTCTTGAGCACTTTCATCTTGAGTGGTGTCACTTAGTTTGTCCACTGAAAAAGGATCTGGCAGCTGCCTGTCTGATCTGCAGGGATGCAGATGGGACTTGCTTCAGCTCCTGTAATTTTAGTGAATGTATTTGTTCATCTGAGTTCAGCTCCCCAGTGAAGTTACTTATTGCTTGGCTTTTTAGTTGGTGAGCTGAATCCCTTCCAGAAGCTTCAGTTCTGGTCTTGGTGACTTTACCAGCAGAGACCTGTACTGGTTGTTGAGTTAATCTACTTGGACAGAAAGTCATACAGATCTGACAGGATGTGTTTGGCTTATACTGTCTACTTAAAACAGCAGTTAGCTTTGCTTCTCCTTGGTTTGATAATCTCTCTGAGACAGATACTACTTTTTATCCAGCTTTTCTGAGAAAGGAGGCTGTGTAATAGTGCTTTTCTCTCCCACAGAGCTTTTGATGCTGTTGGCCAACTTCAATTTGAGGAGTGAACTCAAATTGGAAATGCCTACCTCTCTGGGCAGCAGGCTGGTCTGTTTAGCTGTATCCTTACTGAGGGAAGGTGAAATTATCCTGTGTGAAACATCAAAGAATCTGTGGGGGAGAGCAGTGCCATTAAACCATCTCCACAGGAAAAGCAGATAACAGAGACCCAGCTTTGAGACATGGCTCTGCCAAGCACTGTGCTTACCTCTGTTAGGAGGTTAGTAAAGGAGGGATTCAGTCTTGCAGGGACAGTGCTGGTGTTAGCTAATATCCGTAGGTAGGAGCAGAGGGTTTGGGGTTGGGTTACCCCATGCATCCTTCCTGTGAGCAGGGCTGCTGTGGAGGCAGCACCCAAATCCTGGCCTCTCTGGGGACCAGCATGGTTATTTCTCTGTGTATAAAGTGGTGCCACCCATGTGATCTTGGAGAGTCTTGGCCAGAGCGGCCAGCCCCTGTGATGGCCATGGCCACAGCTGGGAATAGTTTTTGGTAACTTGCTGCTCTTCTCTTGGAGCAGAGTTTCCAGGAAGATGTCTTTGTGGCCTGATGGGTGTTGAGCAATCAGCTGTGGGTGGGAAGTGGTGGCCATGGGTGTCTGCATCTCCATGCTCCGCCACAGGGCAGTGATGGCTGCCTGGGGCTTGTGGGGTCTGGGCTTTATAGTAAGTGTGGAGAGAAGGCAGAGTCCTGCAGCTGGCCAGCATCCTTGGGAGATGCCAAATCACAGCCCAAGCTGTTTACTTAGTATTTCTCTCTCATGGCTCCTAGCACTTGTGTCTCAAGTGCTACCACTTTGTGGTTCATTCTTAACAAGAGCCTGACGAGCTGTCTTTTCAGCTGGCAGAGACACTGGGACTGTGCTGCATCCCTCATATCTCCCAGGCTTGCTCCAGCTCCCAGGCTTTCCTTTTCAGACTGCACAAGCTTTTTTTCCCCAACACCTTCCCTGCATGCCCCCCTGCCCACTCCCTCTATCCTCAGGTGCTGATCTCTTTTGGCAGCCCCGGTGGTGTGGGCAGGCTCCTGGCCGAGCTCTGCTTACTGCTGTTTACTCTGTTCACTTCACTCTCCAGCTGCAAATACTTGAGCCAGCTCAAAGGCGAGGTTTTCAGGCACCCCACGTGCAAGTTGTAATGCCAGCGTGGGGCTTGCTGGGGAACAGGCTGTGCGTGATTAAGCCATTTAGGCTTGTCATAAACTTTTTTGCCAAGTCACAACAACACAAGTCCACCTTTTTTCAGGGAGGAAGAGGTGGCAGCTGACCACTTTTGGGGCTGTGTGCTGATTAATGTTGCTTTGTTTGAGAGACATGGCTAAAAGAAGAAAAATTCAGTGCAGGCTTATGGGCCTGCACATTTAGTAACAAAATGGGGAAGTTTCCCTGTCCAACAATTCCCAATTGCTTCCTCTATGGTTTCCTGAGTAATTCTAGCTGCTGGTTATAAAGCAGTCTGCCTCACTGTTGCAGGATGCATCATCCCTTGAACTCTCCCTTTGCCCCACCATCTCCCCGGGCTGCTCCATCCCCTCCCGTTGGGCTCCCTGTGCTGTTTGCAGCTGGCAGCGGGAAAATGTCTGAACCTCGGGAAGTCTGTTTCCTGACACTGCCCTGTGATAGACAATAGCAGCCAACAGCCCTTGTGGGACTGGGGTGGGATTTGGGAGTGGATTGAAAGTGTGCCTTGAAAAGGTGGGGTTTTTTTTGGGAGGTTATCCTCTGTCAGCTGAAATGCCTTTTGGTGGTTTTCCTGCTTTTTAGGTTTAAAATGCAGAATCCCTCTTGGCTTGTTTGGGTGGCTTTGGAGCCACCCACCTGTGCCTGTCAGGAGCTGGTCCTTCTCCTGGCACTCCCGTGGTGTGGGACAGGGGGCTGCAGTGTGTCTGTTTAGGTCTGGGTCTGTGGAGAGCAAAGGCAGAGGACAAGCCAAGAAGGAGCCTTCCAGCACCGCTGCATCTGCCAGGCCTTCAGTTGCTGGCTCCTTTGCCATTCTTAGTGGCCATCTCCACTGAGGGCTTTTGAGCCAAGGTCAACCAACCATATTCTCTCTGCGTGTGTAGTGTTTGATGGTGTTTTGGGGAACAATGTGTGGCTCTTGGGCCTGTGCTCAGCCTATCCTAGTGGCTGCTTTCCACCCTTGGTCTGCATTTGGTCCAGTGCTGTGACACTAGGTGTCCTCCAGCCTGGCAATCAGGAGTCAAAAGCATTCCTCTGGCCCCCATCTCTTGGTGTCTGTTGGGACTTGTTAGGGAGCAGGGCAGAAATAAATGACAAGCTGATGTGGCAGCAGTGTTGTTGCAGCAGGAGCTGGACCTTTTGTCAGCCACCACCAAACTGCTGGCTTGGGCAAGATTCCTCAGCCTGAAAATGGTCCTGTAATTAAAGCAGCAAAGAGCCATCTCACTGTGGTGGGTTAAACTTGGCTGAGCGCCAGGTGCCCCCCGAGCCACTCTATCACCCTCCCTTTTCCTCCCCTCTCCCTCCTCAGCAGAGCAAAAAAAGGGGAGGAAAACAAGATGAGAAACAAAAAAAGCAGTATAATAATAATAGAAGCAAAAGCCAAGCAAATCTGCACGCGGAAGCAAAGGAAAACAAAGTTTTATTCTCTACTTCCCATCAGTAGGCGATGTTTGGCCACTCTCTGGGAAGCAGGGCTCCAAGATGCGTAGCTGTTGCTCTGGAGGACAACAGAACGCCCCCGTCCCCCCCTTCTCCCTAGCTTTATAGCTGAGCTGATGTCTTATGGTATGGACTATCCCTTTGGTCAGTTCGGGTCAGCTGTCCTGGTTGTGTCCCCTCCCAAGATCTTGCCCACCCCATCCCACTGAGGGGGTGAATGTTGGGAAGAGCCTTGGTGCTGTGCGAGCACTGCTCAGCAGTAGTCACAACACGGGTGTGTTATCAACACCCATCTAGCTCCCAGCACAAAACACTGCTGCTATGTGGAAAACCAGCTCAGCCAGGCCCACTACACTCACCTATTGTAAGCCTATAAATATTAGGCTTCATGAATAAGCCAGAGATCTAGTTTTCTCAGTTTTGTAGAATGCAATGGGTATTTCCAGCAGACAACTCAAGTATTGTCCTTGGGACCCATGGAAGCAGAAGACCCAAGTGCATGTTTGCCCTTCGGTGCTTGTGGACGAGGAGGCATTGGGAAGTGGGTGGATCCTGTCTGAAGAGAAGACTTTCTGCCCAGAGCTTTTTCACAGCATGATCATCTCTGTAAAGGCCAAGAAAATTTGATCTGAATGTCTGTTTTATTTATTCATTCCTAACTCTAGCCCTGCTTTGAGGGGAGCACATGGAGGCCATCAGCCTCACTAGGCACGCAGGCTGTCCTGGCATGGCCGCGTTCCTGTGCTGGAAGAGCCTGTTTGGGGCAATATTTGAAATGCAGCAGAAAACCCACACTTCCTTCAGAGTTTTGACTCTTGCATTTTTCATGTTGGTCAGACTTTAAAGTTTTGTGCAGCATTCAAGGGAATGTTTTGGTTTCCCTTTGCCCACATGTCAGCATTCCTGAACAAAGCAGCCTCAAGATTTGTGGAGCAGATTCTTGAAATTCTGCAAATGTTTTGAGCCAGAAGATGTTTCCAGAAACTGCCTGACCTAACAAAAAGTTGGTAGGACTTGGGCACGGTTTGGAGAAATGGAATAAGGCATTTTTATTCCTCTTTAAATTAACATCATTCCAGTCAAAACCACCATTCCTGGTCTTGGGAGCTGTTGCGCTCCAGCACCTTGTTGCTGTAAAACCACAGCTGTGCTTATTTGAACAAACCAGATAAAGAAGATATGCATTTTAAAACTGAGGTTTGTTGCCCTGCTCTTGCACTGACTTCCCCAGTAATCCTAGAGATGTAATTTAAGGCTAAATCTGAAAAGAGGTGCCTAGAGATGGACCTAGGTGAAAGGGAAGCAAGGATGTATGGCAGCTACTGTACCTGTAGGCGCTGCAAACCTTCTTAAGCCTTCTGGGGATCTTAGGAACATGTTGAGGTGATTCAGTTTTGTGGTCACCAGCACCTCATAGTTTATACTCCACAGCATCCATGTTTTGCTGTCTTGGATGCTTCCAGTGTACATTCACAGTAAGTTTTGGTGGAAGAGCTCGGTGGGAACTGCTGCTGTTGCCCATAAAGGTGGAAGTGCTACACTTTCCCTGGGGCTGGGTTGCCAGCAGTGGCATTTTGAATGGGGAATGTGACACAAGCTTTGCTTGCTGCCTTCCTGTTCTGATTTAGTGGTACTTTCGCTGGTTGCTGGGGTTGGGTTTAAGCGTTAGATGTTTCTTCCCATGAGCATTTTATTACAGGCATGAGCATGAGTGACAGGGAAGGGGATGCAAACTGTTACACCACCCCAGACAGCCCTAGGGAGATGTTGGGAGCTAGGAGGGCCCCTGTGTGTGGGACCACTGACCCATGTATCTCATAACCTTGTTTCTGAAGGTGAGAGCAGCAACCCCAGTGCAAACCCATTGCTATTTTGACTCAAATATTGATTTTTGTTTTGAGTTTTTTGGTTTTGCTAGCATGTTTCTGGGTGCTGGTTGATTGTGGTATTAACCTTTTCTCTTCAGTGAAGCGATTGACTTGGACCAAAATTGCTGATTGATTCATTTTTTTTGCCGTTCTCTCTCTTCCCGTTGAAGTCAAGAACCACTTCAAAGGCTCATATGTGTTGGTGCCAGACGCCACGCAGTTGTTAGAAGAATCTGAAATCTAATTGAAAACAAACCTTTGTTCAACCAGGCGTATCTGGCTGTAGGCTTTCACTCATGACAGAGGTGGGTTCTCAGCCTCTTCTGCTAGATTTGGTGTCTACACTTGTCATGGCAGATGAATTGTCTGTGAATTCTTACATCTGGTCAATGTTTGTGAAATCTGGAAAGTGCGTATTTTAAGGAGTTTTTTTCCTACCTAGGAACCCACATTGACGCTCAAAAGTTACCAGCATACTTGTGGAATTCCTTGCAGTAATAAAACACATCAAATTGGTCTTGGCAGACTGATTTCAATAGCAATGCCCCAAGTCCAGGTTCCTCTGCTTGGCAAGAACAGAGCTGTCCTGCTTCCTTTTAAGACAAGTCTTTTGTGTAGGATATGGGATATTGTGTGATGTAATATAAAAAAATATTTGTAAAAGCATGGATGAGATGGATGTCAGCATTCATTTTAGTTTTATTTGGTGTGAAAGCAGAGGTTGGTGTAGGTTTGTAATCCAGCTTGGTTAGTTCTCTTGAAGTCCATGGGGCTGGAGGCTTCTGAAGGAGCCTGGCAAACTTCAGGTCCTGTGCATGTAGCAACCCTCACTTGCCTGATGCTGTTTGGAAACAATTTCATGAGGTGTAAAAACATGGTATGTGGTTGCAAGATACATAGTGTATTTTAGGTTCCTGTTTCTTTTATTTGCTATATATAACTTAGAAAAATGTACCAGGACTGTCTTGGATCAGAATCTGAATTGCTCCTGTGTACACTAACTCAGGGTACTGCCATGAGACTTGGAGCTGTGCCATGCTCCATGTTACACATGCTTCATGTGACCATCACTTTGTCCCTCCTTGCTGCACGTACCTGGATTGGGCTCTCTTAGTGCAGAGGCAATCTGAGAGATGCTAAAACCATTCGTGCAGCCCAGAGCAGGGTGCAGGGAGCTGGCTTCCTTGTGGAGGTTAGTCCTGTAGGCCCAGCTTGGAGAAATTGGTCCTTCTGGAATTTAATAGGTTCTTCAGCTGCACGAGGCTTGCGGAATTTGGTGTTTCTCTTCTGTTTAATTTGCCTCCCTTACCAAAAGCACTAGCCTCATTGCATATGGCTGCCTGTCTGTTGTTTATTATCTCTGTTACACTGTGGTTAGTGCTCACACATGATATTTCTTTGGTTTCAGTACAGACTGAGCGGGTTGTCCGCTGCTGGATCCAAAAAATGTAAACTATTTATAAATGAAAAATACTCTCCAGTTCTAAAGTGCTGTGTTGTCCCCTCTCCCTCCAGCATGTGCACACTTGGCTGATCTCGTGTAATCCCACTGATGTAAATCCAGATCTCTAACAATTTATGGGGTTGGGGGCCGCCAGGAGAAATTTTGATGTGACCTTGTGCTCATGGAGGGAGAACACAAAGCAATGGTGATAAAAAGTAATGGAAAAATGTGATCTGGCTGTGTTGCGTTCAGCACAGATATGGGCCCAAACTTGGGTAAACCTTCCTTCAGAGTTCAGGGATTCTTGATTTTTGTTTTCCAGCTGGGCTCATCTCCATCATAAGCAAATCTCAAAAAATTGGGACAGAAACTTATTAATGTGGCTTAAAATGACCTGAAACAACTGGAGTGCTTTTTTTTAGTACTCCTTACAATTAAACTGTTCTGTCTTTTGAGCACGTACTTTATTTTATATTGAACTAACAGCCTGTGTTTAGTCTCCCAGGGAAGAAAAATAAGACAGGATTTACTAATATATAAAGGGAGGCTGGGGTAAGCTTTCTATGTCTATGGTTGGGCCGGGAGGGGACAGACTGGACCAGAGGCTGAAAAATGGTCAAGTCCAGGGCAGGAGAAGAGGCAGCTGTGAAGATACAGGATGTTTGAGTAGTTTGTTAGCCAACAGCTGATGGCTTGTTTTTGTTGAGAACAAGGGGCTTAAGCTGAGTTTGTATCCTGGTTGGGGTGAGTGTTGCACACTGGCTTTGGGGTGATGGAGCATCTATGGAGCTGGTAGGAATGAGGAGTGTGAAGAGCAGAGCTGTTCAGAAACTGCTTCTGAAAGAGCAGAAATTATTTTGATCTATGGTGATGTGGTTTTCCATGCAGCTGTGGTGAGAGTTAAATGAGGCAGGGCTGTCCTGCTTCCTGCTCAAATCTGGAAAATTAGAGAATAGCTGAAAAAACAGGTGGGATTTCTTGGGAAACTGTTGACAGCATCCCAGCTAGCCATCATTCACTGCCAGTGCATTTAGGCAGCCTTTGCTGTGTCACTGATTCATCAGTCTGTAAATTGTGCAAAAAATTCTGTAGTGGAACTCATGCATGAGGGAGTAAAGCATAATGAGAGTGAAGTCAGTATAGTTTCCAAGTTTTCTCTGGATGCTATTTGCATTGGTGATAACACCTTGTTCTGTAAAACCCAATTAGTACGAATATAGGGTTTGGGGTTTTTAAAATTTTGAGTATTTAGGAGCACCTAAACACATTTGCACTTCTGTTCTCCGCAAGACAGCGCTTGCTGGAAAAGGCAGTTACAGCTTTGCTGGGACTATGGAACCAAGCCTTTAATGTACTGATTGCATATTAATGAACAGCCAAGCAGGCAGGATGGTGCCAAAAAGCAGTGAGTGAGAAAGCCAACAATATCAGTGTGAACTTTGCACTCTGGAAAGTGTGAAGTGATGCTGGTGAAAGGAGTTTATTGCACAAGTGGAACACTGCGGTCCTCTCTGACACCCAAATTTCTGTGCTAGTAAACTGAGGAAGAATAATTGGCTGGTGGAGCTTGGTGGGTTCCTGTTAACCTGTTGTGCACCCCCATCCCTGAGTAGGTTTTGGCAGTATGGGTGCTTGCTCCCGAGCATTCAGTGTGCTGTGGCTGGCATATGAAGCTGTAATACCTCTGAGTTTGTGGAGTTACTATCCACATCTGGTTTGTATCACCTTCGGTGGGTTTTATTGCAAGCTGTAGTGCTCCGTCTGCACCCTTATCCTTGCCCAGTTTGGTCCCACAGCATCGGGCAAGCAATATCCCAGACTGGAAAAAGCTACAAAAAGGGGTGGTGTGTAAATTAATTAATATAATGGCTCCTGATAGTGGTATACTTTTCCTGGGATTTGGCAGGAACGGCATATCTTGGCTCTTGCCTCTTAGCCAAGTTCCTTCATCCTGAGCTCATTACCAAGTCCCTGGGATGTGTGGGGTTTTCTTAAGGGTTCTGCATCTGTGTGGAAGGGAAGGCTGGATGTCACCAGCCTCCCACAGGGGCTTCACCACAGAGCCCTAGCCCTACTGTGGGTGAGTGCCAGTGGTGGCATGTCCCCATGGAATGCTTGGGGACAGACCAGCGGTTGCATGTGGTGGTTTGTCAATTGCCTCAATTTATGTCTTTCTGCTCCACAGCTCCCTCCAGGAATGCGCAGTATTCAGTGCGGGGGCTTGTGTCTGCTGTGCAGCCGGGAACTTTTCCATCAGGAACACTGGGAGTATTTAAGATGATCTCACAAATATTCTTAAATTTTTTTAAAATTGGCTCTGGGCCAATTTTTGCTTGTCTCTGATGCATAAAGTGGGTTTGAAAAAATGTTTTTGTTTCTCCTTCTCCCCCCATTTAAACATTTCAGGAATGTCAAGTCTTGTCAGCCTTGGCTTTGCTGGAGGGGGGGGGAATCCCTTGAGGAGCTCAGGGATGTGTTTTTTATGTGATCTCAAAACCCTGAGGGAAGGTATGGGAGGGAGGGAAAGAGGTCTTTAACAAAAGCTTCCTTTATCCCAAATTTTAACGAGGCATTGCCATTAAAGAGCAGCAACCACACAAAAATTCAACCTGACTTGGTTCTCCGATGTTCGACCCTTTGGTTTATCTCATGCTTTTGCTTTGCTGGTCCCCGCTGTGACCCTTGCAGTGTTTTCCAAGGTAGATAAACCCTTAACACAAAACCTGTTTGGATATATGGACAGATTCAGTGAAGACATGTCATCAAATTTTTCTGCCGCAGTTACTCGTAATATCCTGTAATCTGCATGGAAGCAGGCACGTATAGTCTGGTTTCCTGAGGATTTCTGTCTCTAGAGCTGACTAACATTTTAATTGACTTCTGTGGAGTGTTCCTGTTATCGCTGCGGTGTGTTTTAGTGTTGCTCTCCTTTCCCACTTCAGCCATCCGGGGTGTATTTTGGATGTATGTGGAGCTGTGTACCACAGCAGTGGGCCCAGATGATCCCAAGCCAGGGATGAAAGCTGTATGTTGGCCCTGGCCACTCTCCCTCCCTTGCCTGCCCCTAGTTCTGCAGCATGGCAGGAGCTCACTTGCCCTTCCCACCCCTCTGATCTCACCCCAGTTTTAGACTATTTGATGTGAGGACACACATCTGCAGCCTTGTCTTCCTTGGGAGCAAGGCAACAAACGAATTTTCCCCCCATTCCTCACTTTTGATTAACAGAAAAATCTGGTGGCTTTGATGCATTTCAGCTCTGGGGCCCTCAACATAAGAAGGACATGGACCTGTTGGAGGCCCTGTCCCAAGACCCATGAAGATGATCAGAGGGCTCGAGTACCTCTCTTGTGAAGGGAGGTTGAGAGATTTGGGGTTCTTCAGCCCAGAGAAGAGAAGGCTCTGGGGAGACCTTGTAGCAGCTTTCCAGTTCTAAAGGGAGCCTACACGAAAACTTGAGAAGGGCATTTTACAAGGGCATGTAATAAGGCAAGGGTAATGGCTTTAAACTGAAAGAGGGGAGATTTAGATTTAGAGGTAAGGGAGAAGTTCTTCACCGTGAAGACACTGGAACAGGTTACTGGGAGAAGTTGTGGATGCCCCATCCCTGGAAGTGTTCTAGGCCAGGTTGCATGGGACTTTAAGCAACCTGGTCTAGTGGGAGATGTCCCTGCCCATGGCAGAGGGTGTGGAACTAAATCATCTTTAAGGTCCTGTTCAACCCAAACCATTCTTGGGTTTATCGCTCTTAGTGGAGCAGTGGGAGAGATGCTCAGGGTTTCACAGAGCCTCTCTCCTGTTTTCTGGGGTGTTTTTCTTGGAAGGCTGCAGCAGACATCTTCCCCAGCTTTCCTCTCACTTCTCCCAGTGTGATGGGGTCTGTGTGCCCTGTCACCACCACCAGCTGCCCCTACAGATGCTTTAGGGGGGCTGCTGAAGGTGTTGGGTAGTGCGCTGAGCTGGCAGTTACACCTCAACCCCATGCCTGCTGCCCCGCTGGACTTTGGAGCTGAGCTCTGGTTGAGACGGGGGGAAACCCTGAAGGAGGAGGAAATGTTTGTTTAATTCCTGACGTAGTGTAAGGTTCAGAGTGAGCAGATTGTGAAACTGCATGGAGTGTGGAATCGCTTTGCCTGCAGTTCGCAGATAACACATGCAGAACAGGCAGCTGACGTGGGGCTCGGGCTGCAGTGGCTGGGGGGGAAGGCAGTGAGGTTTATTTGTGCAGTTTGCTTTTAATTTTAATAACCTTTATCCCTCTCCCTCTGAATAGTAAGTGATTCCTTATTTATAAAGGCCTCTCCTTATTATTTGGCCTGAAATACAGGCTGTGCTCCAGCTTTTACGATGGGGATTAATTTTTTTAACGGGCTCAGGCAGGGGGTGGGCAGGCGGCACAAGCCCCCCCGTGTTTGTTTCCCCACTGTCGTGGGGCTTCGGCTTCTCTCCATTCGTACCCTGGCCCCAGGGCTGGCTGCCTGCTTGCCCTCACAGCTCTGCTGCTATAAATGAGGCAGCAATGTGTTCCTAGCTGGAGCAGGCCTGAATAATTGCTTTGGGCAGGTTTATGGTGGGGAGGTGTGAAGTGCTTGCTGTCTGCGCACCCCTCCTGGAAGCGGGTCCTCAGATGGGCTGGGAAGTGGGCGGCCAGGAGGGCAATGTGGAAGAAGGGAACTTTCCTCGCCATGGAGAAAGGGGAGCTGGTTCCTTCTTAATGGTTTTAAACTAGAGAAGGATGGATTTAGATTAGATATTAGGAGGAAGCTCTTTACTATGAGGGTGGTGGATCACCAGAACAGGTTGCCCAGAGAGGTGGTGGAGGCCCCATCCCTAGAGACATTCAAGGCCAGGCTTGATGGGGCTCAGAGCAACCTAATCTAGTTAGAGATGTCCCTGCTGACTGCAGGGGGTTGGACTAGATGACCTTGGAAGGTTCCTGCCAACCCAGTGCATTCTATGGTTAGGGAGAGAGCAGCAGCATTGTCCATCACTGGAAGGATGGCAGTAATGAGGTGTGGGGTTCTGGTGCCCATGCCCACATTGAGAGCACTCATGGAGAAGCACATTGGGACGTCAAAGTACATCTCTGAAGTTTCAGACTCTGCATTTTACTTAGAGGAAAAAAGTAAGGTGTTAAAGGAGCCATTTGCAGACTTCTCATAAATATCACCGGGATTTCACAGCAAAGTGCAGAGACTGTTGAAACTGGTTGCGTATGCCAGAAACTTTTATGAAATAGTTGGATTTGATCAACACTTAATCACTCTCAGGCTGCTTGGCTCAGTCTTGCTCGCCCTCTCCCCTATCCCGGAGGAGACTGGGGGGTGCAGGAACCAGCCTCGTACCCTTGCTGCCGATGGCGTGGGTCTGTCAGGGGGCTGATGGCATATGAGGGCATCTATAAAATGCCTTGTAGTAAGGTTTTATTTGGTGCTGTCCCATCTACTGCTGTTGTACACGTCGATTGCAGGCAGCCACCTCCTTACCTGCTGTTCTGTTGGCCAGATTTGCCTGCCAGCCCCATGGGATGAGTGTAGGACAGTAGCAGCTGAATAGTGGAGGAGTGGATTTTCTGAGGACAGGGCCCTTAATTTTAATTGCAATTGAAGGTGTTTTGGGTGTATGCTTCCCTAAAACCTCTTGGTAATGGTTCCTGTCTGTTGGCCTCATGCAGATGGCTTCCATGCTTCTAACTGTCCAGGCTTACGGTGTTTCCTAGAGACTTCTTCTCCTTGGGTTTAGAGGAGCCCTGTCTCTGCAGGCACACACTTTTCCTCACTGAGGTCTTTCCTAGCCAGGAGTTGCACTGTTCTTGCAGTACCTTGTGGGCCAATGTCCAATTTTGAGCACTGGAGAGATACATGGTTTTGATTTCATGCTGAAAACCTAGCAAAACTAAGCAGAAAATGTCACATACAGGTAAGAGTTTCCAATTAACTTCATAAAGTTCTTAGTAAACAAGAACAGAACATTTTCAGCAGCAGGAACATTTAGAAAAAAGTTTGCTTACAAGCAGTTTATTGATGTAGCAAATAGATGGATAACACAAGCCTGAAGGTGTATGATAGTTAATGTGTAACTGTTAAATAGACTTATTTGGGCACTTTTAATGTGTTTGCATTAGCATATAAAGCTTATAAACCTGTGGAGAGTGTTTTTATGTGGAATAAAATGAGAACCTTTATCCCAGAGAAGGTGTTCATGGAAAAGGTACAGTTTATGTAGCTGTATTCATGGGACTTGACAAAAATGTGGGGCTGCAGGGGGAAAAAAACCCTACTAGAGCCAATTCCCAGGGCCGATGCAGTATTGCTGTGTATTGGCTTCCCTGCCAGTGGCCACTGTGGCGTATTGAAATCAGTGTCATTCTGGAGGGGCACTTTATTGTGAGCCTCTTGAACAGAGGGCTGTGTCCTTGCTGGAGACAACTTATTTTTTTGGCTCTTGCCCCTATGTGTCTTTTGGGTTTTTTGGAGCAACTTTGGTGTCAAATTTCTGGGGTGGGGGGGGGAGAAGGTTTCCTGCTGGCTAACCTGATCAAGCAGTAAACATGTCCCCTAGCTATTGAGAAGCTCTGTCCTCCAATTACATAGGAACCCAGGTTTTGTGGGAATATGGAAAAGCCTTTATTTCTTCTTTTTCTTCTCCATACAGTGTATTTCATGGAAAGCAAACACTGAGCAAGATGTTGGGGATTCAGTAGATGGAGTGTGTATCTAAGCTATAGCTCCTCCTTTTTGAGTGAAAGAAATGAAGGCTGAGATCAGGCTTGTTTCAGGTCTTTGTAGCAACACCTCCACACTGGAGCTTGGGGATGGTGGGGGAGAAGGGAGGGAGGGCAGTGTGGCTCAGTTTGTGTGACTGATTGCAGAGCTCCAGGCAAATATTGACACCAGATTTCTTGGCAGATGTGCCATTCCTGAGATGCCTTGGGAGTAAAAGATCCTTCCCTGGCACTTGCTGTTGCATGAAGCAGCCCCTCCTGGAATGGTGGAGGTGTTGAGTAAAGGGGGAGAAGCTCGGAGAGTTAGTGGTGAAGCTGAGAAATGTGATGCTAAAAGGAGTCTCACCCAGAAATACCATGGTATTTGCATTATGAGGTCTCTAACAAATGGGTGGATGGTCTGACAGACAGTAGAGAGAGGTGGGACACCTTGGTATGTCTGGCACAGGTCTAAATGCAGGGGATGCATGCTTCTGCTCTGCTTCTTACACTGCAGGACAGCCGTTACTTTGTCACATCTTCAAAAAGCAAAATGTAAACCAACTGCAGCCATAGAAGGGGAAAATTGTAAAATTCTGTTTTCCATCAGCAGTTGGCTGCCTGGGCTTTGTGCTGTGGCAACGGTGTTTTGCTGAGCATGTGTGAGATAACCTCCTTCCCTGCTGTGGTTCTAGAGAATGCACCAGAGGATTGTTAACATCAGCCAGATACCTCTGCAGTATGGCTTTGTAGCCTAGTCTGGACAAAAGGTGAAATTGGGCAGTCATTTCTGCTGTGTTATTTCCTATACAACACTCTGGAGAAAGTTCAGTATCACTTAGTTAATTTTTGCAGAGCCATTTCCTGTAGGTTTTGTTAGAGAAAAGCTAGATTATGTGTTTCCAGTTGCAGTAGAGCTATTTTCCCCTATAAAATGCACTACAATTTATTTTTACAGAATTTTCATTGGTTTGCAAAAAGGCTTTAGGGGAGGGAGCCTGGGTGTTTGGAAGATTAGGAAAGTTTTTTATTTCATACCTCACTTGCTGTGACAAATTGAGGAAAATGTGTTTTTTAATGTGGCGTTGCTGTAGTCAAGCCAGGCTTGGAATAGAGAGGCTACGTTATCGTGTGCTCCCATGTGGGGTGGCGGCCTGTCTAGCTCAGGGTCCTGCTTCTGACAGTGCCCAGGTTTAGGAAGGACTGAGAAAACTGTGCAGCCAAGTTGTGAGCTGCCTGCAGGAGAAAAAGTATCTCCTCTTGGCAGCTTCACAAATGTGGTGATGAGTTGCATGGGTGTTTCTTTTCCATGGTTTTTCAACCATGTGATGTGCTGTTGCCCTCCAGTCTCCTTGGACTTGTTCTCTTTTATCTCTCGCATGACCTCGCTTGTGGGGTGCCTTAGGTTCTCCATCATGGTTTATCTCAGGATTTCTTCATCTTTTGCACATGAAGTGCTGCACTTCTCTATTGCTGTCTGCTTATAGTAGCAATGCTTTCCACAAGCCCTAAGAATTTTTTCAGATGACCATGAATCTTCTCCTTATTCTTGTCATAGGGATTAATGTATCTACTCTCAAAAGGACAAGGTTTGAATTCTCAAAGTAGTGAGTACACCTGCAGCCCTCCTCATGCAATAACAAACCTTGGGTGTGCCTACTGCATTCATGTTTTTCAGATAATTGGAGTGCAAGGCCTTGGTGTGAAGCCAAGGTGCCTCTTGCCCCATATGAGGTGCAGTGGAAGTAGTGAATGGTGAGCTCCTTGGCACGGCGCCCGGGCCTGCAAGGACCACTTGGAAGAGCGAAAGGGTGTTTCTGTTCTTGGCCTAATTCTGGTGTTAGCGTTTCTACTTTCAGTGCAACCCACGTGGAGTTTTGTTATGGGACCTTTTTATTTTTCAGAGACTGCCACGCAGTTTTAAGATGGCATCTATTTTGGCTTATGCCTGAGTGAGGTGGGCTCAAAGCAAGAGGGGAGGATCTACCTGCCTTTTAACACCTCCATGAATTTGTTGTTCAATGCAGCCTGTGTTCAGATTGAGTTCCCTGTGATTGAAGCTGGTTCTGGAGCCTCCAATGGCATATATGCACCTTCTGGTGGGCAGAAACTAAGACAGTCACTAACTATCTGGTCTCAAATGCCAAGTGGAGAAGCAGGATTCCAGTAATAAAAAGATGAAATGACTTTATCCAAATACCTTCTGAATCCAGCAGATTTGCAAGAGATTGGGTTCCTAATTGCTTCCTGTAGCAAAATAGGGAAATGTTCCCCTTCCCATCCCTCTACACCATGGGAAGAATAAAAATCTATAGAAGAGAAAGTTTGTTCCTTGATTCAACCTTAATGTCTGTCCTCCCTTTGAATTAGCTGTGATGCTTTTAGCTGAGAAATTGCACAAATCTGAGGGAGTTCACTGAATAATAAATCAAGGCATCCATCGAAGCACATCATAGTCCTTTGAAGTAGGTGGAAAAAATACTTTCCTGATCTGAAGGCAGAACGTGTGCTCAGCTTTGGCGCCTGACTGATGCTAATGCAGATTTGAGCTTAGCTCAAGTGCCTTGGCAAGGAGTATGGAGAGCAGGAGCAAGTGTGGGCTCATTCACTGGCCACTTCACCTTTGCTCTGCCCAGAGTCCCGTTTGACCAGGACTCTGAAAGATTGAGAGACCTGAAGAGTAAAAAGCTGCAGCCCCTCGAAACAGAGGCTGTCTTTTAATCCTGAGAAGTCCTGAGATACTGAACTTAGGAAGAGTAAGCTCATTTGAAGAACTTTCTTAAATTTTACTGGCTATAACTTTTCCTTTCTGAATCTCGGTAGTTTGATTTCCACTAGTAAAGAAGTCTGGCTTTGTAAGTGGAAGGAGTTGAAAAATAGCACCAATAAAAACTGTAAAGCTCTCAAACATTTTAAAAATAGTGCTTCTGTAAAAGATGTGGCATTATATGCTGGGGCAGAGTATAATAAAGAATATTTTTTTACTAGTGCTCTTCACAACCCAGTCATAAGCTGTATGTCTGTCCCAAACTCTCCTGATAAAGCCTTTCTACCTGTACATATCAGTATGGATGTATTGCCATTTATGCATATATAGATGTGTACATGTTTATGTGTTTGTAGCTGCAAAGTGTCTGTAAATTCATAGTGAAACAGTTATGCACATGTGTAAGTTATTTAAGCAAGAATATATGCTTATTTCTAACATTCTGCTGCGTGTAAGGAATGTGAAGGCTGGCATGTAATGGAAAGCAGAAATAGATTTAACCATCCCCATGACATTTGTGGCATTCTTTGGGCAGACCCTTGAGCACCAGCTTCATCTGCTTTGAAATCCTGCTGCTGTCCCAGTGGTAAACACCAGTACAGGAGTTATGCCTAAAAAATATGAATTCTTTTTCTGATAGATGGTCCTGCTCTTACCGTTAAGGCGGGAATAGAGCTTTCTATTGTGTATTGTAAAATAAAGAGCATCTTCTGGAGGAATGTCATTCTAGGTCATACTTACTGTAATTAAAGTGATTGCTTACATGTAGAATCAGTGTAAGGCAAATGTCTATTGTGTCAAGCAGTATCTGACCCACTGGCTTTCTCCTGCTGGCAGGAGGTACCATGTGGACCACCAGTTGGAAACTCCTGCATCACACCATTGCATCTGTGATAATAAGCTGTCTGCCATCAAGTGCTTGTGATAAGGTGAGGGTAGAGGAAGCCATCTCGGCTGTTTTCAGGCCATGTGTGGAGAAAAGTTTATTGAGGAAAGTAGCTTTGCGTAGGACCTAAAATATGGAGTAAATTAACTTGAAAGTCTCTTCTGGCTTTTCATTGTCAAGTGAAAGGTAGTTTCATGGTAGATTTATTTGACTTGTTTTGCAGCAAATGCATTATATATAGCTTGGCTTTTATTTCTCTTGATCTAGGTGGAAATGGCTTCTTTTAAATGAAGACTTTCCATCTTGAAGGTCAATTAAAACAGGTTGGAGGTCAGATAAAATAAAAGGGACAGAACATTTTGCTTCTTGGTGTATCTATTTCTGTAATGTTATCAGTGCATGTGGTTTTATTTCTAGCATTTTGTTCCAGGACTTCCTCTAAGACTGAAAAGATTGAATCAGTTGGATGCAACACAGCTTCCAATTTGAGGTTAGAAATCCATTAAATTGCTTGGTGCTTTATTGGCAATACAAAAGTGCTTGGAATTAAAGTGCATTATGTTTGGGCATTGATTACTTGAGAGGGGAGAGTGTGGATGCCTGTATAAACCACACACCTCCAGCCAGGAAGGCTGGCTTAGGTTTTCTTGCTTTAAATGTGCATGTTTTGCCCTTAAAATGCTGCTCTTCACAGATAAGAACTGTTTTTAAACTGAAAATGGAGAGCTGTCTGCCATGTGTTTTCTGCACCTCCAGGAGATTAGAGCTGGCTCTGTGTCATGCAGTGCTGCCAGCCAGGGACTGCCCCTTGGTAACTAGTCCTTTAGCTGATGCTTTGAGGTGATGTACATCCCTTTCCACATGCGAGATCCTTGGATCTGGTCAACCTCTCAATTTCAGCCCATGGCATTGAAAAGTGCAGGGAATGTCCTTGCTTGAGTGTATCTTACACTGAATAAATTTATGGTGGGCATAGCAAGGAGTCCAGTGTTGTAGTTCCACTCAGACTCCTGCTAGGTTTGGAAAGGGATTTATTTCTAGTGTAGAAAGCTGTGGAGTGGTCTGGGTGTTTTGTGAGACTGGAGGTGGGAAGAGAGGAGATGACCGCTGCCTCTGTCCTTGCAGGTACAGCTGAGCTGGTCACTTGGCTTGTTAAACTTTGCAGCACATCTAATGAGACAGAGCTTCAAGTTGACAAATCAGCAAGACTTTTTTTTTTCTTAGATGACAGCAGAGCAGGTGCACTGGGAGCCTGATGAGGAGCAACTGCTGGTGAAGTGGCAGTGTGGCCAGCCTGGGCTGATGGAGAACGGTGGTTCTTTCTGGGAAATGCCTTTTTGCTTCTGCACCATCCCACTCTATGAGGGCAGGAGGAGATGCAGCCTGTGTGCAGTGTTGAAAAGCAGCACCAAGTGCAGGAGAGGGGCAAGAGCAAGCTGGTGAGCTCCCATGCCTGAGCTGAAGGAAAAATCTGCAGGCTGTTTTTCTAAGAACTTTTTTTCCCCCAACTCTTTGCCTGACTAGTTTTGACTAGTGCACAAATATTCCTTTGTGCCGCTTCCAAGTGAGCGTGTTTTTTGGGGGGAGAATGGTCCTTCCTGATTAACTATTAATAAGGAGAGAACGAAGCGCTGAGCAAACACAGCGGGAGCGGGTTGCCTGCCCTCTCTCCCACCATTAATGATTGACTGGGCACTGCTCTGGTGTGGCTGGGCAGCCCTATGCCCCGAGCTGCTGCTGAACTGGGCACGGCCGAGCCCTGCTGGTGGTGGGCTCTGCAAAGGGACGATGCTGGATGCGTGCCAAAACTTCCGCATTGAGTTTGGTGCTCTTCCCAGTGTTCTGTGTATGCAGACATGGTGCTGCTGATCAGTGGCACCGTGAAAGCTGTGCCCAGTGGTGTATGTACTGAATTAATCGTTCTGATAGCTAGTGTTGGAGCAGTGGAAAAATGTCTTCTCAGCTAGTTAAGCGCTCTTGAGCTTACCAGAAGTGCTCGCTTGCATCTCCGAAGAGAGTGGAGCACATTAGAATTCTGTATTTTAGGAGAAAACATAGCTTATATATGGGTTATTGGATATTATTGAATGATTGTTAACCTCGGATGTTTTCTTAAAGTGTGGAAACTTCTGAACAATGTTCAGGGAGTTTCTAAATTTTCTTTTCCATCTGCACTCGACCTGTAACCACAGCTGGATTTTGCAAAGTCACGTGGTGGGAGGGTTAGGTTGCCAGTGGTTGAACGTGTTGCTGTGGGTCTTTCCAAGCATGTGAAAAAGCCAGAGGTTTAACATGGTTTATCTGCAGTGAGTACTTGTGAAAAATTGCACAACTTTCAGATGAAAATATTTACTTTGCAGAAGCAGCAATTTTTTAAACTGTAAATAGTGCTTAATGCTGATTTACAGAGGTAGCTCTTGTTATCAGCGACCAGAGGCTTAGCAATTGTTCTAAGGTAGACACGTATAGTAAATTATATAGTTGTTAATACTCAATAAATTTGTTTAGTATGTTGAATACACAGTGGGGAACCTTAATTGAAAATGTTAGTAGAGAAGTCATGGCCTTTATTGATTTACCAAAGAAATGCAGTGGTGATGGAAGCAGGAGCGATTTGTTTGGCGAGTATTTTGTTTGAGCCTCCAGCCCCTCGCTTCAGCAGTTTAAGACAGTTGTGCTTTGCCATGTGGAGGCAAAATCGCTGAGAAAAAATTACTATCAAATTAGGAAAAGGTGAGTTTGCTCTTGCATAGTGGAGCAAACAACTTGTAGGGTTTTGGTTTTAGGGTATGTCTTTCTCATGACAGTATGTAGCACTTTAATTAAAACAGTAAGCCCAGAACAAACCCTGTGGGTGTCTGGGCAGATGAAGGGTGGTGTTTTATTTGTGGGTTAAAAAAAATCTTCCACATCCTGCGTTTCCTTCCAACTTCTTACCTGTCACAGGTGGCAAACCAGGATTGCTTTATGTAAAATTAAATACAGTTTGTTTTATTTACATGTCTGTGCCCCTTTGAAATGTGTTTTTGCTTTAGGGCAATCCTTGCAGCTGATGGCTCAGTGTGTTTTGGAGAGGATCAGTCTCCTTCAGGCAGTGCAGCTTAATAGAAGCAGCAAATAAAGTGAAAAATTGCTGCAATTAAATGCTGCGTGCTCTAACCCTTGCATCTCCTGTTTGCTGCGTACAATACTGTCTTTGACTGGGCTGTCTTCTTAGGAGTGGAGGAACAGGGAGTCCTGATGGGAGGGTTTGTAGCCTCAGTAACTGGGCTGTGTGGTTGCTGCTAGTATTTTGTTTTCAGAAGCAGGGAAAGTGGTGTTGAAGCAAAATAAGAAAAACACAGAAAACAACTCCACTTTAGTTTTGCTAAGGTTATTAAAGTAGGAGGAAATGGGATCCTAGGTTTTGTTGAAACACTTTTGTGCAAACCGAACTGAGCCTAAAATAACCCAACACTGCCTGTTTTAAAGAGACAAACCTGTAAGAGTTCCTCGTTGTAGGAGATGTAGAAACCCCAGCAGCAGTATAGTGTTACCCAATGCTCCTGCAAAGGACTTCTGCCCTTCCTCAGCCCCTGAGAGCCTGGGTGCTCTCCTGTGCTGCCTGTTGGAGCCATGAGCTGCTGATAACTGACATCTCCATTTGCAGCCTTGCTTGAGCAGACTAGCTCTGGTGGCCACTTACCTTGCTGGTACATGCCAGTGTCATCATGTGCCAGATGTGTGGTCTCCATATGCTTGTGAGCACAGAGGGGCAGAGCAGGAGGAAGGGCCAGGGCTGAAAATGCATCCCTGAAAGTTACTTAGAGATAAGAAGATAATTCCATAGTTCCTTGAACCATATCAACCACATGCTGTATTAAAATGTGGTCCAGCACAATGTTTCTCAGTGATGTGGTTTTAATTAGTATACTTTGCATTAATGACTGCATGCATCTGCTGGAATCAGTGCGGTATCGATTGTTTGGTGATCATGCTACAGGAATTTCCTTTACACAGTACTGTTGGGCATGACTGAGAGTGATTCATGGTGCAGCTTTCTTGGTGTCTGGATGACCTCTCAAAGTTTGTCTTCACTGTCAAATTAGCTCATATTATGGCTTGAGGGTTGCCCTTAAGTTGACTCCCTTCTGCACATAAAGCCCCTTATATGAGCAGGCTATTAATCCAAGCTCATATGATGCTGCTGTTGCTAATTCAAGCTAGGGCATAAGTAAAGCCTGAGTGAGCACATTTGCTTAGCTGCTAACAGGACCTCTCAGTGATGGGGCACAGTTTCACCCATGTGGGTGCTGCTTGTCCTTCCCATGTCCTGCAGAGTCCCCTTCTTTCCAAAGCACTTACAGCAGCAAGCTGGGATGTTCACCTCCTTGGTGCTCTGTGTTTTGTTGTTCTTACCTCCTTTTAGGAGGTAACTTGCTGATGTTTGGTGCAGGACATTTCTGTGCCCCAGCAGTGTCCCTTCTCTTGTAAGCTGGTCGCTTTGTGTGAGCAGGCAGAGCTCCCCAGGGTGCACTGTAAAAGAAATCACAAAGGGCTTGGCTTATTGTGGCCATGGGCACCCCAGAAACATGAGCACCCCAGAGGCTGTGCAGCCCAGTCAGTCCCAGTACTGCTCAGCAATGTGGGAGCTCACGGCTGAGGCTGGCTGAGCTGCAAACCATAGCCTGGCTGCAGAGCCCTTCAGTGCATCCTTCAGTGAAGATGCTTCTGTTCTTTGTCCTTCCTGACCTGTTATGCTGGGTTTGGGAGCAGCAGAATAGAGGTGAGGGTGATGAGGGAGCTGAGGGGTATGAGAATCTGTGGTTTTCTATCAGTTTAGTAGATGGAATCAAAGGAAACCCAGGAATGGCTGTGGTAGGTTGGCGCTGTGATTTTTTTCCCCCAGTCCAAGCTTCAGCTTCTGGCAATGCATCAGCCACTTCAAAGGGATCTGCAAGAAATCCTCCAGAAGGTAATTAAGGACTGCATGTCTAGTATGTGAAAGCTCCTTCTGACTCTTATCTCTGTGGTGGCTTATGCAACTCCATTTGGTGGCCATTCATTTTAGGGGGAACTGAAAAAATCCCATTTAAGGGAAGATGCTGCCATGCTGTGCAGCTGTGGGTAGCTGGCACTAGCTGCAGTAGTTGTCTGGCTGCTCTTGCCTTTTGGGAGTAGATCTTGGCCTTTTCTTGGACTAAAGCTGTTTCTTTCTGTCCTTACAGTCCATATGAGCACCTGAATCCTTTCAGTCTCTTTGATCGCTTAGTGCATCAGTATTAATCCTTGTATGTCACTGCTTGAGAGGACTCTATCTCTCTGGGAGTTCACAGTCTTGTTTAAAAGAGAAGTTAGTGTGCTTTCTTCCCTGCACAGCTCTCTACTTTTAGCATGGGCAATGTGTTCCTTCTCTTGTCCCCCTGGCCCCCATCCCCAAGCTAATTCAGCTGCAGCCGTGCTTTTCATACCCAATCAAGTGTGCATGGGGCCTCCATTCCAGCGCTGTAAAGCCATCTACAAACATGTGGGAAGAGGATGGTGCCTATTCAATACGCTGTGGACTAGGCAGCTATCTTTCGACAGATTAGCCAGAGGAATTTCTATTGCAGGGCTTGATTGTTCTGTGCCCTCGGCTCCCTTTTGTGTGGGAGCAATGAAAAGTTGTGTTATGACAATGGTTGACAAAGTGTTTAATGAAAGCCACAGTTGGCAGTGGCAGAACTTTGAGCCATCCTCCTTTTCTCCTATGCCTGTCATCAAAAGGTGCAGAAACACTTTTGACATAATCTTCTGCACTGACAGATAAATGGTTTTGATGTAAGGGTTGGAAACCTTCACCTCACTGAACAGAATTCAGCTATCATCATGGTGAGCAGAGACCAGGACCCACATATATCTCTCTTCCTTTGTCTGGTGAGCCAGCCAGGCATCTCTATTTTCAAAAGAGAGGTGGCTTTTCTCTGCACTGTTCAAGTTTCCAAAGCAGAGCCAAAACTTGTGTGAACTCCCAGTCTACCTTGCACCTTGCCCAAGGAGGCAGGGTTGGCATCTCGTGGTTCAAAGAGCTGACTGATTCCTCCTTGCTGGCAAGCAGGAGTCTTTATGTGACAGCATTATTACTTTCAGGAGGTGGTTTCAAGGCAGGCCATGTACCTGGTTATGTAACAAGGCTTTCCTTTCAGTCTGTGCAATGCTCAGTGATCCAGAGTGCCATTTTCACAATGCTAACTGAAGGCCAACAGTGGTTTCTTATTTGGAGGCTGAGATGGATGAATAGAGAGGATGGGGCCTTTCCCGTATTGATTTAACAGGCTCTCCATTCCTCATCGTGAGCACCTTAGTGACAGGAGGGGGAAAAACCCTATGTTGTTGGGTTAGCCAATGCAAGGAAGACTTGAAGTATGTAATGCATAAATAATGTGCAGAGTACTTCTCATGCCATTAAGTCAAAATAGTCTAAAAAAACCTTTAGTTTCTATTCAACAGAGAAAAAACAATCTGAACATTAGAGGCCACTCACATTGGTTGCTCTGCTCTGTCTTCTCTGCCATCTGTAGAACTTTCTGGCCTTTGCAGGATGCTTCTGTGAACTTAGTCTCCTGCCCAGGATTTACGTTGATTGTCCGTATTCTGTTTACTTTCCACAGCTGACTTGGAGGGATCAAAATACCTTCCCATGAGTAATTAAACAGAAACACATACCCAGACAGGACGCTGGGCAGTCTTTCTGTATGGGTATGCCCACACTTGGGCCTGGCTAACTCTGTATGTAGATGGAGGTGCCAAGACATGGGCTGACCACTCACCAAAGATGCGATCTCTTGGGACTGGCATAAAACACTGTGGATAATGCTTTATAAGCTGCTACTTTAAAGAGATGCCCAGCACATGAGATAGTTCAGATATTTCAGTGGAGTGCTGATTTGGAAAAGGATGGGGATTTGGCGTTGGGTTTTGAGGGCTTTGTCGTCTTCAAATAAATTTAGAATACTGATGGCAGAAACATTTGCTCAGGGAGCCATTGTATTACTGCATGGCATCAGACCAAGGGGCTTCTCTAGAAGGAACATGCTGTTTGCTATGAGAGAGCAGAAATGTGACAGTTTTCAGTGATGGGACAGCTGTTCCTCTAAGCTTGGCATCTCCAACCAGCCTGCATTGCTGGTCTGCTCAGCTTGGAGAGGACTTGGGGCTGTTGGGGACATTACAGCCCCTGCAGCACTTCATATACTGCTGTACATTTGGGACTTATGCTTAGTGTTGGGGAAGCATCACAGGCACCCATGACCTCAAGTTGTGAGTTCCTTTCTTTATTTGCATTACCAGAGCCCAACCAAGATTGAGGCCTCATTTCATCAGCATCAGGCAAACCAAGACAATACCTACCTCAATTTTATTTACAGTCAAATAGACAAGACAGACAAAGGGTGGCTGTGGAAACAAAAGCACTGGAGAGGTGATGTGACATGACCCGGTCACCCAGCAGGAGATTAAGAGAGCCAGGAATAGATGGAGGTTTCCTGACTCCGAGTCCCAATGATCTATCTACTGGAGAACGTTAATTCTTTCTTCCATATGAATACTGTGACCAGCATGCCACATACTGTCTAGTGAGGGGATCTGAGTTCTGGGAAACACTTCCTTTGATTGCTGATGCTTCTTGGGCGTTTTAATATAAGTTAAAACACAGCTAGTCTCAGAAATTGAGTAAACTGGTTATTTTGGTGTATCTAAGTTCAAGTCTCCTGTTTGTTTTGCACTGGCTATTTCTAGCTTTCATTTCCTCACTGGTTTTTGAACTGTGTATTGAATGTTTGGTAAGGATAGTTGACAGTTGGAGTGGGTAGTGTGGGGAGAACTGAAGACTTTGGTATATAAGAAGGTGTTCACCTGTATTTCTGCAGCAGCTGTTGGAAGGTCTCTGTTGGAATAGGCAGAACGTGGCTGTGCTACCAGAAGAGCCAGCTGCTTGTGCACTGACTTTGTCCAGACTTCTTAAATGGCGGCAACAGTCATCAGAAAGTCACTTTGGATCATGTTAAGCTGTGGCCATGAGATCCTTTTATTTATGAAGACCTTTGTTTTTCACTTGTGAACTTCTGAGGTTCACTTCGGCATCACTCGGTGCTTAAGCACTGGCTAAGCCAGGAATCTGGTCTTTTTGAGCATAGGGATTATCAGTTTGGTGCCTGTGATTTTCAGTGCTTGCTTCGTAAAATAGTCTCTTAGCCTATTGCAGATGGATATTTAGAGGATAAATAATAATTTGCAGCAATAGGAGGCATAGAAATACATGGAAACAGAGGGATTCATGCCTGGTCATGACCATGGTTATATTTCCCCATTACTGTTTGTCACTAGTATTTCTGTGTCAGCTTTATCAGTGTGTTGAGCCTATAGGACATTACCTGTTGCATTTTCTCTTTTTGCTTGTACATCAGGCAGGGACAAGCTCCAACCTGATCTTGCTATGTGGTTTTTAAAAAAAGTAGCAGTAATGTAATCTGTGGGCAAATTGCACTTTAATTCGTAATTGTGCTATGAATATGGACTTGGCTTTCAAACGCACTCTGAGTTTAAACTGCAGTTTGACTTTTATTTAGATAAATGCCTTTGAGTTCATGGTGAAATGGATATCTGCTGTAGGCTGGTATTGATTTAAAGGTCTCTTGAGTGTTTTAAAAGACAGCAGGGGCTTACAGGACAGCATATTTTAAAACTAGATGCTTGGTTAGGTTTTACACTCCTGTGTAGCTTCAGGTCTAGATTTGATTAAGAACCAGCCTGTGCTGTTGATTTGTAGAGCTGTCTTTCTTAGCAGGTATTGGCAAAAATTAGAATATTTCAGGCAAGATGTGAGGAGGAGCCTTCAGAGCTGGCTGCTCTGAAATGACGAGGAACAGTGTGTGTGTGTGAGAACTCTGGGATGGTTCCCAGGTGCAGGGGAGCACTTTAAGGACTTCCCATAAATGCATTATAGGAAGGCAGGTGATCAATAACTACATTTTAGCTCAAAAGATGTGTTTATCGCTTCCTGCTAACCATGCAAAGTTGGTAAGCTCTGTAGTCTTCCAAGTCTTGGTATTTGTAAGGTTGCTGTGGGCCTAGATTCCTCTTTGCATTGCCACAAATGCAGTGGGTTTTAGCATGAGCAATTCAAACAGGAGGTCTCTGTCTGTGCTCCTCTGGCAGCTGTCCCTTTTTGTGTCCCTCAGCTCTTGGGTCACAGCATGGGTTAAAGTTCAGTAGGTGCCTCAGTGACTTAGGTCCTGTTTTTACCTGTTTGGGCTCCAGTCCTGCTTGGGTTCTGTGGGCACAACTTTAAAACAAAGATGATGCACAAATCAGGGAAGATCTTCCTGTTTTCCAGTTAGACTAGCTTGGTGGTTTGAATATGCAGCTGAATATTTGAGGGCTTATCTAAAATCAGACTATGAATCTTTTGGGTCATGTTCAGAAGTGTGGTAAGAGGGTGTAACCTCCCTGCAGAGGAGACAGGTGGGTTGAATTTTACCCAGGATAATATCCTAGAGAAGGGTGTGGAGCAGGGTAAAATTAAAATAGGTCCCCCTCACAATTTGCTTACAACTTACTGTGGTTGCTTTTCTGCTACCACCCATCAATTTGTCTCCTCCCTCTTTAGACTACACACTCACAGGAACATGCCAACACTGCATGCATCATGTTAATTAGGCTATTTTTTAATTTCTGTGTCATTATTCACTGGGTCTTAATTGATCTGTGCTGTCCCTAGCTGCAGGTTTGACCTGTCATGTGTGGTGTGCTGATTGTACATGTCTTGGAAGGGAAACTTTTCTGTTGCACCATTTGATGCTACAGCAGAACGTGACAAAGCTCTTGCTTGCGGTTTTTGGAGTCATTACTTTATTTGCCTTATTTTGTCTGTTTGCTGTCCCTAGCAGTCCTCTCACTATGCTCCTTCCAGAAGCATGTTGAGCTCTGGCTGTATTTCCAAGCAGGGATGTCCTGTGAGGCAGGTCTGCTCTCCCACCAGGCTGTTTTCAGATAATACAACACAGCCTATTTGCCATCCGTCAGTGAAGTGCTATGATATGATCTAGATTTGGGCTGTCGGGTAGTTGGAAAGTGCTGGTTGGGACCAAAGCATGTACTGCTATGTGACTTGCTGAAAGCTGTAATTGCCAACTAAAAAAAAAATCAAATTGTGATATACTAATAATATCATCATGTTAGAAAATGTAGAATACATTTTATTTATATGTAAGTGTACATATCTATGGAAGTGTATTTAGGTAACACGCAGTAGTATATAAAAATACTCCATGTGACTATAGCTATAAAATATTTAGCAGAAGGCTTGTTGATTGTTTCAGTTCAGACTTTAATTTGTCAGGAAATATCCTATTCATCTGTGATTAGTTTTGTGGTTGTGAATAACCAATAGATGAATAAATGTAATTGTGTAATATAAAGACAAATGAAAACCACACTAATGCGAAAGAGGAAAAAGCTTAGGGAGAGCTAGATAACATTTTGATCATGGAGAAGGGCTGCTCTGCCATGTTTAAGTGCTCTTGTTTAAAAAGAAAAAACCAATCCACCCACCCTCCCAGTGCAATCCAGAATAATTAAGATGACTGTTTTGGTATGGACAGTAACTGCAGTGTGCTGATCCCACTGTCTTTTTACTTTTACAGAAACCTGAGCTACAACAAGTTGACGGAGATTGATCCTTCTGCCTTTGCAGGGCTGTCGAACCTGCAGGAAGTGTAAGTATTCTTTCAAAGATTTTAATTGTATTTTGCCAGGGCAGCTTGTGGGCCAGGAGGAAATCGTATATAGTTTCCTAAGACAGTACGCTTCCTTCAGCTGACTTGAATGAGTAGATCTGACTTAATGTGGGAGGTGTTTTTTTCTCCATATTGTACCTGTGCTATTTTTTAAACTAATCAATTAGCCGAACACAACATCCCAATTAAAACAGCAGAGCTGTTATCGGAAATCATTGGAGTTTGCCTCCCTCGGTGTTGTGCAATGCTCTGTGGGAGCAGTTCAGCTAACACACCTGAACATACACACAAAGCTCTTGCTGAAAGGAGCACCCTGAAGCAAGGCAGAACAGCCTGGATCGTGATACCTGATGCCAACCTAACCCAGATCTCCCAGGAAACAAAGGTGTAGTGTAGTGGATAACAAAGCACTTGTCTGAGAGAGGAGGAGGTGCAGTTATTTGTGCTCCTTTTGGAACCTGAACCAATTCTGTTTGAGAGGCTACAACAGCAGAGCTGTCTTCTGCTTTGGTGGGGGGAGAGGAGCTGGTGAAGGTCTGAGTGGCTGTGGTAGATCCTCTTGCTGGTAAAAGAAACCTTGTTGGGGAACCGCAGGCTTTCCTAGCTCCCAGTCTGTGTAAACGCTCAGTAGTTGCACTTGCAGAGGAGCTGCGCTTGTCGGCTTCTCACAGTGATTCCTGGAGCTGCAATTTTGGGTTTTGAGAAATGAAAGTGACTAAAATTGCAAGCGGTGGGTTGAGGTAACGAGCTGGCGTTGGAATGGTGAATCACTGGCATAATTGAGGTTTGGGCTCGGTTGGAAGAGCTACTGATGCCTCATGGGAACACAAAAAACATTTCCTTTAAGAAACAATACTGCACTCTGTGTATATGGTGGTTTTTTTCTTGTCCTCTGTTTTCATTAAGCGTTGCCTCAGACTCATGGAGGGTCCAGATCCTGTGGTTCTTAAATAGTCAGAGGGGTTTGCTACAGTGGAAGCTCCACCTGACTGATTCCTGCAGGATTGGACCCTGGGGATTAATCTAGCTTCTCTCCCCAGGTCTGATTGCCCCTGGCTCCCCTGCTCACTCTAGTAGTAGGGACTTGCTAGGGATCATGATGAAGTGAGGAACATGCCTGTGTGCTCTGACATCTGTTCATCATGATCAGCCTGGAGTAGTCAGGGAGGGGAGAGAAAGTGCGGCACATCAGCAAAACACTGCCTCTGGGACCTGTTTTCTCAACTTTGCTTTAAACTATGGAAAGCCTTAAATTAGTCTGTGCTTAAAGGAGAGAATTGCAGCCCTGATCCCATGAGACTTCAGAATTATCCTAACATGACTACAGCTTAGCAATCCCTTTTATTTGTGGAAGTGCCTGAAGGCATGTGACTTGAGGGAGCAGCTTTGGACTGGGAAATGTGTATGGCTTCTGATTCCTGAGGTAGGGAGCTGACTTCTGCAAAGTGCCGCATGTGTGGAGAGCAGGATGAGCCCTGAACTGAAGAGTCAGCTGCTAAAAAAAGGAATTGGGGTTTGGGGAAGGTAAGTGGTGCAGCTTGCAAAGTAATGGTGCAGATAAGAGCTGCTTACTGTGTCAGAAAGGCAGGGTTAGGGAAAAGGGAGAGAGCAGAGGAGTGAGTAGGAGGGAAAGGGAGTAGGCAGCAATGGGAGACTGGAAAGGAGGCAGAGGTCTGGAGCGGAGCCTGGAAGGCAGGCTCTGGAAAGTGTGAGGGAGAAGCTCTATTAAAAGCCCTATCTACCAATCTTGGTTGCTTTTGAATAACAGCTAAACCACAGACCACTGAAATAAACTGCATTTCACAAAGAGAACCACATCTGTAGTGCCAGAGCATCTCCTTTCCGATTTTTTTTTTTTAAGCACTTTACAAACATTCATGAAATAAGCATCATGCTGTGGCATGTCTTGAGAGCAAGTCAGTGTTTTGCTGTGCACACTGTGCTGGGCAAACCAAGTCACCCTCGGGGAAAGACATTGCCCCAAATAATAGATGCATTGATAAGACCTGAAACCTCCCATGATGCTTCAAACATGGTGCCTGTGGTTCCTGAGCGTTACAGATGAGGCTCACAGCTCTGTGTGTCTCTCTGTGTATGGATAATTAGTGTGATATATTTTGCAAACCTTTTGTTTTCCCTTGATTTTAAGAAAATGTCAGCAAACTGAAAGATAGAAACTTTATAGCTTATCTTGGATTCTCTGTTTTGCTTTAGTGAGATGGTAATAAATTAATAGCTGTATTTACCCTACACTTTTCCCTTTCTCTGGGTTTAAGCAGTTGTCTGTGGTTTGTTTGGGGTTTTATGAGCTTTTTTTTCCTTAAAAGTTTTAAGTCTGTGTGGGATGAAATTTAGTGGCTCAAAGTGATATGAAACCTTATGGTCCCACATGCTTTGAAATAAGTAGCTTTGTGCTGATGGAGGCTCAAGTGGAAGGGGCTGGAGTGGGACACCACTTTCCGTCAGGACACTTATGCTTTGTCTCATCCCCTTTTGGTGGACCTCTGGGGTCCATCCATTTTCATACCTTGCTTGAAAGGGTGAGCTGGAGGGTGCTGCTGTGGGGTAGAGCTGTGTCCCTCTCTGGGGTTTCTTCCAGTCATGGATCATGGGTTCCATGAAAATGATGGTTGCATGGCTCTCAGGTTTTCCAAGCTCATTTGTAACGAAGAAGTAGTAACTGTGCTAAAATTCCTCTCCAAACAACTCACCTTTTATTTTCTAAAGTGCCTTTCACTGAAAGCTCTGGAGAACTGTGCTATTTTTGAGCAGGCTCCATTTCAGCTTGACACACCAGCCTGGCAACTGGACCGTAAATATTTCATATGGGTGGCCCCCCTCCTCCTCTGCCTTAGCATCCAGAGGCAGCAGGTTTGTGTTGTCAAAGAGGAGGGCTGAGGAGGAGAAAGGAGATAAAGTTTTAAATTTGTTGAGCCTGGCTGTTCTTTTTTGGGAGATTTTTTGCTACTTTTTTTGTTCCTTTGCATGGGGGGGAAGGAGCAGATGAGAGGGAAATCCCAGACATACTGAGCTTGTCTGTCTCCTCTGCATCAGCAACTCGTGCCTGTGAGCCAAGAGAGAAAATGAGGTGGGAGAATCATTTCTGACTGACTTCTGACCTGACAGGAGGCTGATAGATGAAAATCACACTTATGTCAGAGGAGAGTTTGACTGGTTGTTAGATGCTGGTTGTTGTTGGAGCTGCTTAACTAGAGCTGACCCAGGCTAGCAGAGGGTAGGCCTAATTCTTTCTTTTCCTGTGCCTTTCATAAAGATGCTCAGTTGGATGTTAATGAAAATATAGCACAAGTACAAGCATTTTAATGCTCCTACTAGCTTGCTTTTGTACCTCAGCAAGGTCTGGAGCTTTCAATAATATGAGCAACAATGAGCTTTTAGCTGCAAAGTGGAGCTCCTTGCTGAATTGCAATGCATCTGGCTTTTTTTTTCCCCTTACATTTTAAGGTACGGGTATAATGTCAGAGGCAGAGCTGAGGCTGAGGAAAGCTTTTATCCCAGCAGTGCCTGGAACTCCTCATGAAATCAAATCTCTTGCCTGCTCTCGGAGGGGTCAGAAGGAAGTTCTGGGATGGATGTATTGCTGCTCTCTCCCACTTGCCATAAACAGTTTTAAAGGAAGGAAATTTTTAAAAAGGCTATAATTTAGGACTACCCCAACTCATGCCCATGGCTTAACACACCTCAGCTGTGCCATGCTCCCCTGCCTGGTGTGGGATGCTCTGCTTCTCGCACCTGAATTGTGATCTTTTTGTGACCCCTTAGCAGAAGGGGAGCAGTTTAGAGGCAGACAGTGGAGAGACCCAGTGAGGCTCTGCTGCGAGCAAGAGCTGATCTGGTGGCTGGGGGTCCTGGGGAGCCGCCATGTGCTGCCCGGCTTGGCCTGGCAGGGGCTCGGCTTTAATTGCTTCAGCATGTGGCAGCGGAGCGGGGGGAGCGGGCAAGACTGCTGAGAAATTAGGTAATTTTCAAGCAGCCAGACAAGTGACTGTTACAGTAATTAATTGACTAATTCACCATACAAACAAGGGCTCTTTAAAGCAAGGAAGAGCCAGTCACATGGCAAGGATCTGTTTTCAGTCAGAAAAACACTTCAAACATTCAGCCATTGAAGGGGACATTTTTGTCCCTGGGTTTTCAGGAGGGAGGCCCGGTCTGCAATGGCCATTAGCCTTAGGGGGCTGTGTGGTGCTCCCTGGCTGGAGCAGGTCACCTGGGTTTGGTGGCACTGTGCCCAGTGCCAGTTCTTTGTGTGTTGCCTGGTGTAGAGAGGAGGCCTCAGGCTGCCATTGTCCCCCACCATGGCTCCCTGCTGGGCCCCCATGCCCTGGCCTGGCAGGGCAGGTGGGGACTACTGCTTGGGGAGGGAGTTAAAATCATTGTCCTGAAGCAGCAGGACCTGGCAAACAGTCTCCTGTCTCAGGCTTGGCTCTATGATGACTGTGGAAATGCAGATCAGTGGAGGGCTGTGGCACGGTGCCTTCATCAGTTGCATGAACTTCACTTAAAGGGGTGGGTGGAATGGGAGAAAAAAGAGCCTTGCTTTTATGAAGAAAGTACTAGGGGACCAGTTATGGTGGCTTTCATTTATTAAAGGGTTGAGTTGGGGGGATAAATTGAGACCTCCAGATGAACCCCTTGAGATAGAGGCTTCCACCAAAATATAGTGTTCCTAGAGAGTCAGGGGGTTGGATAAGGATGTCCCACAGCCCTCCTCTGCTCCCACATGCTTGGTTGTAGTCTGCTTGCTTCAATGATTAATTACTATTTGTTGCAGGCGATTGAACAACAACGAGCTGACGGCCATTCCCTTCCTGGGACCTGCTGCTTCCACCGTCCGCTTCCTCCACCTGTAAGTCCCTGCTGCCTCTTTTGGCTTCTAGCTTTGGGCTGTTTGTGGGGTAGGTTTAGCTGCTACTGACCAAGAGTTTCTTGTGTCGCACCCACTTCTGCTGACTCTTCAGATTTCACTGTCAGGCTTGTTGGCATCTTCATCAAGAAACATCATCTGCAGTCGTATGGTTTGTGAGGTTGGGCTCGATTAATGTTGTGCTTATGGTCAGTGGTAACTTAGGTCAGTGAACTCCACAGGTTAATTGCACGTCGAGTTAAATATTTTTTTTTCTCTCATCTACCTTTGGGTTTCAACCATTATGTTGTACTTGTGCTATTAAAGGAGTATATAACTCTTACCTTTTCTTTATTGTTCTTTTTTTTTCCCCTGGCTCTGTTCTGATCATTTCTTTTTTTTCTGTTAAAGCCAGAGACTAGTCACAGCTTAATCTTTCATGGAACTCATTCCAGACCTGCTTTTATGGTCTCTTTCAACTTTTTTCTTTTTTTTTTCTTTTTCTTTTGAGAGGGTGACTGGTGATTTTTAAGGCGAGATCTGCAGAAGCTTTGAAGTTTCTAACTTTGGTAGTTTAGGTGCATGCAAAAGTGTTAGATACCTGAGAGCCCTTGTGTATCTGCCACCAAGGATCTTGGCTTGAGGATGCTGCTGAAGGGAATAAAGACATTATAATATCAAACCTCTTAGTACCTTAAGAGTGTGGATTTCTAAAATTATTTTTGCATGTGTCTGCTTGTAATGCACACCGAGAAGGAATTCTGCTGAGGTATGCATGATACCTCCCAAGTTCCTGGGAAGGGGAAGTGGTGTTATAGCTAATATGGACTCCAGCAAAGTGCTTGAGCAAGGGCTTTCAACATGCGTGGCCTTGCAGCGTACACCCGCAGGCAGGTGTCCGTATTTGCTATGGATTTGCTTCTCCTTGTAGGGGAAAATGCCAGTGTCCATAACACCAGGTGATTGGCCTCTCATGCTCATGAGGCTCCAACTTACACCAAGACAGCCTAGATCTGTTGACTTGAAGGTACATTCCTATTGCTTAAATCAAGGACAGAACTGGGTGAAATGAGCTGGCACTGTTCCTGTTCTTCCATTAGGCAGTGTTAAAATATGCAAAGCAGATCAACTCCCTCGGTGTCTTAATTCAGTTTAGGTATCTTAGCTTCAAATTGGTGTCCATATCTCACTCCTGATGTGAAGTGAGTTTTAGCTTTTGTTTGAGATACAGTGCCTTTGATCTCGTTCTTGGGCATACCTTGTTTCTGCAGAGCTTACGAAGAGCCAAAGTGCTCCTCTGCTGTCATCAGTGCTGGATCTAGCAAGTGTCCATGTTAAATGCGTAAGTAACCACTTCACCTCCTGGGTGGAGGAGGTGGCTTGTCTCTCAGCAGTTATCAGACCTGTCAGCATGTCACATGCCATTGGTGTGAAACCAGCTTGTTTGATTTCTGCCTCCTGCCGCAGCCTCTCCCTGCTTGCATGGCCCCATGCAAAGTCTGGGTGTATGATCTGGGGGCTGCTGGCTGCAGAGCAGCGCGGTAACTCCCAACGAGCAGGGTCCCTTGTTCAAAGCACGATCTCCTGACATGAGAGGCCATCTGCTTACCACTTGAACTGAGCTTACCAGGCTGTTGCATAACCCAATGTGTTATATGCTGGGATCCAAAAAAACTCCAGAAATCTGATTTATGGGAGGAAAGCTTGCATACAATTTACCATCCAGGATATCGTTCTAGGCCCCCCAAAGGCTTTTCTTTCTCACAAAGTCTATAAATGATCTGAGTTTCACACGCCACTGTTGTTATTTTTGCTATTAATTTAGCGGTTGGCAAAGGACCAAATTGCTAGAGCTTTGGTTTTGTGTGTGGTTTTTTTTAATTCCTGAAATAAGCAGTTTGGAAAGGAGGAATAGTGCCTGGTAGAAGGCAGTAGATTTACAGCTCCTCTGAAATTTCAGAGTGGTGCAGAGGGAAGGGGAAGGTACAAAGCCAAATGATAAAAGGACGGTATTCTAAACAGACCTGCTTAGTATCACTTTCCAGAAATCTGTATTGCTTTCCTCAGCTGCTACACATAAATAACTCTGATAGTGGGATTTGTAATGCTGCTGTCATACCTCTGCAAGAAGGATCTCTTTCTTTGGCTTGCTTCAGAGAATGTCACTTTTTCCCCTCCCCCTGCATTTCCTTTTCATTTTTATCAGAGGTAAAAATAATCTGAAAGATGTTTTAAAGTACCTTCTTTAATCGATGCTGCTGACTAACTCACATTGGAATGATTTGCTGAGGAAGTGAAGCTTTCTCCATCCTTGTGAGTCTTTAAATCAATTGGATGGCCTCCTAAAAGATGGCCCTTTAGTTCAACTCTAGGTTAATGGGCTTGATACACAAATTGTTGGGTAAAGTTCTTTGGCCTTGTGTGATGTAAGGAATTGGATTATATGGTTATACTGGTTTCTTCTGGCCTTCAAATCTGTGAAATAGCAAGTGGGGAGGCTGCCAAGCCAAACCCAGGGTGAAGACTCATAATGAAGACTGTGTAGGGACAAACTGGTTTATGTTTAAGTATATAGTGTTACAGTGTATTCTTGCTGCTGAAGAAAAATAAATACATTTCCTTTTTTTCCGCCAGTGTTTAGAAATGTGTGAAGTGTGTTTACCTCACAAACCTCTGAAGTAGGTTTTGTATATTGCATGTGGTTAAGTATTTCCAAAGGGCTGCAAACGCATTATAAAAGCAAGGGTTGTCTATTTGTTAGTCAAAACAGCCCTTTTGGATGCGTTGCTTTATCTTCTGCTCTTCCCAAACTGCAGAAGAGACTTTTCTCTTTTGGTGCTCAGCAAAGAAATCTACCATACTGTCAAACTCAAGTTTTCCATAAAGGTTTTTATGAGCTTGATCACTTTGCATTCCCTGTTTTGGGGTTTCCCATACATGTCTCCACCACCCAAAACCTGCTTGACCCCACATGTGTGTAGACCATGGGCCAGATACATGTAAGCATGTGGGAATCTCTTGGAGGGAGAATTCTCAAGGCTTTCTGCTAATCTTTGGATGTTTCAGGCTGCAGATGGATGCAGACATAAGTATCGAACTTGCGATGCCTTAATATACCACCATGAAGTTTAGTTCAGTTTAATTATTCCTTGAAGAGTCAGTTGTTTGCCTTGCACATTGAAAATACTGCCAAAGTTGTTCATCTCAACCAGAGCAAACATAAGGGACTTGATAAGGCTTTTAATAGAACAGAAGGGAAAAATAATCCATGTAGGGGTTACCAAATAAAGACAGACATTAAATGCAAACATCTGTTAATGCAAACAAAAGCCAGGAAATTCAGCTGGGAGGGGGAGAGACTGAATCTGGATTCATTCCGAAATTACATCGGAGCAGTTGAGAGGAGAATCTTGCCTGAAATTCCCACAGCATTTGTAATTTAGCTACAGTTCCTAGACTTGGACACTGGGGAGTTGATGGCAGGATGTTTTCACTGACATGCTCTTGGCTGAGGATTTCCCTTCGCAGTGTTCTGCTGCAACTTGAGTGTGTTAACTCTGTAGGCTCTTGGAGACTGTTACCTGATCTGGTGGGGAAGGGGAGGATGGAAGAAACCATTTATTTGCAGCAGAAATGAGTCCATCTACATTCAACTTCCTCACTAACTTGCCTAGAGAGTCTTGTAGCCTTGCTATCATGCCAGGTAGGAGGAGAACCTGATCTGTAATCAGCTCTGCATTGTTGTTTCTAGGCTTTCCCACAAACCCTGTGCAGGCACAAGCTCAGCCCTTACTCTAGTACCTGTCTGCCACTGTGTCACCTACTTGCATGTAGGTAAATGCATCCAGGAAGGTTTATGGGAAGATGGAGGTGGATCCTTGTCCTCTGTCCTGGCTCCAAGGTGGCCAGCCTGATTTGTCAGCATCAGTGATGCAGACACACTAGTGCAGGCTGTTACACAGCTGTAGAGCGCAGTGAAGAGCCTGCTAACCAGACCTCTGCAGCAACGGTGGTAACAGCACGCTCTGTGCCACTTCCTTAGCTGGCTAGGAATTAAGGAAGTTAACAGATTAAACACTTAAAAATAACTTTCGTTTCTGTCACTGGAAGTCTAAGCCCCCAACCATTTGGGAACAAAGGTGATAGTGACCCACACCAGGCAACGGTGTGTTAGCAGCAGTCAGAGCTGTTTGGGAGATGCTTTGGGCCTGTGATCTTGCTCTGAGTAAGCACAGATAACAAGGAAGTCAGAATAGGGATTTTTTAGAGCAAGAGAGTGTGAAATAGGATTAGCTGATTCACAGAGGATGCAGTGACACTGCAGCGTATTTACTGGGGAAAGTGAAATCAATAGGACTACTCTGCTGCCAAACTGAGCATAAAAGTCTCTTGAAGAAAATCAATCTTCTTTACAGACTCATTAATGAAAAGATCAATTCACATTAAACTGTAATTAAACAGAGAGGGCTAATAGGAGAAGGGTAAGTGATCTACTGTGCCACAGGCAAAATATATCGTGTAAAATTTAAAAACTGAGTACATGGAGAATGGGAAACTGGGAGTGGCAGGGAACATAGTAGGTCTGCCTTGAAATGATCGGTGATCTCAAATACTGACTGGGGCAGGGTGATCCTCAGGAAAAGGAGGGTGCTTTATGATATTCCATTCAGATCTTGGGGTAAGATAGGTCAAAGACTGGCCAGTAATTTCTGCACCAGGAGTAAAGTTCCAGTTTGAATTGCATCGTTCCTTGCAGAGCTTTTCCTCTTGAGTGTTGGGGATTTCATTATAATTCTGGTTAAATTAGTCACATTGTTACTAATGTGACCCTGGTTGCTTGGATGACTTTGTCTTTAATTTTGTCTAATTAGACCTTCGTACTGAATCAGATTCATGAAATCTTAGAATGGTTTGAGTTGGACAGGACCTCAAAGATCACCTAGTTCCAACCCCCTGCCATGGCAGGGATACCTTCCACTAGACCAGTTTGCTCAAGGCCCCATCCAACCTGGATTAGAGTCAACTGGTCTTGGAGATCCCTAATGTGGCAGAATCAGGATCCATACTATTGATCTGCCTGGAGCTGTTGCCTCCTGCTTTCCTAGCAAAGTCTTGGGAAAGCAACTGTTATTTTAGTGCTGTTTGCACTACTTGACTAGTCTTGTCAAGTGAGGTTTGCAGAGCTTCTTTCTAAAGACCCATGTGGTCTTGTAGATTCTTTGAGCTGATGTTTTGCTTTCATTGAAGCCAAACGTGTCTTGCTGTGTTGGCTGAAACAATGCTAGCAGTCACTGTACTCTGCTGACCCAAGTGTGAGCTAGCAAATACACCTTTGTTTCCACAAGCTTTTCACAGAAGCTGAGGTGCTTATGTTGCAGTGTGTGACTCCAGTTTCTTTGCTTTTCAAGTTAAGATGGTGAAGACTTGGCTGAGTATTAGGAGAACTGCAGCTTCAGTTCCTGCCTGGGGCAGCTTCTCTGGGTGATCCTCAAAACTGCTGCATCTAGAGCACAGCTCAAGCCTCAGCTGGTCTCTAGGTGAGGTGTGAGCTCACTTCATGTTCCTGACTAGGCCAGAGTATAAACCTCTGTGTAGGCGGTGTTGATAGTTGGGAAGTTTGGGCTTAAATGAAGAACTGAGGTTTGAGCTAACATAGTATAGATCTAGGCTTGGAGGCCATTTGTGGCCTGGGATCCTGCTGTGCTAATTGCTGTACAAACACAACTGCCTTGACCCCCAAGAGACTCAGTCTGCAAGTCATCTTTCCTGGAGTTAAAGAAGGATGATCTAACAATTAGAAATAAGGAGAATAATCTGTTAATTCCATCTGGGTCACAGCAAGTGGTTTTGTACTCATAAGCACAAAATGCAGATGACTCAGATGCAGCCGTGCGCAGGGTCCAGTTGAAGTCAGCAGGCTCTGCTGGTGCGCAGGACGTGTCTTGGGCAGCTCAGGAAACCACGCAGCTTGCCATGCTGCAGAAAGAAAACTTTCTCTGGTAGGTAAGGCAAAGTGGTATGTGCAGGTGTGGATCCACCAGTGGGAGCAGATTCATCCTCAGGCCCTGCTTGCATCAGTTCTTCAGTGATGTATCTACAGGGACCAGTTCTCCAGTGTTTACTCAGGCAATTCCCCTCAGAGGCTGGAGGGAGAGTTGCAAAGAGTTTGGTCCACCCTACAAGGTACACTAGTCAGCTTACATTTTTGAATGTGTATATATTGATGTGGAAAGGTGAATAGAAAGAATGCTGGCTGTCAGGCTGTTCAGTATGCAAGCAATGTACAGGCATAAGATACTCTGAAACCCACCTCTCCTGTTTGTTTTTCTCAGAGTTCATAGTAAGGCTCTGGTGTGTAAGTCTGCTGGTTTTTGAGGCCAAAAAAGAGCCTTTCCCAGTGGAGGAAATTCTCATTAATCATGTGTTCCCAAAAACCAGAAGAGATGCTGTTTTGATTTCTCTTTGGAGCTGTTGGAACTGTTCTAATCATTTGCGTGTCCTCTTTGAGCTTTTAGATATAATGTGAGCGCATGGAAATGGCAAAGGATCTGAGGCTATTCCAGGGAAATGAGTAATCATTTCTTTTAGAAAAGCAAGAGCAGTAAAGCACATAGTCCTCAGACTCCACAAAAGAACATCAGCAATCTAGGCACATACAGAGTAGTGTAAAAACCAGCCAGAGGAAAAAGAGTGAAAGTTGGTGGCAGCTCATGGAATACCAGTTACCTCTTGAGGCTACTTATTTTGCTAGTGAGGATAACATTTTTGTGCAGCTGTGGCAGATTCTTCAAGTAGAGAATTGCTTTGAGCTGGGCTCTGTCTGCTCTGACATGTGCTACATGGCAGGCCATGCTGGGTTAATATTTATTCTGGAGGAAGGAGAGGACACAAGTGGTCTTGTGGGTCAAAGCACAAGATTAGGAGTTGGACTACTGGAACAGCATCTTTTTCTGGTGTGTCCTCCACATTCATTACACCCCAAAACCAAGTAAATTCCTGTTTGGGTAGGCTTGGTTCCTCAGAGCTGAAGAGCAAATATTGATTGCCCCAAGGCAGATGGAACTCATGAATGTAAAGCATCTTCTGGTGTGTTGTCCAAGGGCAGGTGCATGTCATATACAATGTGCAAGATGGCTTCCAAGTTCTGTCCCTCTGCAGATCAAGCCTAGATTAGTTGTTAGGGTCATTTGTGACCATGGTATTTTGTTAAGGTCAGTATGAAAAATAGGCTCTCATTTGAGCCTTAGAATAGCCCAAACTTGCTACTATTAATATCTGTAGCAGATTGACTGTCATTTAATGGCATATGGCAAATAAAGCACATGTCTACAAGAGCAATTCCTTTTAGTCTTCACAGGCTGAGCAGATTTTAAACATAACTAACTCACTTGCTGAGTTGAAATTTTTTTTAGCATGTGGGAGTTTCCTGACTAAAAACTGCTAGTAATGGCAATTTAGTTTGCTCAGGGGTGAGTAAAAGCAGAGTTGCAGCTGCAGTAAAAGCAAGTTAAATTATTTCTAGGTAGGATTCTTTATCTGTTTTTCTCTCTGAAAGCTTGGCTGATTCAGTTTTGTAACATAACTGCACAAAATCAGTTCTGTGTTAGTTTCTGTGCTTTCTTCCCTGCTGAGATTGCCCAGTTACTACTCATTATCAGTTATCAGTTTATCCTGGTTATTAGTCTAGTGATGCTTGCTCAGAGCATCAAATAGATGCCTTGTGAGGAGCAAGATCAGGGTGGGGATACAATTATTTTAATTTTTTTTTAAAGCATGGTGCCATAAAGCACTTTCCAAATCTCTCCATGTTGTTTACCTTCTACCTGTCCTGAAAGGCTTGAGAACAGGCAGTGTCTTAGTTTTCCTACATATATAACAAGGCTAAAACTGTGTCAGCAGAGTTGTTAAAAAATGAATCCTGCCCATGTGTTCAAAGCCCAGGGAGTAAAACATCAGTTTTGCCATTTACCTTGTCTTCTGTATGATCCTTAGCACTTCCATCATTGCTTCCACTGGCATCATTAGGAACAGTGTGTAATTCAGGGTAAAGAAACACTAGTGTAAACAGTGCTCACTAAAATGTGATCCTGCCATGTCTAGGTTGGAAAAGATTAGCAAAAATAATATCTAGAAGAATAATTTTTAACTGAATAAAGGCTGGCCATGTGCTGGATTTCCTGATACTTTTAACCCATGTTAAATTCCCTGGTTAATTGCAGAGATGAGCAATGGAGATCATATCAAAAGTTAGGATCTTACTCTTGCAAAAACAGTCCTGCTGGGGGCATGGGGGTGGAAAATCCGATTGCTGCTTAAGGTAGATGAGAAAGTGATCAGTCATATCTTTAGATGAAGCAACACCTAAGAGGCCACCCTCCTGTCCAAATGTGTGCATAACTCTTGCTTGTTAACAGGAGTTCCACGTGAATATTGATTGGGAATAAGTGGTTGGTGAATACATGTTCTGCCTGTCAAACCATTTAATAGTCAATTGCACATCAGGGAAAATAGCAAAGGCAGCTGGAAAATTAAACAGGAGTGAAAAGATGACTGTATTAGTGGCCAGATCTGAGCAAGTTGGGGAGAGGGGAAGAATTAAGAGTTGATGGCAAAAAAAAATCTAGAAAGGGCTCATTGTTTTTAGACTTCAAACACCTTCTCCTGTCCAGTCCATATGCCACAGATCACACACTGCCTGGAAGCAGTTCCTGAGCAGAGATGTGATTAGCATCAACAACCAGGGAAAGGAAATGGACTTGCTGTAATTTTTCAGGTGCTCTGGAAAAGAAACAGCTTTTGGTGGTCTTAATGAAGACTTTTTCCCTCTCCAGACTGTGTTCCTGAGACAGCTGTCCTCTCTTTCAAAATAAGAGGAACTGAAGAGATGTAAATGGTCTTATAAAAGAAGCTTGAAGAACTTGTTGGCTAAGTGGTGGTAAATGCTTACCACTGATTTTCCAAGATCTGCTCTAGGGAAGCTTGAACACCAGCCTGGTGTAGCACAGTAGCACTTCTACTTGAGAGCTCAAATGCTCTATTCCCTGGATCTTTTGACACCTTGTTCTGCTGCGTCCTGAAGTATCCTTCCTATTTGTCATGCTTATAACAGAGTCACTAGATTTGTTAAGAGCTATTTTCTTTGCTGACTTGACTGTTGCTTTTCCACACAGGAGCTATTCCTTCTTGCAGGCTGAACAGTCTCAGCCAAGGCGAGCTCACAGTGGAGTCTGCCCAGAGGCTAACCCTTCTCTGGTGACCTTGCTGACAAGATAGATAAGCCCTTTCAACAGAGCACAAGCGTGTGTCACATTGGAACAGACTAATCACCCAACCTATCTACATCTCTAACGTGTTAACAGGAGTGAGTTTGACTGGCCAGTCGAATGCATTCTCTAACTGCTGCCTTGTTCAGGGGGAAAGTCTTGTAGCAACTTATGCTGCAAGTTCCATAAGACTTTGAGAGTTTGGTCTGGAGAGCAGATGTATTCAAGTGTGGTGTCCTTTATTTACCTGCTGTGGTGTCATTGTTACAGAGCTCTTGTGTAGTTAAATCCACCTGTTTTCCTTGTGCTCCTGTCAAAGGTGGGAAAAGCCCCTGTATCACATCCTGCCTTTCAGGCGCAAACAGCGCATGCTATCAAGAAGTCTGCTTGCAATTACAGTTTGGATTAATGTTGCAGCATCTTGGGTAGAGTCATTACATTTGGTTTGCACTTAAATTACTTCTCCGCTTGTGTATTTTCCCCTCCTCGTTCCTGCGGAGAGACAAAAAGCAAAACAAAGCCACCCACAAAACATGAGGCTGTGGTGGCTCTTCTTTACTTTGATCATTTATTACACAAAGGGAAACTAAAATCAGCATCAGGATTTAAGGATAAAAGTGCCTATGTGTCCTGTGAGCCTGGAACCTATTGGCTTTCAGATGAAAATGCTGTCCTTGTTGATTAGAAGCACAAAACTTGGCTGTGATGAAAATGAAAGGAGGCTACTGTCTCTGCTTGGGAGTAGGACAGGGTGGCTGCCCCAGCCTCTGCTCCGGGCTAGTTAAATTGACATCTGGGCTGGATCTGATTCTGAGTGCTTGTTCTGCCTCATCCCAAACCTGACTCATCTTTGAGGCCAGTGATAAGGATGAGTGGGGGTTAGGCAACAGCCCTGACACGGAGTGGCTCCTTGTGTTGGGGGCTGTGGAGAGCATCAGAGCAGCAAACCAGTGGGGGTGAAGCCAGGCTCTTTCTTAGGTTCAAGGATGGGCTTGTGTTTGATTTGTGATAGAAAATTGAGTTTGGCTGGCATGAACCAGCAGCAGAGGAAAGCCCTCAAGATAAAGCCAGTGGCGGAGCAAGAGAGTAGCAGACCGAAGACATAAGGTATAGAACACAGAAACACTGACCTGTAATCTGCCAGCAGCTTGAATGACCCCTTTCAAATACAGATGCAGCTCTGCTGAGCCCCACAACTCCATGTGGACAACTGGTGGGGTCATGTGGTTTCCTACATTCTTGTATGAAAAATACCTTTTACCTTCTATGACTCTCTTCCTTCTGTTCTCATAGGACAATTCTCCTCTTCACCAGAGTTCAGCCCTCAGCAGGGCCTCCCCTTTCCTTTGCAGCCTTTCTCAGTGCTTGTTCCAGATGGACATCAGGGACTAAGAGAAGATGAAGTAACAAAAGCAGCAGTTTAGACTAAACTGGAGGAGAAGGGGGTTAAAGACAAGCACAGCTATGAGCGTTCACAAACTGGCTGTTTCAAAATCAGCATTGATTGTGCTCAGTCACCTAGAGGTCCTCTCCCTCCCTTGTACCAGACAGACAAGTGGCCAAGCTGCACTACAGGTTGGGCAGCCCCTGCTGAAGATACACGGCCCCAACCCTAGCAGGTTCAACACCTCACTGAGCGATGCACACAGTGACTCTAAAGGTAATCGCAGAGATGTTTTGAGGTGGAGCTGCACACAGGAAAATGAGGCTGCGCTCTTTAATAAAGTTCAGGAAAGCTCCTTACAGAGAAGCTGTGACAGAAAATGGAGGATGCTTTGCACAGCCTCTTTAATGGATCTGTGCCCTTTGTGAATACATAATCTTAAAAGCCTCTGTGGACTACAATCTTCATGAAACATCTGGTGTAACCAGAAGAGAGCAGAAACTCTGGTGCTCTTGGAACCACCCTGTTGCAAATGGGGGGACTGTGCCCGTAACAGAGACTGTCTTGTCATCAGGAATCTTAAATTTGCTTTGATGTCATAATACGTTGTGTAATCTGCTGGAGAGATAAGACAGCCTCTGCTTTAAGGATGACTAACTTCTACTCCTGCCTGTCCCACACATTCTGCTATGCTAATGGAATTGAATGCTGAAGGCTTAGGAAGTTGCATATTGCAAAAAATACCCAAAATCATATGGGGGCAGGTTTAAAGTCTAGTGAGAGTAAATGAAGATCAAAGTGAGGGAGAGAGGTTTAACAGTTACGTCGCTTCTGTGGGTCTAGCACACAGCATAAGGTCATCTGACCAGTCAAAGTTGGTATAAACATTGGTAGAGCAGAAATATCCTAGGAGAGTATGTATCTCACTGGATGAGGTGGTTTTGGTTACAGTATAAGAAAGACTGCTTCATGTAGTTCATACTGAACCCTACAAAAGCCCTTAATAAATGATGTTCATCAACTCTACTTGCCGATGTCCAGCTGCTATGAAAGTCAGCTTCTAAAGCATATGTGTGATCTCTGCCTAACTCTTACCCATGTGGCTGCTTTATGAAAGCTGTGAGAGCATTCCTTGCAGAGGATGACATCTGCCCATGGTCAGATACTCAGGGCCCAAAGATGCTGAGGCCACACTTGGACTGCACCAGTTCATCAGCATGAGGCAGATGAGTTGGGTCCTGTGGGTGGCCCTAGAGTATCCCTTAATAGATAGTGAAAACGTAGGCCTTGAGTCACGCTGGTCTCACATGAATAGTCCTGTTGACTACAGTGGAACTATTTGCGTGAGTAATAGTCTACTTGTGGGAATGAGGAGTTCATAACACAGCCCTTTGCAGTATCATGGGCTTGACTTGCAGGTGTCTGCTGTTCCCAGGTCCAAAGGAATGGATTAGCAAATCTCATCTCCCAGACTGCTTTCTGACTCGAAACATCCATGACCTGGAACAGAGATGCAGTCACTTCACCATGAAAGATTGTATTTTTTCCACCCCCTTCTCTTTCAAATTAAAAAAAAAAACAACAAAACCAAACCTGTAGGTTTTTTGGTTTTTTTTAATGCCTGCATGTACCTGTGGGTAGTTTGCTTCATGCTTGTCCGTCCTAAACTACCAACACAGGGTGAGAACACAACCTGGTCAATGAAAGTCCCCTGGAATATGTCTGTTTTGAAGCTGATGCACAGCAGATAGAGAAATATCTTTAAACTTTCTGCCATAGTTTGATATAGTTCTAATAGCTCTGTCAGCCTGTTCTCGCTTTACACTTGTATATGATGGTTTTAAGTTAAAACCAGTGTAAAACGGTCACAGATTTTGTTCGCTGTGTCTTTGAAAGACCTTGTTCTGAAGCGGTGCTAGGGAGAGGGAAGATCCTGATGTACAGCCTCAGGCAGATCATGTAAACCTTTAAGGGAAAGCTAGGATATCTGTAAAAAATCGTGCGAGGGGTTTTTTGTGGGGATTCTTTTTGTGGCTGACCCTAAAATGTGGTGGCTGCTTGGCCTGCCCCTGGTCTCCTCGTATTGTGCATGCAGCCGGCACCTGAACAAACAGAGCTGTATCTGCGGCAGCCTGGGAATCTGCCAGGATTCCTCAGGGAAGGAGTGATTCAGAGCATCTGAGAAAAGTGGGGGCTGCTTCCACGCATCCTTGTTTCCTGCCCAGACCATAACCCGTGCAGCCTTACTCTGAAATGGCAGTGGGGCTGTTCCGTGAGCAGATACAGCGTATGTTGTGTTGGAGAAAAACATCCATTCTTGTAACGGTACAAAATCTTGAGCCTCATGGGTTATCCTGGCAAGGCTGCCATGACAGTGCAAAGTGTCAGAGGGCCAGTGGGGCTTTCCTGGAGCAGTTGGGGAAGCATGGGGGGGGGGCACAGGCACTTTGGGTAGTTCTCTCCTTCAGGGAAAGTCTCATGCAAAGATCTAGAGGATGGTGAGCCACAAACTTCTAGCATGTCACCTGCATGTTTACTTCATCTTCTGCTGTGGAGACAGCATTGCTACTCTAACGCAGATCTTTCATGGTTTACAGTACAGAAGAGGAATTTTTCTGGAATAAAAGTCTTCGGAAGCAAAAAAAAAAAAGTACAAGTGAAGTGTTAAAATCTTGTAAGAAGTTCTGCACTGATAAACTGTTCAAACTTTGAGTCAAAGCTGATGTCCAGATCCCAGTGACATTCTCATCTTTCCTTCTTTCCATACATCAATAACAATCACTTGAGACAGATCTTCAATTATTGTTTGTAATAAGGTGATCAGACAAACAGAAACATTTTTGTTGCTGCTGTTGTAAACAAACACATCTTCCAGATTATCAGTTCCCCTTCATCCTTGTCAGAACAGTTGCTGAGGCATTGCATTCTACTCTGAAACTATGATTTTATTTATTTTTAATTTTGGGGGGGTGTAGTGAGCAATGGTCTAAAATCAGATGGGAGGTCATCTGAGGTGAGAGTTTAGGAACCCAGGTCTTGAATCCTCTTTAGTGTTTGTAGGAGAATGAATATTAGATCTCTGTCTTCTGTGAATTGAGGAAGAGGAGGGCAGGTAGTTGCAGGCATTGGTACTTCATTGTGATCTGTCTCCTGTTATGGTGCCTTTGATCTCCCTCTCTTTGCACATCCTGTCTCTGACACCAAACGTTGCCTATCCTTCAGAAGCAAACCCCATAACTCTTTTTGGCTCCAGCATTTAGTTTCTTCAATACTTTCCTAGTATGGAAATATTAACCAAACCCTAAACTTTTTAATCTCTCTCTTTCTAATCTTGTGATCTCCCTCATATGCTAATATGCTGGCATATTAATAGAACCCTACCCGAGGTGTGGAGCCGCTCTTTTGAAGCTCAATTTTATTTTTGATGCCTGTAACAGGTGTTGGTTTAATAGGTTTGCTGTATTCCAGCTTGCTTTTCTTTTTTTCTGGTGAGCCCAGCCAGCTCTGTAAGCTGACACTACATGAAGGCCAAGCATGTGATTTCTCCCCGCCTTTAGCCTCACTTCACACCAAACATTTGCGCTGCAGACTCTCAGCAGCCAAGGCAGCCTTGGTTCCAGCTTTGTCTAAACAGGGAGGTTTTGTGCTGATTGTATTTAAATCGGTCCAACCAAAGCCCCTTGTACATTCCCATCTGAGGGTCTGCTTGCTTTGATTTTCTGCTGTCAGCTTTCTAACGGGCAGCTGCTGAGGGGAAGTGAATGTGGCTCCACAGCAAAGGAGCGGGTTTGCGCTGCTCTCTGCATCGATTTCACACAAGTAGTTGGAAGCCACGGTCTAAATTAAACTGATTAGTGTTCTCCAAAGGACAGGCTTGCTGCGAAGAGCAAGGTGAATTCTTCTTCTATTAGGTCTAGTGGAAAATGTTTCACGGACTGTTTATCAAATAAATATTCACAAAGAGGCTTCGAACGAGGAAACCCACCGGGATTAAAGTGTAACTTTACCTCTAAAATACAAGCTGAGATTCCTGGAAATGCTGCAAGCTTTTGACTTTGTGCCACCTGTTGTTTTCCTGCCACCCCCTTCGGCTCCCTCCCGACTTAGAGCAAACCCAAACACGCTTCAGCTTCGCTGGAACGTTTTGCTTGTTTTTCTGTCTTGCAGCAGCCCTGAGGAGCGCAGAACGCTTCCTGACGTGCTCCTCGTGGGCTTGGTTCAGCAAAGAGCTGGCTGAGGTTAATCCAAATCTCCCGGAATCCTAAGGGGTCTATTAAAGAGCGGTGCAAAGTGCAAGGGCTAAGAGGCTGTGCTGCGTCGGGGTGTTGAACCAGGGTGCAGGTGGGTCAAGCGCTGGTGGCTGGGAGCAGCTTCCCTCAGCTCTCCCGGTGTAGCTGTAGCTGGTGTTGACCTAAAGGCGAAGCCGTTCCTGAACAAGTGCCACACGTGTGTAGCTCAGGGTGTGAAAGCAATCCACTGCTGACTCGGAGTTACCCTAGTTTGGCACTAGGATGTTACAGTTTCAGATCTGTGTTAGCTGCAAATGGGGTGTCTCTGGGAACGCGGCTGGGTATGAACTGGGAAGTTCAACTGTTTTAGCCAGATCCTCCCATATTCATGAGTAAACCCAAATGGACTTGGATAGTCTCCTCAGTTCCTATGATTTCTTCTTCACTTGACCTCCTTTCACTCCAAGTTCTCAGTCCTGCATTGTCCTAGTCCAGTAATGTGTTCCCATATACATTGGTAAAGCAGAGTTAGAGAGGGGTTAAGAAACTTGCCCAAGGCAGATGAGTCAGTGCCAGAGCTGGGAATAGAAACTAAGAGACTTGGCTCCTGCTCAGGGTTCTAATTGCACAATCTCACACTGAAGCCCTGTCATCGTATACTCTTGAGGTAACACTGGCTGAAGTGAGGCAGGGAAAGCTGTTTCCAGGCTGTGATACCTAAGGAGTGGGGAGAGGAAAAGACACCTGGAGGCAAACTGGTTGTAGAAGCACTGATAATTTGTGCTTTAAAGCCAGGTTTTGGCAATTGGTACTAAAATGTGATCTGTCACCTTTGAAGCCAATGAAGTGTAAACTAAGGAGCTAGTTGGGAAAAATCCAGCCCATTTCCAGTCACTGCTAAAGGGGAGTGGTAAAGTTATAACGTCACTGGACTTTTTTCTGCAAAACACCCTTGTGATGAGATTGGGAACAAAGGCAGGCAGGCTGGAAGGATCCAAGTAATAACAGGAAGGGTTAAATGGCACTTCAGCTCTTACTGAAAGAATGAAAAATAAAACGTAATCGGGCTAGTAAAAGGTTTGGACGATGTTGCATTTATATCACATGCTGTGTATAGGTCAAGTCAGCCGGGCTGGTTTTGTTTGAAGTGCAGAGCTTTGAGAGGGTACAGTGCTTCACAGCAAACTGTCTGACATTCCCCAGCTGGGACTGGCTGGGGATGATGTTTGGAGCTGAGAATTACATTTGGAGTCAGCCCGTGTTTGAAGGAGACGGAGAGAGGGAGAGAAAGGAGCCTGTTTTAGTTAACGCATCCATCTAAGCTGCCAGCTGTAGCACATGAAAAGCAAGAGGCAAACAGACAGAAGTCACCTGGAAACTGCGAACATGGCTCAAACAAAATAGTTCTTTCCTGTCCTTTTCTTCCTTTCTTAAAAGTCTGTCTTCTGAGGCAGGCTGGGAGATCTGGCAGGCAGGCAGATTGGATATATGTTCAGCAACTAAAGCACAGAAATATTAATACTCCAAAAAAATAACATTGGCTTCTGAAGAGCACTTTGTGTCCAAACTCAATCTGTGCTTTCCAGTCCCTTGCAGACTTAGCTGCCCTGCACAGGGATTGTCAGGTAATTTATAGATTCTCCACCTTCATTTGTACAAGCCTTCATTTCCTGTTAATTTACGGCCAAATTCATCTCGACCATCACAGCCTAGATGAGATCAGAGTTGAACTCACAGCCCCTGCTTCAGGAGAGCTCCAGAAAACATGCTTGGGGTTTGTTTTCACTTATGTCTGTGTTGAGGTTCTTTCCTGAATCAGGGTCACACGTGCATTTAATGAACTTTTCTTTTGAGGAGGAAAAAGGATTGAAATTTTTGTATTTGCTGACTCTACTAAATGAGTTCATTGCAAAAGAAACTAGTCCTTGGGGAAGAGCAATCCCCCTCGCCAATGTGTTCAATTTATGGAGGTCACAAAATTCGGGGTATTGTGAAGTGAATTCCATGTATTTTAGTTTCTCTGTAGTATGAATTCACTGGACCTCTGGTCCACTATGTGCGTGGATGTGAAAATTCAGTCTTTATTTGTAGCTGTAAATGAATATTGGTCATCTGGATAGTAGCCATATCATTGCCTTTTATACAGTTTGTGGTTGTAGAGACCTGTGTGCCTGTAACTCACGGAATAACCAGTTTGGGGACAAAAGTTATGACTTTGATTTTCTGGACACTTTTTGCATTGTATTAGCAGCACACTGCTACAGTGGTGTAGAATTTGTCTTTAATGTTTTGTGAGCCTGCACTGACTTAATTAAGTAGCATTTAAACTTTCTAGTCAAAGTAGCATTTCTGTGCATTTTTTCCCAGTGTAAGCGAGGATCGTGTGCTGGCTGGTTAAAGGGTGAGTCTCCAGAAAGCAGATGGTTCTGGGGATGCAGTTTTTACCCTCTTCCTTTTACAGATGACAGCAAACGTGGTGGTGAAACAATCTGGTTATAAAAACAGGGAGTGTAAAGGAGCAGATCACAGTGCGGGAAGCGGGTCCCTTGCCATGTGCTGTTGGTATTTTCTTTTGGGAGGAGAGGTTTCCTTTGAACGGGGCTTGTCTGAACCCCTGGGAACGCCTGAAATGGGCATGAGGCTGGAGAAGATGGGTTCCTGGACACCCATCAGCTTCACTGCCTGGAAGGCTCATCCATCAGTTTTGTGTTTCAAAGAGATGATGCTTTGTTGGGAGAGCTGGAACATCCTGGTTTGCATTCAAGAGTGCTTTCACTGGCTGCTGTCTCCTCTTCTGGTTACTCAGTGGGGAGCTGCCAGATTAAGGCACAGTACTTCTCTGAGCTCTCTTTACTATCTCTTATTATTCAGCAAGTTCTCAAGTATCTGGTGAGCGTCTCTGTTTGGAGTGCCTCACTCACAGCCCTGCCAGTAATACCAGTGACTGGTCTAAATTCACATCAGGCATGTGCTCTACTTCTTGTGACTAAGGCACAGTGTATTTTTTTAATTGATTACGGTTCTCTCAACTGATCCAGGCCAGAAAGGAGTCAGAGGAAAGGACTCAGGGGATTTTTAATTAGACCTTCTGGAGTACAGATGAGGTCTTAGAGGTTTTAACTGTTTGATGGCTTCGGAAACCCTGCGGACAGCTTTTAGTACATTATCTAAAGAAAAACATAAGATTGAATTCTTCAGGCTGGTCCTGGTAAGGCAGCAAACACAGGTGATGGTTCTAGGCTCTGATCCTGCAGTTGGTGCTTGGGCAGAACACTGGCACTGCAGGGTTGTCCTAATTGCACAGTGGGACAAAGGTAGTAAAAGATGAGGAAATGTTTGCAAGCCCTCTTACAGTATTTTCGTGTGTTACAAATTGTTGTAGCGTAGTCCAAAGCGGGGAGTTTTCAGAAGAATCCTTAGGAATTAAGGAACTTTTTGTTTTGGAACTTTTGCTGAGATCATATTTACTCCGTTTTCTGCTCTGAAAATCCCATCCTCCATGTGTAACGTTGGCAAGTTTCTTAAACCATTGATCAGCACTCCTTGCCTATGGGATTAAAATCTAGTCCTGCAGTCCTTGCGTGCCATTCTGGAAGTGCAGGCTTTTAGGAGACCGAGCCCAAATTACTAGAAGAAAAACTGATTAATTGAGTTGATAGTTGTGTAGAAGGGAGAGGCCTTGTACCATACCAGAAGAAGCGTCTGGAAACTTGTAAATATCTGTGAGGTAGTCTCTCCAGCCACAGGAACAGTATGGGGATTAGAAAAGGTCTCTGTGGTGTGGGTTTCTCCTCAGACAGCTGTTGAAGAAGCACCTCAAGTCTGAGTGTATGAACTCAGGGGCCAGCCTGCGGGCCTGCTGTGGCCTTGGATATTCTTTCTGTTTCTCTAAGAGAAACTAAATTGTCTCTATTTCTCCTCCTGACTGTTTCAGGCATCATAACAGGATCCGCAGCATTGAAGCAAGTCAACTGAAGCCCTACGTTACCCTGGAAACGTTGGACCTGAGTTTCAATGACATCACGGAAATCCGAAACGGCTGCTTTCCACAGGGACTTCACATAAAGGAGCTGTGAGTTTTTCTTGTTGGGAACAGTTACCGCAGCAGAGAAAAGGGCCTCAAACCTTCTTTAAAAAAAAGGAGAGGGAATGAACATACAAAATGTGGGGTTATTTGTCATTATTTTAGGTGCTAGGGAGAATTAGAAGGCAGCACGTCCCTACTGTCAGGTTATTTTTTGAGTTTATGCCTTTTTAATTTCTGATGTATCTGTAAAGAAGCAGATTATTATTAATTGTGTTGCATGGGAATGTTGTAACAGAGAAAAGTTATCCTGCATCCTTCAGGTGTGGGTGTTTTCCAGCTGGAAGCCTAGAAGCTAGAAGAACTGTCTGCAGCAGACCTGTGTCTCTTTCCCGCTGGGAAGTTTTTATGCTGTTACCCAGATCAGCCCATGTGCATCTGGAAGAAGGGAGGGGCAATGACTAATTTCATCATTAAAGTGGCTACTGAGTGTTAATAACAGCAGTCTCTCATTGGTTTTTTGAAGAAAACTGGGGATTAAGCAGAATAACACCCTCCCAATACAGATGTTTGCCTATTCAGGAAACAAAATAATCTGTGTTTTAGGTACCTTTGAAGAGTTGCAGACAGATAATCTGCTTGCATTAAAGTTTGCACTTAAGTTTCTGCCTCTGACTGTAAGAGAATATAAAAGAGTGTTGTGACTGATGTTTGCCTGTTGTCCTGTAAAAACAGCCTCTATGGCTAAAGACTAGGGTCCAAGTAAGAAAGAGTCCTGGACAGATGCTGAGGGACGAATGGGGAATGAATGGAGTCATCCTGCGCCGGAGTCCTCTTCAGTTTCTGCCTTCCGCTCCTGCTTACCTTGCTGTAGTAGGAGTGTATCAGGGAGCGCTTGGGAAGTGTGCAGCACTTCTCCATGTTCATCACGTGGCTCTGGGAAAGGCACTATGCTCTTTGTGCTGCCAGAAATCCAACTGATTTGAAGCCACCTCTGTAATTTCACCAGTTTGTCTGGAGACCAACTAAATGCCGATAAAAGGAGATTTCTGACAGAACCATTCATTTTTCTGCTGTGATTTATTGCAGTTACCTGGGGAGCAACAGAATCAGCACCCTGGACCCTGGTGCTTTTGATAGCCTGTCACGGTCCCTGCTAACACTTCGTCTGAGTAAAAACAGGATCACTCAGCTTCCTGTCAAGGCGTTCAGGCTACCCAGGCTAATACAACTGTGAGTAGAAATGTGCACTGTAATTAAGCTTGGCCACGCTTTATGGAGACAAAATGTCCCTGAGGGTATAGACACCAAATGTCACCCTTCCTCACCTGCTGTCTATAAAACTTAGAATGCACTGTGCAGTGGTTCTCTGCCAGCACCTAGTAACACACGTTGGGAGAGGGTCCTTTTTGTCCTGTAACTATCAGCTTTTCAGGCCGTTCTTCTGATGAGGTGGGAAGGGAGGAATTGCTGCAGCAGGCATCAGCATCTCGTGCACTTGACAGCGTAAGACAAATCTATTCCCTTGAAAGCTCTGGTGCCTGTGGTGCAAGAGAGATTTGGAAGGTGCTTCTATTGCGAGTGGCAGAGCTCAGCTACCACGTTAGTTTTTCAAGACCACACAGATCTCTTTATGTGGCAATAAAAAAGCAGTGATGGAGGGTTGTTAAACTGCGGTGATATTTGGACAGAGAAAGCAGCACTCTAGATGAGCTAACATCCACGTGGTTGTCCTGCCTGTGGTCCGTATGGCAGGAGCTGCATGGGGACACAAAGACATCTGCAGCTATAAATATGCTTTACGTGTAAAATAGCAGCACTAACGGTTTAGCTTTTCCCTTCTGCTGCTGTTGGAGAAATGGGCCCAGCCTGAGGCCCGTTGCAATCTTTCATTAGATGTGATAGGCGAAAGGTCAACCTCTGTTAACATGAAGTCCACAGAAGCTGTTGGAACTTGCACCTCTAAATATCAGCCTCTTGATGGAGAGACAAATTCTTGAGCCAAGATGTCTAAGGAATGGGTGTGCATTTGTGCTTGCATGCATGTAGGATTTACAAAATGTGGGACTGAACACTGTGACACGACAGCATACGCATCTTAAAAGCCTGTGGCCTCGGTTGGAAGTGACTGAGAGCTTGTGATCCACTGTGTCGGTCTGCATCATGTGCAAAACTAATAAAGAGGAGGCTCAACTCAGTCTGTTTAGGAGCAGCGTTTTCACTGAAAGCTGGAGTAATCGGTACTCTTAAAGACAGTCTCACGACTGGTTGTTTCACCCTATAGATAAACACGAATGAATTGCAAGTCATACAGACCTGATGTGTTGTAGAATTTACAGTTCTTTTTCTGGCAGTGTAGCTCACTAATAGCCTTGGCAGTGCAGTAAGGCAAGAGTCTGTGGGTCTGCAAACTTTTTAATTGCTTACTTGACTTTAAATACCCTCAACTTGAGTGCAAGTTCAAAATTGATTTTTTAGGCAGTTAAAAAGTAAGCTTAAAGTTTCTACAGCTTCTTCATCTCTTCCAAAATAAGGTCTGATGTTGTAACCTCCACTGCTTTCTTCAACACAAGCGCTAAAGAGGGAACTACCCTGACATTAGTCATGTAGGTGCGGAAAGGTGCCCATTTTACAAGCTCTATCTTCAGCTTTAGTGCATTGCATCAATGAAGTTTTCCACTGACTTCACAGAACCGTTTTCACCTTGTATGTCTGGGTCTAGCAATCCACAGGACTGTGTTGCTATATGGGTTGGTAAAGCGTGCTGTGATGATGATCATATTGCTAGTCAGGAAAAAGGTATTCCCAAAATGTAGGAGTCCCTCCCCACCCAGGGGGGAAACAAAAGAGAAAAAGAAATTAAATGAACCAAGTTGGAGAACTTTGTATACACAAAATACTAAGACTGCTTTGTTATTGGAAACTACTTGTTTCACTCTTTAGTAGTTTCTTATAATAGGAAAAAAATGTTAAATTTGTGAGGGGAACCGAAAGCTTTCCTTTCAAACTTAGCCATAACATTCTCTCTTGGGCTCACAGTTCTGACGGCACCCGCTTGTTTCAGAGCTTGTTTTTACTGGGCGATTACAAGTCCTGTAAAAACAAAGGGCTGTAAGGGAAATAATGCTGATGTGTAACTGCAGTGGTTAAATGGTGTCTCTGCTTGAGAGCAGATGAAGTATGAAAATTGATGAAAAGGATAAATGGCTTAAAAGCAATGCAGAGAGAGGAAGGATGAAGAGGAACTGCCGCGCTGTCTGTTATTTCTGTACAGTGAAAGTCTGTCCCAGGGTGAGTTTGTTTAAGCGATCGCACCCATCTGACTTCCCTGGCTAGCTCTGGGATTGAAGGTTTCCGGCGCGCTTCTGCTGTCTCCTGGGAACCATTGACAGAGGAGTTGTTGGCATTGCTGTCCCCATTGTATGCTGCACAGATGATTTCGTGAGAAAGGACTGGGATTTAATAAACTTGTACGGCCTTGGTGATTTTAGGGAGCTGAACCGGAATCGCATCCGCCTGATTGAAGGCCTGACGTTCCAGGGGCTGGACAGCTTGGAAGTCCTGAAACTCCAGCGCAACAACATAAGCAAATTGACCGATGGGGCTTTCTGGGGTCTAGCCAAGATGCAAGTTCTGTAAGTTGGAGACATGAGCTCTTTTCCCTTCAACAGCCTAGACTTCACCTGCTATCATGTCCTACTCTGTATTTTAGCAAGGACTCCCACCAGAGACCTGTGGGCACCTGTGACAGTCCCCGTGCATCTTTCTATGTCCTTCATGCACAGACCTCTACCATGCCACAGCAGCTTCTCTTTAGTTGTTGCACAGTTTACTAAAGCTCATTACTTTACCAGGTTTTCAGTTTTAAAAGTTCTGTTTTTCAAGCTGTGGAGGCATTCCTTTGAAAGTTTGATGATTTGAACATTCAGTAAGATCTCAATTGGTCTTTAAAAAAAGCTCATCAGGCTTCTGCAAATTTGTTTTGACTGATACATGGAAACTGTGTTGCAGACCTGATTATTCTGCCTCTTGGGACACCTAGAAACCAAGCCGGCCTACCTCAGTGATGTGTTCTTTCCGTATGAGAGAACAAATTGCATAGTCATTGCAGAGAAATGCTTGAAACTTCCAACATGACTGGCTTTCAAGTGTGTTTGCAAGGTCACAAGTTTCTGGACGCTGCTGTCACACAGCTGAGACTCTGCAAATACAAACTTGAATGGGATGCTTTAAGCCCAGTTTACTTGCAGTGGACCGTACCTCTGCAGTCACAGCTCATTCTGGGCATCTCCTTTGTGTTGTCCTTGAATTTCTGTCCTTCATTTGCACAAGAAATGCCCACGCATGCATGTAGCCACATGGGTACGTAGAAAGGTGTGTAGCAATGGCTAAAATCCCAGTCTTTGTTGGAAATTCTTCAGCATTAGACCACTGCCACTTGTCAGTCAGTTCCTTCTGATTTTTCTCCACAGCCACCTGGAGTACAACAGCCTGACAGAAGTAAACAGTGGCTCTCTCTATGGCCTTTCGTCTCTGCACCAGCTTCACCTCAGCAACAACTCTATATCCCGCATCAACCCTCATGGCTGGAGCTTCTGTCAGAAGCTGCATGAGCTGTAAGTTGGTTTCTCTTGCGGTTGGGCAGGGTTTGGTGCTGATGTAATGTTGGCAGGAAAGGGGAGTAAGGATTTTTTGCAACCGTATGGCTTATAGCTCCTCTGTATGAACCTCTAGAAATGCAGGAACTGCAGCCTCCTAAGTCATGCCCTTGTTATTCAAGATGATATGACCTTCAGAGAACATGATTAAAATAGGTTTGCACTAGAAACAAAGACTAGAACCCACTAAAAATACACAGTGCCAAAAGACCTGGAGAGTTTGTGATCTGTGGCTTGCCAGCGCGCTTTAGCTCGCTGGTTACCAGACATGCGCAGCTTGCCATATAATGACTGTACAGCCTGAAGGAAGCTTTGCTTTATCCTCTATATTTACAAAGAACAATCATGTTTTTAACCAGCAGAGATTTGGCCCTTTAAAGGCAGTTGTTCTTGTTTCTCCTGTTTACACTTTACCCTTCCTGTAGGGCTCAGTTGTTGAAAAGCAAATACATTGACTTTTTACTCTCCTGAGATACCCGGCTGTGAGTACAGTCTCTTTGATAAATGAAGGAAAGCCTTGCTGCTGAGGACAGCCCCATAAGGGTGTCTTCTGGGTCTGCGGCACTGCTTAATGCCTTTTTGAAGAGACACCCATGGATACTTGCAGTATTTACTGAAGTAGCTGTCATCCCCTTGGTAGGACTGCGGCGAGATTCACTTTTTTCTTTGGAGAACGTAACACATGTGGTTTGCAGAACTGTAATTCATTCTGCTTGGTGCTTGGAAGTCTCTGGTGAAGCATTGTTAGGGATTCTCCTGTCCCCAGAAAAGCAGTACAGTCAAGCAGCTTCCTGCTTTCAGAGGCCTTGCTCTGGACTCAGACTAAAGGTTGGTGTCAGCCTACCCAGCTATAAGTCCCAGGTCTTTTGGGAAGTGGATTCAGAGATAGGTGGACATGACATGCATCATTCCTTTAAGTTTAGAAGGTGTAGAATTAATGTGTTAGCCCAGTGACCAGCTGTGATCTTCCATTGAACTCAGATTAGTCATTCAGATGTGGATTGTTTTGAGGGACGCAAAGAAATACTCATTTTATGCTTTAGTTAAATACATACATGATTAATTACCTAAGTTTTCAAATTGCTGTGAAACTGCCAGTGTCTGAAGGGCTCCTTTGCTTGGCATAGTGCTGTAGACAGCTACAGTTCTTCATGTGCAGACCTCAAGTGCTGTTTTACTAGGCTAAGGCACTGTCAATGGAGAAATCTTCAAGGCACCAGATCAGAATCAGCATCATGCTCTTGCGCCTGTGTTCTGCTTAAATCTGAAGCATCAAAAAAGGGGAGTCTACCTTCCTAAGGCACTCACAGTTGGATCCCTGGAATGGCCAAGTTCAGATCACTGTGCTGTGTTAGTAGCTCAGCTCTAGGAGCTTTCTGCGCTCGGGGAGCTGGTATCTGGTGCCTGTGTTGAAGCTTTATTTCAGCCTGGGTTCGGATGGGATGGGATGGGTAAGCCACATCTGCATCTTGTAGAGCTAACAGCAGAACTCTTCTAGGGAGAACTATGCTCGTCTTTTCTACCTGACACTGTCTTTGCAAACCCTCAAGGTTTAGATGGGAAATTGCCCATCATGCTGAGTTCTTCATTTGTCAGGTGTGGATTGGGACCTCTTGCCAACAAGTAGTGCTAATGGTGAGCTGTCCTGGCTTAGAGGCCGTCCTCTGCAGAAACCCAGTGCAGGGCTCACTTGCCCTGGTGCAGAATGGGGTAGATTTGGAAAATGCCTGGTGGTGTGAGGTGGTAGCAGCGACTGGGGCGTGCTCGGCCTGACAAACAGGATTGTGCCGAGTGTGAGACTGGAGACAACATTAGCTGAGATTCGAAAGGTGATTATGTGGGTGTTAGCCAACATCTCTGCAAAATATTACAAGCTCTTGCAGGTGTTGCCTTTAGGGTAAAGTTGCTGCAGGAAGCCATCAGATACTCCTGACTGAAACTCCCACAGCCAAAGAGTACTTGTAGGAGAGGTCTGCTTGGAAATTGAAGGGTGAGGAAGGGATGTGCTAGATACATCTAGACCGGCTCTGTGCACTCCTTTGAATGTCTACGTTTCATTCCTTATTAAAAGATTCTTGCTCGCCTCCTCTATTGCTAAATCTACTAGGTTTCAGTTATCAGAAAACACTGTGATTGTACAGGGAATGAATTTCAAAGTCCTTGACCCAAGAAGGACAGGTGGCCAGACCCCTGCTTACCAGTACCAAGGAAGGAGGTGGTCATCTGAAGGATGAGTTGTCTTCCCTTCATTTGCTGGGAGGAAATGCGACCCTAAGGCTCTGATCTGATGTAAAAGCTAAAAAGGAAAGAGCTTTTGCCTTGTTATAGGCATGAGAAAGGGCTGATTGTATTCACCAGTCAAGTGCTAGGGCATCAACATCATGGAAAAATCCACAGTGGGAGCATAGGATTTCATCAGAGGTAAATGATGACTTGGCTGCTGGGTATTTATTTTCACTTCTTACCTATGGTTTGGTCAGTGGGAATGGAACGTGTTAGATGTACCTGGCCCAGAGCTGGCTGGCAGCAGGAGCCCCAGCTGTGCAACAGGTTTCTGCTTAACCCCTGTAGGTATCAATTCTGGTGTGATGTTCTGTGTGCTGCTCTCCCACTTCCTCGCCAGGCCAAAAGGGCCGTGTAGACAAACACTTCCACTTGTTCATTCCAGTGACTTCTCACTGGTAGAGAGATGACAAGGCAGGGGAAGCAGCAGAGACCCGCCGACTTCTCTCAACCCAGAGAATCCAAACTGCCAAGGAGGGAAATTGGCCTGTCCTGTTGGCAGGAAGCAAAGCCCTTACATGTTGAAGAAAGCCACTGCCAGGTGCATTAGCTCCTGAAACTTTCCATCTGGTTGCAGCCATTGAGAGAGTCCTCTAAATACTGCAGCTGCCTGTCCATCTTGAGGTGATGTCAGAACGGAGGGGAGCATGCCTTCACCAGTTGTGGCAGGAACTCTTCTGTGTAGAATCAAAAGGAACTATTTTTTTTCCTCAGCTGGGTTTAGGGTTACTTTTGAACTTTTGTTTTTTTAAGGCCAAATTCTTTAATCGCAGGTGAGGACATAATTTTGACCGGATGCCAGTTCTTCATAACTAACCCTACAACTTCTTTAGGAATGAGAGGATGTTGTCCCATACCTTCTTCAAACTCATTAATCTTTGCTGATTTTTTTCCAAAGCTTGCCCTCTGCCCACTCACACAGCTAAAGATAGCCAGCTCGTTTGCCAAGGAAATGACACTCTCAGGGCTTCAGAACATGTGTCTGTTTCAACTTAGATTTTTGGCTTTGCAGTGACTTCCTTGCAAGCCCTGGACACATTTTTAAGCAGACTCATTAACAGGTAGTCCTAGAAGAGGAATTTGGAGGTTTGGAACCTGGTGAGATTTTTTTTTTTTCCTGTTGTCTGTACAATGAAGGATTTCAGTGCTTGCTCAAAGCTGCATAACTCCACTTCTTGAAAAGTTTAGCAGCCCAAATCCTGGAAACTTAAAGCTGAGGCTATTGCTGGTCACACTCACCTGCCAGTAGCCCTGCAGGGCTTTCCCAGCTGCAGTGACATCCAGAGATCAGGAGGAAAATACTCGTAGCAGGGAACTGTGGGTGAGTGCTTCAGACTGAAGATCACTGACCAGTGACTCTGCCTGCTGCTACCCCAGGAGGTCCCTCATTTGATGAGCCAAGCTGACCTTCAACATCAGCCACACTGTGGCTTTACTGCTTGCATAGAAGGTGGTTGTATAGTGGGTGAGGTGTCTACAGTGGCTTGTAGCTTCTCATGGCCTGCCCTCAGTGTCAAATCGCAGAAGCCTTATCTGCAGCCTGGCTGGGAGAGAAAACCAGCTTTCTTCTAACCACCTTCCAAACTGCAACAGGAGTAGTACTTAAAAAAAACTCTCCGAATTCAGATATAATAATGGCAAGGGGAAGAGATGGGTGGAAAACTTGGAAAAATCCAACCCTCCAATATTAGTCACTTGTAGGTGGAGAAGATTTCAAGCAGGCTGTACACTCCTTGACAAAGGGGAGCGGGAGGGAAGGCGTCTGGTTTACACAGATACCTCCTTCCTGTGCATGAAAGGAAGCATTCAATTGCCTTGTGGTGAAATGCTTTTGGCTCTCGACTGGGGTGGAGCAGGCTGTGGAGATACCCACACCCAGACGCCTGGGGCTTGGCTGCGCACAAGTGCAGAACGGTAAGACACCTCCTGAATACAGAAGTCTGGACCCTGCCAAGAGCGAGTGAACTTCAAAACCCATCTGTTTGACGTCTCTCTCCACCTTGCAGGGCGTGGGGAAGGAGGGAACTGCTTTTTCCTGTAAGCCTCGGCAGGAGTCCAAATGGGAGTGAGGATTGAACACAACCAGGACTGATAGCTGATACCTGTACATCTGGGGAATGAGGAGGGCTGGTGCTCCCAGACCCTAACCTAGCTGTATGGGAGAAAGAGTAGCTCATCCTCACCGTAACTGACTGCATGCATATTAGGTTATTGCTCTTGTTCACTTCTGAAGGAGCGTCTCTCCATTGCCCGTACAGGAGACTTCCCTACAGCTGGGTGCCAAACACCTCCTGCTCCCTTATGGCCATCCAGGCTGCCCACGGGTATCTTGTGGGAATACTTGCAGGCTGCAGTATTATTTCCTCATCAAGCTGTTACATATTCACCCAGTACAAACATAATCCCTTGTGAGGTGGTTGTAAGAGGCAGGCATCAGTTGGCGCAAAGGAGTTTGGAAAATACTGGTTGGATTGACAAGGGCTGCTGTTGTTTTTTTTTTCCTCAGAATACTCTCTTACAACAACCTAACCAGGCTGGATGAGGGAAGCTTGGCAGATCTTGGGGGACTGCACGTGCTACGACTGAGCCACAATTCCATCAATCATATTGCAGAAGGTGCTTTCAAGGGACTCAAAAACCTACGTGTCCTGTAAGTTGCTCCCAGCTTTTGTCAGCTAACACCCATCTTCCCTCCGCCGTTAGCATTCTGCCAAACTGTTCTGCTTTGCACTTGCTCTGGGTGCCTGTCCCCTCAGTGTCAAACTCCCCTATGCACTGCTCTGTTGTCTTCAGCAGCTGTTGTGTTTACCCTGTTATTCAATGTCGGTGAACTTGTAGTTTTTAATTACAAGCAGTTAGAATTGCAGGTGGGCTGAGTAGAGAGCTCCAGAGTAAAATTATAGGAACATAGGACAGGATCCTGAATCTAGCCCAGGTGATCAGAAATCCCTGAGGTTTCAGTCCTTCACCTAAGAGCAGAATTCTCTTGCTATCATATTGACTTGAGATTCTTAGAAAAGGGCAGTTTCTGTTGGGTCATTCTGCACTCAGGAGGAGTAGGGAATGATTCCTTCCACTGACAACACTGGAAATTTTAATACCTTCTTAAATGATCTATCGAGCGTTTTTGCATGCCGTTATTTTCTTTTCTTTTTATTGAATAATAAATATAAAATTCTGGGCTAAGCTGGTGTTTAGAAGTGAAGAAACAATGGCAAAACAAAAACTCAGAGGTTGGGTTTGAGATCTGATTATACCAGAAGCATAACAACACAGGAGGCTTCACCCAGTCTTGGGTCCAACCATGGGAGCAAGAAGCTCCTGTAGGTACCATGAGAGTAACCAGAAGTCAATCTCTTTAATGGAGAATTGGGCTCACTTGGGTAATTAAATGTTCTGTTGCTCTGATCTTCGTGGTAACTCCTGAACAACACAAAGGTAGCCATGCTATCAAGAGAAAAGTTTCATGTGCCCTAAATCTGAATTGCAAAGTGATCCATCCAGTGGTGGCTATGGCCGCTTACCAGAGCCTTTTATTTTAAAGTCACTGGCACAACATAATACCTGGAAATGTGGCGCTGGAAATGAGCTTGCTAGTCCAGATACCAACTTCTCAGATTTTGGGGCCAGTAGAGACTATTAGCCAGATCAGTGTGACTCCTCTGGGATGCCAGCTGTAGAACTGTGCTATTACGCCCTGTTAAACCCAAGAGCTACATCAGACTGGAGTACATCTGGGCTTGCCGTAGAACCGTCAGAAGATGGGGAATCCAGTTCTAGTGGTTGTCCATTGCTGCAGCCGCGTTGCCTCTCTCTCCCGTGTTGTAGGTGCTGAGCTGCTGGCTGCTCTCCACCTCTCTCCAGAGGCTCTGGGCCCAGCCCCTTCGCCTGGCACACCACAACGTTCTCACAGTCTGTGTTACAGCACTGTCCACGCTCCCAGGCTGGCTGAGTTCAGCAGGCTGATTTAATTCCTCCTTCAAAAGAAAAAAAGCACACTTTGATACTTTTATTCCTCTTCAGAAGCCCATTGTGTCCTGAGTAATTAAAAGGAAACGGGAACAGAGATATCTCCCCTCTTTACAGTACTTTGTGCATCTTACTCTTTCCTTTATTGAAGTTCACAGTGAAGGAAATGACTGGAGAGTGAGTTTGGGTTTTGTTTGCTTTTTTTCCCTTTTTTAAAACTTAAGCCAAAGCCTTTCAGCCACTGGGCATTCAGAAGGGGACCTCTCTGAGGCAGCTGTCAAGACCGGAACTAAAGGTTTCCAAAGAAAAATGGAGGGGAAGGGGAGCTGGTAGTTCTCTTTGCTCTGCAGTGAATGTGGAGCCTCTTTTATGTCTAGGGCAGAGAGGGGAGGCGGAGAGGGAGTGTGTGAGCGAGCTCTAATTTAATAAAGAGAAAGGCCCATTGGGTCCTGCACCTGGTGAAAAAGACCCGAGCATGCTTTAATTATGGCCTATTGTTGGGGAGCCTTTGGTGGGTGTGAAACTGCTGAAATGTGGAGCTATTCAAATAGAGGTCAGGCCCAGAGACCTCGGAGCACAATGATTAACAAGGCTGCGAGCATTCAAGCTCAGCCAGCCAGAAAGAATAGGAAATTGGCAACAGGGGCTGGGAGAAGAGTTTGAATACAAAGAGAGCTAGGCCAAAATACCCCACTCTTTTTTTCCTCTCTCTCTATTTTCACTCATTTGTTAAAAAGGTTTTTATTCCGCCTTTCTAACACTAAACCTTTGAGTTCCCTCTGGATGAACAAGCAATACCGTTTTCTTTTCCTTTTTCAAGAAAACACAATGTGTGGCAGTCAATTAATAAAAGTGTGTGTCAGAGAGCTCCTACGGGTTGTTCCCACTTGTCTGTCTCTGCCATGGGAAAGGGTTTGCTGGTCCAAAGACCCAGTAGCCTGTGGTGGAACTGAAGAGGAGAAATGTCTGAGAAGGGATTTGCCCTTAAAAACCAAACAGAACAACAGGCATTGGCTTGGCAACCGTAGGGGAGATGTAGAAACTTAGCTCCGGGAGGAGGTATTTGCTCCTGCCCTACTCAGATCGTGCTGAAAATGTCAGCACATCAAAGCATCTCTCCTGGACTTGTCTCTTATGCCACCACAGCATTATGTGCACCCACACCCTGCGGGGAGGTAGAGTTTTTATCCATCCCTTTGGCATAGACCGACCCACAGATCACCCTGACATAAAGCCAGGGTTCCCCAGGGACATGAGATTCAAGTCTCACGCTGAAGCCAGCTGAGAAACGGGAATTGTGGCTTTTGGCCATCTCCCTTCACATCTTTGGTTCGCACACTAAAGCTGAGAAGCAAGCAAAGACTGCAGCCAGCTTTGGTACCGAGAGCAAACGTCTCAGCCCCATCTCGGCTGGGGGAGAACGCTGCCAATAGTGGAACTGAGGGATTTTTAAACTTTCTGTTCTCTTTTAGTGAGTTATTGTTTTATTTGTGCTGCGTAGCCCAGAAGCTACACTGTGACACCTGTGTCTGGAATGTTGCAAAATGCAGGGACTTCGTTTTTTTCTTTTTTGGTCTTAATATTTTTAAACTGGAAATGTTCTGATAATGATCTTCAAAAGGTGCGAAAGGAGTACCTGGGGGTTCGGGGGTTATCTGGATGGTTAAGTTTGCTTTGCTGTTAGGTTTTGCTAGGTTTTAAATCAGAGTGATGTAACAAAACCAACAAAGCCTATTTATTTTTTCTTTCTTTTTACTTAACATCAGAAATGATAAATTTCTGTCTGTGTAGCTGGCTATTCATTGCTCGCTGGAATTAAAGCTAGGAGGGGAGGATTTTTAAACAGGCTGTTTAAACAGCTTTTGTGGATCCTTGTTTGTTCTGTCGGCTTGTTTTCCTTCAGACCTCTTTGACTCCTGTAATTGATGGTCAATTTGAAAGCCAAAAGAAGCTAACTCTGAAAAAGGAATTCTTACTTTTTTCTTCTTTTTCTTTTTGGAAGTGGCTATACAGAGTTTGGCTTGTGTAAGAATAATGGTGCTTTCCTTTGAGGAGCTTTCAAGTTCATTGCCAGAAAAAATGCTACTTCTAGAAAGTACAGCAGATCATCTTCCCAAGATATAGATAAACACATGGATACACTGGTTTAACCACAGTTACTCTAATTCATGATAGTAGCATTTACGGGCAGCTGTTTCTTTCAGTTTAGTTTCGGGACTTGATTATTTTTTTTTTCATCCTTTTGTTTGGATGCACAGAATTATAAAAGGACTGAAACCTCATTGTTAAAAAGTATTTCGCTGCTGCTTGTGTCTCAGAAATTGAGGGTTTCAGTGAGGAAAAAGCCAGGGCTCTTTTTGGAATGCACCACCTCAGCATGAGTCAGTGCAAGAAAAGTGATTAGTGCTGCTTTGCTGCAGGACCCCGCTTGTTCTGATAACTGTCAGGAGAAAATAGCAACCTCGTTGTGTAGCATTCTCAAACTTTCTTCTATTTGTTTTTAACGATGCTCCTGGTACCAAGACACTGATTATGAGCTCTGTCTTGCCCTCTCCCCAGGGAACTGGACCACAACGACATCTCAGGCACAATAGAAGATACCAATGGAGCCTTTACAGGCCTAGAAAACCTAAGCAAGCTGTGAGTATCCCTGGGTTTGAAGTTCCTCAAAGCAGTTGTGTTGTGTGCCTGCGGCGGGGTGGGTCTCCCCTCCGACACAGCCTTCTTCCCTTTGGAACGAGCTAAAGATCAGTAGAAAATCTGAGACATAGTAGCAGGCTTGCTGCAAGAGTGCAAGTGTGGTTATCTAAGCAGATATGAGGCAATCTTAGTCCTTTTAAAGCAGTGAACAGACGCTGCCACATGCTGTAGTTCAGAGACATAGGAGAGAGAAACTGCAGTTGTTTCCATCTATAAGATTTAGCACAACTGTTCCTCGCTTCTAAAAGCAAACAGCAATCTTCAGCGAAGCGCTGATTGATGCAGCAAGTAACAATAAACAGAAGAGAAAAATCACCCCATTTCCTGTCAGGGCACAGGATTGAAACAGGGCTCGTTTCTGTGGGATACTCTGAGAGTGATCTTTTGGGCTTGCTTCCATGTGCAGCAACAATAAAAGGCACCATGGGGCATAGGCTCTTAAAGAGATAAAAAGAAACCTAAGGCAAGCATGCGCCTTGCAAATGTTTATAGATTGCTTGGTCTTCACAAGTATTTTCACATTGCTCTGTGCTTGTTCCTATTCCATTTGAAATCGGCTATATAAATCAACCCTGTCAGAGAAGTCTCTGATGGCTTGTGACAAATCAAGAGTCTTTCTAATCATTACCTCTTGCCTTTGTTTAAGTTCTCAGCACCCCCCATCATGCCGTCTCTGATGCTGAGATGGCACAGCCAGAGGTGCAGTAAAAGTACCTCGATGGATAGCAGATGGCGAGAATGAATCCTGGCAGGCGGTATATTGTCACGCTCTCATTAGAGCCTCCTGGGGGAGTGGGAAGAGCTGTGGCGGGATTCGTGGGGACGTAATGCTTAGATGGAGAAGAAAGAATTGAAGTCCAGGCATAGATGGCATTTGATGATTGCTGAGGGGAGATACTGGATCCAAGGAGAGGGGAACCAAGTTGTAGCTGTGAGTAAAGTGAGGCGGAAGGTGGAGAAGGACTTAGGGACCAGGGGAGTCAGGCGGGGAGGTAGAAGAAGCGTGGGAGAGAGAGAGGCCAGTAGGAATCGCTGTGCACATGCAGTCGGGAAATCTTCCCACGAGTTCCTAGAAAAAAGGCAGAGGAGCAGATGTGGTGGGTGGGAGAGTCCTTGGCTGCTGTTGCTGAAGTTTTTGGTTTGTCTGAAGAAACCAGTGAAACCATATGAGCAGCCAGAAGGGCAATGGGTTTTGTCCAGAGGGATTTGCAGGCTGGAGGACTGTGAGTCTGTAGAGCTGCTTTGACAAAGGAGAGAAGGTGGAGGAAAGGAGCGGAGAGAGAGAGCAGGTCTGGTGAGACATTCGGTGCAGGGCATCCCTCCAACATGGCCACTGGCATGGGAGCAAAAGTGGTGAACCAAAGCGACTGGGATATGTTAGAAATGCTGGGTGCAGATAACACGAGAGGGGTGAAAAAGCCAGAGGAGACAGCATTGAGGGAAAGAGTTCAGCAAATGGATTGACTCAGCACCAGGAGGAGTGAGCAGTGATGAGTTGTGGGGGTCAGGCAGAGGCCAGGAGGTACGGCAAGGAGCATGAGGAGGAAGGACGGGAGCAGAGGCAGCCTGTGGGGTTATGTCCGGAGTTCTGGCCAGAGCAGCTATCGCTCCTCTGTGAAAGAGCCGTGGCCTGATCTGGTGTTTATCATCCAGCACAAGGGATGAATTCAAAAGATGGCCGGTTTTGTCTGCCAGAAGCAAAGGATGCGGCAAGGGCTTGCACAAGTCTAAAGAAGCTGGGTTTGCATCTTTTTTTCACATTGTTGACCTCTGTCTTTCATTGCCTGTGGACTCAGGCCAGTTCTGCATCTGGCTGAACACAGGGAAGGACATGTGCCCGTGGTTTGTGGTGGGGATTGCAGAGAATTTCATAGTCTGGAAGAGCATGTGGATCAGGTTGGTCTTGGGCAGGCAGGAGTGGTTTGATTACCTAACAGAGTGAACCTGCTGGGGGACAGACAAGTTGCTGGGATCATTTAGTGTTGGCCAGAGTGTAAGGCTCAAAACCCCCTCAGAATATGAGATTATTTCATTATATTTCTTAAGGTGTTTGGGGGATACTTGGGAGTGGTCACTTCTTTTGAAGTGATCTGCTAAGGTTTGCTTTAGCTCATCAGCACGTAAATCCCAAACTTAAATTTCATCTAAGGCTGATGTGAGTATCATTCTTGCTGGCAGGATTTTTTCAGAAATAAAATAAAATATCAGCCTTTACAGCAAACATTTCAGTGCGTGATTTAAGGCCTGTGTTTAAACTGTCAACCAGCTTTAAATGCATTAGCATACAAAAAATAAATGGGCACTTCAGAGGAGACCTTCCAATGAATTAATAATCACCTCAGCTCTGTGGAGATTGCCTTAAAAGCCGCTCCCCTTTGATCTGGCACAGATTAGCCTCTGAAAGGATTTAGCACCGAGAGGGTTGTTTGCTGAAACGAAGGTGTTAAACTGAGAGGTGGGGAGGCCAGTCACTCCAGCCTTCTCTGAATTATAGATTAAGCTCTCCAGGATGGAGAGCACAGGCCTAAATTAAAATGTTGCCTCAAGAAAGAGGGAGTCAAGAAGCACTGAAGCATAAAAAGCATCAGTGGAATCACTGGGGAACAAGGAGTTTCCTAATTGTTCAAGCTGCTAAACGTAACCGGTTTTTTGATGGCTCACTCAGCGCTTGAGATCTTCCTGCAGGTGCAAAACTGGCTGGAGGAGAAAATGCCGCTTTCTAATGAATTGTGTGCCTAGCGTGTAATTACACTTACGCAATCACCGGGAGAGCATTGCTCGGCCCGGCTCTGCCGGCAGCAGAGAGCGATTCTGGGCTGCAGCAGGCTGGCTAATTGCGGAGCCTCAGACCCCGCGTTGGCATTCCAGCATGTCCCAGCCCTTTGAAGGGGGCCGCTGCCTTCCCACCATTCCAGAATCGGAGGAGTGCTTAGTTGGAATTTGAAAGGTGTAATGATTTTAATGAGTTTGCTGGGGCTTGGGTATGTTACCAGTGTGTTACGTATTTCTCATGTACGTAGCCCAAAATTCTGTGCACCTATACAAGTGATGTATACGTTGTGTATTTGCATCCCCAGACATACTGTCGTTTATCTCTGCACAGATAAGTAAACAGATACAATCAGTATCTCCAAAGTCCAAGATCCACTGCAAACAATAAATAGAAATCTCTCGTAATCAAACCCTAGCTCAGTGTAACACTTGTATTTTAGGTATGTGGCTCCAGAAATCAGTGGGTTTGGATGCAGCCATATGACCAGAGTTTGCATATAGTAAATTATTTAGTATATTAATCATTCTAATGGATTTTTCAAAGCCTTCATTAATACAACATCCCTTTTACCAAATGATGGTACATGACTGCACACAGCCTTTGGTGCTCGGGGTATTTCCCCAGAGCAAAAAGCCACATGCCCTCCCATGCAATAAATAGGGCCTCTGATAGCCTGGGTCTGGTGCTGGAGCAAAGAGCTCAGGGAAGATCACTGTAGATACGTAGAACGATACTGTCGACAAAGCAGGCTGCAGCCGTCTGGAGCCTTTAACCAGCCACCGTCATGCCTATGATAGCTGTCTTGATTCTCACCTCAAATAATTAACGAAGGGACCCAGCTCTGCAAATTCAGTTGTGGTTTTGTACAAGTTAACTCTGCCCGTAAGAAAGGGCTTCAAGTGTGTGTCTCATTTTGGAGGCTGAGAGGTGGCTTTGCATGAAACCAAGTCTTCTGGGGTTGTGTTTTGCTCAAGAACGGTAAGATTTGTGATTTTGGGGCCACAGACCTTTTTTGTATGGAGCTAGGAGTCACCAGCCTTTGTTGTCTACTCAACAGTCAGAGCAGTGGCTTGTCTGGCAGGACCACCGTAGGGTGATTGATTTCATGAGGACCTTCCTGGGGTCATAGTGTTGCCCAGTGGCAGGCACCCGAATCCCCTCCAAAGTCAACAGGCTGCAAGGACAGACTGTGATACAGTCACAGTCCTCGCTGTCGTAGTAGCAGGATGAGCCCAGATTTTCCTTCTACCCATTGTGGCATCCACTACTTCATCCACACAGAGACTGGGCTTTCTGGGGGCCCAAATTATCCTGATATTTGAAGGGTTCTTTGTGGAAAGCCCTAACAAGCTCCTGCAAATGTATTTGCTTGTGTACTGGCTGCACGCACTCCATCCCGTACCCCAGCAAGTAGCAGGCAGTGGGACCACCATAGTTTTAGAGCCTTTTAGGGTGCAGATGCAGGTTGCACCCTCTATTGAAGGAAAAATCTTGAAGGAAAGCTCAAACGCAGCACCAGCAGTGGCAGTTTTTCACCTGAGGCGTTAGTGATGAGTCGCATTGGACACCGTGCAAAGCAGGTGGTGATAAAAGATGCACCTGGAAGATAAACCTTAGAGAGGACCTGGGAAGGGAAGCGTTTCCTAATTAATGACATTGGTTGATGTTTTATTAAAATAGGTAAGGAGATGATCCATTTTGCATGAAGCCTGCCGCTACCCGATAACCACTGGTCCATACTGACAGAGAACTTTCTCTGTGGAGAGCAGCTGGGCTGCGATGGCCCCAGCTGGCCATTGCCTGCTGACAGTCCCCCTCTTGCTGCGCAGCACTGCCTGCTCATCCGGAGGAATGCTCTCTGGTCACAGATGCAAGCAAGCACGCTCCTCAGCTCTCTACATTACCTTTTTTCTTCATCCTTTTGCCCCTTGAAATTACTACTCAGCTATTGTTTGTGGCATTATAGTTCTTCACTGTTGTATTTGTGAGAAGCCAGGGAAGGAAGTCAGCAGTCACTTCAGTTAGCTGCTGCTCGAACGTGCAGCCAAGAGCCAGCCCTCAGCCCGTGGGTGTGGATGTGCATCGGGCCCAGCAGCAGTAAAGAAATTACCCCTCTTGTGCTATCTGGGAAGAAGTCAGAAAGGAAAAGTGTTGCGGGAGAGACCAAAGTCTTGTTAAACTGTCATTGCACTTAATTCTGTCCACAGCCAGCCTGCAAAAATTAGAGGGGACCTTCTGTTACTTAACAAGCTGGTTTCCAAGCACTGGAGCAAACCTGCCTTTTTACATGGTATCACACATTCCCTTTTGTGCTGTCATCACTATTAAATTCAAATACAGATAAAAGGATTTCATTTCAGTAGTGGGAAAGCGAGTGTACTTCAGCCACCTTAATCTCCATGCAGTTCAGATTTCCTGGGACTTACACTGAGCGTGTATATCAGATAAAGCCACGCTAATTGTGTCCCTTCTTTTTTTTTCTGCCCTCCTCTCCCCATTTTCTTTCTGTTTATCTGGCACTGGATGTTTGGAAACTGCAGAACTCTGTTTGGAAACAAGATCAAGTCGGTGGCCAAGAAAGCATTCGCAGGGTTGGAGGCCCTGGAGCACCTGTGAGTAACCCACCATGCCTCAGATTCGGGAAGGGGGGTCTGCCAAAAGTAGCTGCTTGAGAGATCTGCTAGCAATTTAATAGTGTCTTTGTAAACTGAGAAGCCAGTCCATTTGTGGGGGCCACCTGCTTCCTTCTCATTATAAGTCCGCCTCAACTTTGGCCTTTTTTTGTGCCAAGAACAAAGTTATAGAACATATGGCAAATCTGCATGCTCTTAATTTTTTGATTTGTTCTTGGATAAGTATTGCCTTGACTTGCACATTGTTCGTTTGCAGGCTGTTAGCAATGAGAATGTGCTCTTTCAGATGTATCCCTCTCTCCTCCTCCCTTGCCCCAGCTTCCTCCTAAATCTGGGCGCTGGCAGTGACACATCCTGCAAGCGACTGCTTACGGTGCAGGCACCGACCATCCCCGTCAGCACAACTGCCTTAGAGCAATTTGCAAGAAGTAAATTTTGGCAGCTGCTGTGTAATATTTTTTCTGTGTCCCAGGGCTGATGACTCCAGCAGTGATTCATGAATAACTTCCTTTCTGAATTAAGACAAGTCAAAGTATATGTGATTTTGCTCTAGGTGTTTTATTGGCTGTTGTTTGTACAAAATGTTGTGACCACGGAGAGGACGCTGAGGAGTTAGGGCTGCCTGGCTGGGGGTATGTCCCCAGATAAAGGTTTCCTTATTAATGATCCAGTGAGATTTTCTTCTGCGAGCGCTGCTCGTCCGTCCTACGCTTCCCTTAGGAAATTTAAGCCCTGAATCTGACGCTTCTTCAGAGGACAAGTGAATTTTTTAATTAGCAATAGTTGCGAGGGAAGATTTTAAAGAGTATGTTCTTTTGGAAGCTTTGCAATGTTTTCCGAACGCAACGGTATCCTCTCAAAGTCACTTTCAAATAACTACTCAGATGCCATTTAGTGCAAGTATTTGCTTTCTTTATGTTTGCTGGAGGTCTAGCCTGGGATACGACATTCCTGACTATCTTTGGTTATTGAGGGGGCTGAGGAATTTCTGAGCTATGGATGGTGGAGGTAGCTGAGACTGAGAAAGTGTAGTGGGAAGATGGGGTACGGAACGAATCAGTGATTTATTCCCGTAACTTTGGTTGGTTGACTCTTGTTCAGCATTATTTAATATTAAAGTGTTTTGTGGAAGACCATTTCTATGAGCTCTAAGCGCATATGGCCTTAACAAGGAGCTACCAAATGTCCTGCTACTGGAGTTATGGTTTAAATATAGAGAGACATTGTCGCAGCTATAGTATCCCTTTTGTTCACATTGCCACTGGTTGTGTTTGGCAGGAACCTTGGGGATAACGCCATCCGCTCAATCCAAGCAGACGCTTTTGCTAAGATGAAGAGCCTGCGGCAGCTGTAAGTAACTGGACTGGCCACGCCATTAAGGAGGCCAGGATCCTTCTTGCCCTGGACGTGAGAAGTAGCAATGGGACGTTACCAATGGGGTGTTAACCACATCACCACTCATTTATTTCCTCCTCCCCTCTGTCCTCTCTGCAGGGTATTTTTACACATGAGTGGATGTCACAGGAACATCTTGCATTTAATAGTGAGTGAAATTAGATCACTGGAACAGGTTCTCCCAGCAAGTTCGCATCTGTGCAATTATCCATCTCCGCTCAGGAAGTCCAGCCCTGGTCCTGTTAGCCATCTCCCCTTCTCACACTGTCACTGATTTAATTCCCAGTGGCCCATCTGCTCCTTTGCTGTACTTATGTTTAGGGTTCGCATACAGTACTGACATCTCAGCGATAAGCACCATTTGAACTGGATCCACTTGTCAGCCAGCCTTCTGGTGTAAAAATACGGATGTGTTATCAGAGCTGCTGCGTGTGCTCCAGCCTGGGGCTCTGCACTCTTATCAGACACTGTTTCCAGTCATGCCTGGTTTCCTTTTCTCTGCTTCTCCATAAATATTTAATCCACCGTCATTGCATTGCTGCACTCTGGAGCAGTGTAATGTCTGTGGAAGAAGAAATCGCTTATTTGGTATCTCAGCAGGTTCAGATTCTTCTTCCTGGTGTTGGAAATGGGAATCAGATGGTCACTGCTAGCGGTGACACTTAATACTAGTGACTGGGAACAAGTGAGATAAATGTTGTGTGTCCGTTGTTTGTTTAACCACCTTATTTCTGCACTGGCTCTTGAAACAAAATTGAGGTGAAAGATTGATCACATTAGAGAAGAACTTGTGGGATCCCAGATGTTGTAAAGGAACCTTCATCCCATGGAGAAGGTGGCTTTCAGATAGGAGACGTACACCTGCAGAACACATTGTACCGAAGTCTTAAACACTAAGTGTCTCTCTGAGCTGTCCCAACTAGGCAGCAGTGTTTGTGCCATCTCATGTATTAGGGGCTGCACGTCTTTCTAGGACAGCAAAGTGGACACCTTTGGAAAATCAGATCCCTGTGCTCCCTCATTGCCTCCCTCTCTAGTCCATTTCTTTCCTTTTCCCTTTCCTACCTAGTTTCAGGCTTCAGAACTTCCTGAGGTTGTCAGGTAGAAAAGTGGGAGGAGATTCACATCTTCTTACAACGCAGAGCTGGAGCTGGGATCCTGCTCCTGATGGCTCCTGCACAGCTTGCAGTACGGCAGGGCACGGCTGCTCTGTCCGGGGCCGTTTTCCCAGTCTCTGAGGCATCCTCACGTTCAGTTTGAGGGATCAGACTAGGTTTTCCTAGGATCTTGGGCCAAGCCAGACCTAAGTCTCAATTCCCTGTTGGTGTAAACTTCCAGTTCTTCACTGGCCTCAGAGCGGTGCTGAGCCACAATTTGCCCCTGAATATTAAAAAATAAATAAATCCCGCGGTTCCCCTTTTATTTGCCCCTTTTTCTCAGCTCTTTCCTTAACAGAAGTTGCCAAGTTACTGTTGGGATGCTGAGAAATGTTTTTGCGTTTTGTTTTGCAAACTAATCGCTGTTTGTATTGGTTTTACACCAATGTCTTTGGTCATTTCTCTGCCACTGCTTCTGTTAATCAGTAAACGCAACATGAGCTACCCCTCTGATGGCTGGTGCTGCTGGTGTGTGAACATGTGCCTTGCAGAAGGCAGGCAGGGGCCTCTCCACTTACTGCTCTGGTGTTGGCCACTGAGGGAACTAAAGGTCTTGCAGTGGGAACTTGGCATCCTCTCCCTGTTCAGTAATTAAGTCCTGAATTCAGTCCCCACCAAAGATGCTCAAAGCACAGAGGCAGAGAAGGCGCGTGTGTGGTAATTAGGAGCAGTGGAAGCGGGACAGGCTGTACTGTTGCTTGCGCCTCTGCTGCGTGTCTCCTTTGTAGATGATCTGCCTCGGTTTCTGTCTCTTCAGCCAGGGATGGTGTTGCTCGTGTTCCTGGGGATTGCTCTGGAAGCTGGTTCGTAAAGATGCTAGGCAGTGTCACTGGAGTACAGGAGTCGGTCGCTCTACGTGGAGTTGAAATACTGTTCAAATGTGTTAATATATTTAACATCATCAGTGCCCCGAGGACAACCCTGCAGGCCTGTTTTTCCTTCCACCCGTGCTGAAGGGGAGGAAGGAACGTGTCTTAACATGAAAGGGCTGTGAGCTTTCCAGCCTTCTGTCTGTGCGGGGCTCACAGCAGGCTCGTGTTGGTTTTGTCTCCCTGCAGCCACATAAACAGCGACAGCTTCCTCTGCGATTGCCAGCTGAAATGGTTGCCCCAGTGGTTAGTGGAGAAGGAGCTGCAGTCCTCTGTGGTGGCCACCTGCGCCCATCCTGAGTCACTGAAAAGCAAAAGCATTTTTGCCATCCTGCCAGAAAGTTTTGTGTGTGGTAAGTCTTGCCTGTGTGTTTTGAGGTTGTATGAAGGGTAGGACTCACTTGGGAAACATTTTCTTTGACTACTAGCATGTTATTATGAGAGGGTTTCTGTTTTGTTTTGTTATTCAATGGGATCAAAGGAAGCCCAAGCCTGTATTTTAAAAATTTGTCATTGGCTACAATTTATTTCCCACCAAAACCACACAGCGCATTGCTTGCATCTAGTGTCTTCCTCCCAGGGCTCCCTGAGTCTTAAATCAAAAGGGGCTAATGCTTGTTCCAGTTCCAGACGGGGCTGCACAGAGACTTCCCCAGTCCTCTTGTTTTGATACGACCAAGACTGAGGCTGCATGTTTTTTCACTCTGCAGTCTTCTGAGCTGCTGCTGTGGCTCTGTGTTCTTCACTCCTCTTTTTTTTCCCTCCTGGAAGAGACAAAGGGTTAAAAAAAAAAGCAAGCAGAGGAGAATCTCTCCTCTATCACAGCTCCCGTTTTTGGGCCAGGAAGGCATTACACGTGAACAAGCGACAGCTAATAGTTGCATTGTGATCTTTTTTTTTTTCTCATAGAACTGTTTCTTCTTCTAAACAGCACCTACTGCTGTTCTCCCACCCAGACACTGCAGTTGACTCTGCACCTGAGCTGTGGTTGCAAAGCAGCTTTACTTACTACCCAGCACACACAAACATCTACTGCGCCTCTCCTAAAGAAAAGAAATGTCAATGAAACAAGAAGGCCCCCAGCTTTTGGGGAAAATAAAGGCCTGGTTTGGTGAGCCAAACCCTCTGCTGTGGAGCCAACCAGTGTGGATCCTTGGTGGAGCTGCACATGGTTGTTTGATGAAGGAAAAATGAGCTTTTGAAAAACTTCTTGAAGTTGAATCCGTGACTCGCCATGAACATGGAGCAAAAGCTTTGTTCAGGCTGCTGTCTCATGTCCCACTTGATCCCAGAGTGGTAGGGCTCTGCCTAGGTGGCCTCTGCCTGCGCGAGTCTGGGAGGCTTGCTGTGCTCATCTGGAAGAGAAGAGAGCATGAAGGCTCTATCCCCAGAGCAACATCACAAAACGAAGACAGCTTTGCTTCTCTGGTGCCTGCCAAGTCCTCCAGGCATTAGTACTCCTGGTTCCAGAGGCCGGGCTGTTTAATTAAACCTTAGTCAAATATTAAATTACACCATTTGTAGAAATCTAATAAATGAATCTGCTTGGAACCTTGCTAAAACCAACAATCTTCAGGGCAGAGAGAGTGTGCAAAGCTTTCCACCCCAGGTGGGTGACAGGCGCATACAGCTGCTGCTGCTTCCACAGCGTGTGCTGCAGTCACCTTGTTGGTAAGCATCTACTCCTAGAGGTGGCATTTGCAGCCCTTTAAGTGTCCTCCTGCTCTCCTCTCCTGCGTCATGCTAATGCAGGCCCGGAGGTGAAGTTTTCATGAACTTAAAAGTTCAGTATTGCCTTTCGTGCATGGATTGTACAAGGAAGGATGTTTCCTTTCTGAGGTTCAGCTACACTGGTGAAGAGACCTTGGGATCTTGTAGGTCTTTGAGGTCACTAGGTGACCATCTCAGTCCACTGATTACATGGAGGAGCCAGAGGAACAAGAGTCGTAGCTTAGAGCAGCCACTCAGTGGAGTTGTGCCGGGCACATCTGCACTATGGAGCCAGTCTCCATGGTGGAGCACTTTGCAAGAGCAAGGTGCTTCCCTGGTGTAGACAACAGTGGATGCAAGAGCAGATGCACAGTAACATCTACCACTTATGCACTGCTCGTTTCTCATTGCACGTCTTTGCTTGCTCCAGTCTTTTCTCCTAGTCAGAACTTAACTACGCCTGCTGTTTTCTCATAGATGATTTCCTCAAGCCGCAGATCATCATCCAGCCTGAGACAACAGTGGCTGTCCTTGGGAAGGACATCCGTCTCACTTGCTCGGCCGCCAGCAGTAGCACCTCCCCCATGTTGTTTGCGTGGAAGAAAGACAATGAGATGCTGCACAATGCTGAGATCAAGAACTTTGCCCACATGCGGGCAAAGGATGGTGAGGTGATGGAGTACACCACCATTCTGCACCTCCGGCACGTCACCTTTGCCCACGAAGGGCGTTACCAGTGTATCATCACCAACGACTTTGGCTCTACCTACTCCAACAAGGCCCGACTCACTGTTAACGGTGAGTAGGAAGCTGCGTTCTCATTCCTTTCCTCAGCCTGAACTGGTGCAATTCTCTGGGACTCACTTTTGGCAGGCACTTACTCCTGAGGGTCCGTTCCTGATGGTGAGGAGCTCTTAACCTCTTCACACCAGGTGCTTGCATCTCAGTGGATGCTGAGAAGTGCCATGAGCAGAGCACATGCCAGGCTTGTGATGGCTGCCATCAGGCCAAGCACTTCAGCGCCTTCTTAAGGGCTTTAGCTGCTGTTCCAGTAGAGTCTTTGCCCAACGAAATGGACAAATGAAAACAAAAGTACAAAAGGATAGAAAGAAGTGGGACTGTGGTGGTTGAAAGTTCTCTGCAGGAGAGATCGGGGGTTTCTTTCCAGGCTAATCGCAGAAGAAAATCAGCTTTGATCCCAGCTCTAATGATCCTGAGTAGGAGGGTCTTGGGCACTGCGGCCAGGTGTGTGCTGAGGAAACACAGGGTTCGTCCCCAGCAGTTTAGAGACATCCTGCAAAAGCAGCTTCCCATCCTCTTGCTTATGGATAATTATTCTTTTCATCTCCTGCCTAGGATGGAAAACAGTTAGAAGTGCCCAGAAGATCGTGCTTTCCCCTCGGAATTGCTCATCCCTTCTTGTTGTTTTTCTTCATCAGTGTTGCCCTCATTTATCAAAACTCCCCATGACATCACCAGCCGGACAGGGACAACGGCACGGCTGGAGTGCGCAGCTGAAGGCCACCCCACCCCACAAATCGCCTGGCAGAAAGATGGGGGCACAGACTTCCCCGCGGCCCGGGAACGCCGCATGCATGTCATGCCCGACGACGACGTCTTCTTCATTACGGATGTGAAGATAGAAGACATGGGTGTCTACAGCTGCACGGCGCAGAACTCTGCGGGGTCCGTGCTTGCGAATGCCACCCTGACTGTACTGGGTAAGGTGCCCGAGCGGTCTGGCAGCGGGAACTGGAAGGGATTGCTCTTGAAGCTCTTCAGCAGTTGCAGATACAGGAAAGGGACACAGGCGCTGCTCCGCATTAGTCTTGTTTCATTTGTTTACACTGCAGTTAACTAATGAAAAATCCCCCCCTAATTAAGAGAAGGAGCCCTAAGTTGCATTTCCTCTTACGGCAAGGAGGCCTCTCCAACCAGCCTGTTTGCTGTCTGGACTTCAAAAGGAAATGGAACTCCCTCTCTCTTGCCCTGCAAAATAATTGACGTGTGTCAGCCATTGCCCCTTGTCCTCAGGGGTGTCTTTGTTGGGAAGACTAATGCCAACGGATGATGGAAGGGCCTTGGTTGCCATTGTTAGAGCTGTTGTGGTTTGCAGCTGCCGTGGTCTGGGCACAGCGCATTGCTGTGCGTTTGTCTGCAGGAACATCCGCTACGTTCAGTACTGTTAGAAGAAATCTGTTGTTACACTGTCCCCAAGAATTAATTTCTGTGTTTATTCTCCTGCAGAGACACCGTCTTTGATTCATCCACTGGAGGACCACGTAGTGTCCGTAGGTGAGACTGTGGCTCTTCAGTGCAAAGCCACAGGGAGCCCACCTCCCCGCATTACCTGGCTGAAAGGTGACCAGCCCCTGATCGTGACAGAAAGGCACCACTTCACCTCTGGCAACCAGCTGCTGATCGTTCGGAACGTTGTCTTGGAGGATGCTGGGAAATACACCTGTGAAATGTCCAACACCCTGGGGACAGAGCGCGCACACAGCCATGTGAGCATCTTACAGTCTCTGGGCTGTCGGAAGGACCGTACCACTGTGGGGATCATCACCATTGCTGTGGTCTGTAGCATCGTGCTGACGTCTCTGGTCTGGGTCTGCATCATCTACCAAACCAGGAAGAAGAGTGAAGAATACAGCGTCACCAACACAGGTAGCTCCACTCTCCTGCTAAGGCTTCCTCTAACCTTTTGTGCTGCCAGACCTCCCACTGGGGCTGAAGTGGCACCTCAGGTAGCCACACAGTCATGCTGGAAAAGCCGTTGGCTTATCTCCATGGTTCTCTTGGCTCACAAAGCTGGAACCTGCTTTCACTTGCTGTTGAAGCATGTTCAGAGCTGCTTCCCTTGTCTGTTCTCCCCTTGGCTTGCTCTTCACAAAGGTCTTTTCCACTTGGCAGTAGTTTCAGCCATTGCTTTGCTACTTTGATTTTCCATGACCATGAATGATAACTCCTGAGACAGTCTGGATTATGTCCATGATGCTGGGAACCAAAGACACAGTATTCAAAACTTGAAAAATCAGACTGTGAAGCTGGAATCTCTTTTTTTCATGTTGTCTGTAAGAGCTGTTGTAGCCCTGCGGATGACGGGGATCCCGCACTTTTTAGGGGAAGAAGTAGTGCTTATTGGGATAATTTGGGGCTGAAGTCAGTGTTGCAGTGAGAATAAACTCTCCTGCCCTCAACATTAGGCAGCCTCTGAACAGAAGCATGGAAGAACCAGCCTCAGACTTCCCCACCCTGCTGGGATTTGCAGCCTTCCTTTATTACGCTTAGCTTTAGATATAGTACGACTTGGGATTTTAGAGACGCGGGCTAGGTAGGAAGTCACAGATGCCATATGACCAAGGTGATGTGTCAGTGGGATGATTTTTTTTTTTCCAGTCCTGAAAATGTAGAGTTTAGTGCCTGGCAGAGTCAAGTTTCACTTGGGTTTGTGTGACAAGGGAAACTGAAATTGCCTGATACAAAAGGGAGATAGCTAAGGGGCAAGACTTGCCTGCTGAAGTGAATTCAAGACCCTGTTCTCCACAAGTCTCTTGCTCATGATGTTGGGAGACAGAGGACTTGAGTCAAATGAGGTAGTCAGAATTCCAGGAGAAAAGGACGGATTTACTGATGAGACAGTTCCACCTCCACCTACCTTGTACCGGCCATGCCAAATGCAAACACGGAAAATGGCTTAATCAGCTCTACACTTACACAGCTTTAAGCTTTGGAAAAATCAGGAGAGGGGCTTCCAAGGGGAACGGAATATTTAGGCAGTTTGGTTTCCATTGCATCTAGAGAAAAAAACCAGTTAGATCTGGTCCCAGATCCCTCTTGAAAATGTGATTTTGCGTGCCTTTGAAAACAGAAGCCTTTATATCTCACTGGGAACTGACATTTCTCTGCTCCCATTGCTCTAGATGAGACTATTGTGCCTCCTGACGTGCCAAGCTACTTGTCTTCACAAGGGACTCTTTCTGACCGGCAGGAAGCGGTGGTCAGAGTAGATAACCAGCAGCCCAATGGGCACATAGACAGCAACGGTGAGAACCGGTTTCATCATTTTTTCTGTAACGCTGTATCTGAACGTGGTAGGAGGAGGTAGAAGTCACAGTACAAAGTACTTCTGTGCTTGTTGGGAGTTATCTCAAAGATCTTCATAATGTAATTCTCCAGCTACTGCGTTTATGCAGAACGAGGCTCCGTCTTCCACTTCAAGCTCTCCTCTCCCAGTAATAAGTGTTCGTACAAGCAGGCTGCTCAGTCAGGCCCTAAGGACTACTTTTTTGCTAATTTTGGATTAGTTTTTTGGCACCAGTTACCCATAGTTAAGCTCTGCTAGAAAATACATTAGCAGTGCCTGTCCCTGCCTTCAGGCTTAGAAGTTAAATGTTGGGATTTTACAGTCTTTAAACACGGCACGTTAGGAAGGAAAAGTTAAGTGCTCTGAACTAAGGTTCTTCTGCGATTGTACAACGTTTATTCTGTTAAAAATTAGCTTTAAATTATCTATTATCTCCATTGCTATTCTTTTCTCCCTTTCACAGCTTTTACAGGAGAAATAAGACTTATTAATAAGTCATTTAACTGAGAGCAGATGGTTGTAATCTTTAGCCAGATGGTTCATTTGTTACAGGTATGTGTCAGACTGATCCTGGAAGGTGTCCAGATGTCGAAGCTCCCTCCATAGGTTGTAGACAGCCGAAGCTATGTATTGGCTACAATAAAGACTCTTGGAAAACTGAAGACGTAGCCGATGGAATGCTTGTTCCAGATAAAACAGGTACAAACCCCATTAATCTGGAAAGGTATTTTGTGTTTGCACAGATCAGAAAGCCCTCTGAGTCAGGCAGCCTTAAGACAAGAAATTGTTACCTTCAGAAAAAAAGGCCTGAATGATTCTCAGGTGTGAGCACAGTCCATTTACTTTCTCCTGCTTGCTTTGATCCTCTGTCAGGCTTAGTTTGAATTCAGGGAACCGCCAGGAAGAGGCAGACTGAAGCTCACCATCACCATTCCTGGCAGCTGGCTGATCCTTATTTTGGTTTGAGCTATTTCTAAACTGTGAGAGCATTTTCAAATGGAAGGTTTAAACATTTTTCATGCTCTTTAAAGGGGCTGTCGACTCCAAAGTTCAGCTTTGCTTTTTTTTTCTTTTTCATTTGCAAAATTTAAAGGTTGTTTTGGGCCCTACACCTGCCCCTGCTCTTTGCCAGTTTCTTGGGCGTTACACTAATTCTCCGTTTTTGGGATGTGTTTTCTGTTCTCCTGCTGTATTGTAACACCCAGAGAAAAACAGCCAGTGAAACAAATCTTCTCTCCAGGAGAAACTGTAAAGTGTAACGATGGAAAGTTGTCGAGTGCCCTAAGGAAATTAACTTTCAACATTGAGAAACCCCTTCCTGCTTTGAATTCTGCTCTTCTGTTATTAGCACTAACAGTAATGAGGTATCTAGAGGCAACAGTGCGAGTTCATGGTGATCCCTGTAAAGCAGCAGCACCAAAATAAGAAGGGGAACGTGGTATTTTAAAGCATGTACAGGAAGGTTCCACTTCCTATTTCTGCCTTGAGTAGAAAGTCTGAAAAAGGAAATAAATGCACAGTTTAGTTTAAAAAAAAAAAGTCACAACTTCTTTGGAGTTAAAAAAAAAACAAACTACCAATTAAACCTATTAATTGGAACTACCTTTAGTGACAGCTACAGAGTTCTGAAAAACACAGGTATTTGCTAGCCTGGATAAACCCAAACATCCGTATTATTTAGTGAGAGATTCCCGCACTGCTGAGGGACAGATGAACTAAACAGAGCCGCCTTTTCCTTCCGAACGTTGGGCGCTTCAGCGCTGACAGCTTCCAGCTGCTTCATCTTTCTTTGCTGCCGTTCTCCCTCCCAGGCTATGGCCTGCCGGTGGTGTGCGCGGACTGCAGCGGCAGCACGGACAGCGTGAACGTCCACATGTACCCCAAGGAGCCGGAGTGCTACTCCGAGAGCCTAAAGACTATGGACAGTACCTGTCCCAGCGCGCTGAGCAGCAAGGAACGGAACAGGAAGAGGAGTGCGGGCACCAGCCTTCTTCACCCTCAGCCCTGCAACGGGATTGCCAGCGGCAAGAGGGGGGAAACGGACGGGACCCTCTACCCCAGCAACCACGACAGAATAAGACCTGTGAGCACAACGAGCCCGCTGCTTGAAGACAAGCACGGTACGTGTTTCCTTGGGGATGGCTGTATCTCCCTGGATCCATCGGGGCTACATCAGAGCCCTGTTTTTCTGCCGTCAGCCTTTTTAACTGACTCGAGGACGTGAATGGTAGCGGCGGGGTTGGTTTCGTGAAGGGCGCTGGCAGGCTGAGCAGCAACTAACCACGCTGGTTCTTTGGGTTTTTGCAGGCTCTTCACAAGCAGTAGCAAAGCCTTTAGAGCTTAACAACCTTAATTTGGTGAGAGCTTCACTGGCAGGAGGGTCGTTAAAGCAACTGAACGTGCTTCCTGAAATTTCCCCAACACTACTGGATTTGCAGAGTGAAGCAGAGGTGAAACAGGCTCTCCTGGCCAACGGCTACGCACCCACGCCGTGCGACTCCACTCACGAGCTGAAGCCACCGAACCGGCCGCTGGACTGAGGACAGACTGCCATGTGCAAATTAACCAACACACTATTATTTTTGTTAATTTTCTTTTTTTTTGCACAGAGTATATAGGCTACTTACTTCTACCTCAAATCTTGAACTGATGACCTGTCAAAGGCAAACAACTGAGGTATGAGAAACAAGCTTGTATGGGGAACAAACTCCTGTTCGAGCGTCACCTGTTTGTACATAGTTTAAAACTTCCCTGAGAAGTATGAAGCGTTCAAAAGTTGACTTGCATATGAAGCACATAAATGCAAGGGATTATTGTGTAAAGAGAAAAGTATTTGATACAGTTGTACATAAGAGTTTTCATATATAAATATATATATATAAAAAAATATATATATATATCTTTTACAGAGGCTATTTTAATCTTTAGTGCATGGAAAACTGAGTGAAATTTTACAATTTTGGCAATATTGTTTCCAGTATCAGGTTGCTGTTAAACTTTGTGAGAGAAATAATTCTGGTGCCTTAAATGCATAAGCAGAACTTCAAAAAGCCAGACTGTTCCAAAGGGAATGTCCCCTTTTCAATGGAGTTCCTTTAATTCAACTATCAATTGGGTTACTTAGCACAAATTTCCTTCCCCTTTTAAATTTATTGCACTTAACACAATTTAAAAGAGATCTTTGACAGTTTCAAATGAAGTTTACAGGCAAAAAAAATGCAGTGAGAAATGACAGAGCAACCTGACTTTTTCCTGTTGGTGGAAGAACTTAAATTCCATTACTTTTCAAACTGCATAAAAAGTAGTATTTGACCTGTGACTGTGTGATACGTTAGAGTGGACCACACAAGAGGCACTGAGTAATTCAGCACCAGTGCAGAGCCCAGGGTGCGATTGGCTTTCTGAGCCGCGGGTGTGCGTTGTTGGCTCACGTCCTGCTTTGCATCCACCAGTACCCCCAGGTCCTTTTCTGCAGGGCTGCTCTCTGCGACATCATCCCCCAGCCTGTACTGAGAGCGAGGATTGTCCCAACCTGGGTGCAGGACCCTGCACGTGGCCTTGTTGAACCTCATGAGGTTCACATGAGTCTACTTCTCAAGCTTGTCTAGGTCCCTCTGGATGGCATCCTGTCCCTCTGGTGTGTCAACTGCACCACTCAGCTTGGTGTCATCTGCAAACTTGCTGACGGTGCACTCACTCTCACTGTCTGTCTCATTGATGAAGATATTAAACAGCACTGGTCCTAGCAGAGACCCCTGAGGGACACCACTTGGCACCCATCTCCAGCTGGACATCAAGCCATTGACCACTGCAGTCTGGATGCGACCATCCAGACAATTCATTGTCCATCCATTGAATCCACATCTCTCCAATTTAGAGAGAAGGATGTTATGGGGGGGGACCATGTCAAAGGCCTTGGAGAAGTCCAGATAGATGACATCCAGTGCTCTTCCCTTGTAGTCACTCCATCCTAGAAGG
>VZZY01015494.1:7988-54226 GCA_013400335.1 Eurystomus gularis
TGGCCTTCTTGGCCACAAGGGCACATTGCTGGCTCATGGCTATCTTCTTGTCCATCAGGACTCGAAGGTCCTTCTCTGCACAGCCTCTTTCCAGCAGGTCAACCCCTAACCTGTACTTGTGCATGGGGTTATTCCTCCCCAGGTGCCAGACCCTACACTTGCTCTTGTTGAACTTCATTAGGTTTCCCTCTCCCCAGCCCTCCAGTCTGTCCAGACCTCACTGAATGGCAGCACAGCTCTGATGGTTTAGACCCTGCTGGAATCCAAATCATGTGGCCACTTCCTCCCACCCTCGGAAAATACAAACCCTGCGGGTTGGGATAAGGAGAATTTAATACAGCCATGCAAAAACAACAGTCAGAACGACAACAGCAACAACAGTGATAACAATGTACAAAACCAAGAAATATAAAGCATACAGACTGCGAGCATAAAATGTACAGAGATGGAGCGAGGCAACCTGAGCAAGACAAAAGCCGCGGCTGCACTCCCTCAATACCTATGACGATGTTGTGGGAGACACTGTCAAATCTTTGCTGAAGTCAAGGTAGACAACATCTCTCCCTTCATCTAGCTGGCTAGTCACACCATCATAGGAAGCTATCAGATTACTTAAGCGTAATTTCCCCTTGGCAAATCCATGCTGACTACTCCTGATAACTTTCTTTTCCTCCATGTGCTCAGAGATAACCTCCAGAATGAGCTGTTCCATCACCTTTCCAGTGTCCTCCATCATGTCCTTTTTGAACACTGGAATGACACTGGATTTCCTCCAGTCCTCAGGCTCCTCTTCCACTCTGCATGTTCTTTCAAAAATGATGCAGAGTGGCATAGCACTCAGTATACACAGAAGCAGTTCACAGAAGTGATATTTCCCCAAATAAACAGAAAACAAAATTATGTGCCAAGTGGTCATTCAGCCCACCTTTGAGACACAAGCATGATAAGCATATAGTGACACCTGGACGATTGCACCCCATGCCTTAAGGGGCAAGAACCCACTTAGACTAATGAATACAATGGACTAAGACCTGTAGTCTTGCTTGTACCAGTGAACCCAGCACAAAAAGAGACAAAATTCACACACTTGGTACACCAAGAAGATGATTTTGCCCAAGCAATAACACTTAGCACATAGAATGAGTGCTTAGCATCACTGACAAAAGGACAGGGCTGCTCTGTAACATGCAGGCACCATTATCCTCATTCTCCACTGAATGTCACAACCACACAGACAGAACCACACCACTCAGGGACATACATTTTAGATTTCATTTTCTAAATGTGATGGGTATAGCAGGGAGTTAGCAATTCCTATTCTGAATCACCCTCATCTATTCCCCCTCCTCCCTCTTGTGAAAGCTTCCACTTCTCATTGATGCAGGGGGACAAGACACTCACTTTTGCTAGGCAAGGTGTCCAGTCCTGTCTGGCAGCCTCCATTTACATATAGTGGTTCTACTTTGAGCTCAGCCTTCTATGCAATACTGGATGTCTATGAATGTGTTCCCCTCTAAGGAGCTATTGTTTTCACTTTTTATGCTTCCCCATTTACAAAAGCTATCAATGGCCTCTCTGGTCACATCAGGCCAATCTCTTTTCCACTTTATCTAAAGCTATTTAACTGTTGTTACTTTGATTACTACCATCTTCCAGACTCCAACTTCAAAAGTGAAAGGATATAAGCCTGTAAAGAGTTCATCTGTGCTTCTTTATTGTTTTTTTGCGCATATCTAAATTCTTAGAGAAGGGCAGACTACATCTGCAGTTCAGAACGTTTGGATATACCTCCCATCCAAAAGTTATCTGCTCACAGTTTGTTTCCCCAAAACATAGCAGAATGGTGATTTAGAACTGGCCAGATGTAGTCAAGGCCTTAGTTGTCTAAGCAATACTTTTGGGTATGCTTTGTACCATAATGAATGACTGACCAAATTCATCGCAGTCGGTAGTAAAATGCCTAGGTTTGTGGATGAGAGCAGCTTTGAAGAAAAGGCCTTAAGTGTCTGGGTCAGCTGCAGTTTGAGCATGAGCCAGAAGCCTGGCCTGTCAGCAAAGATGGCCAGCAGCATCCTGGGCTGTTATTAACATGGACACAACTGATAATCAAGAGAAAGGATTCTCTCGCTTTAAACAGCACTGGTTTGACTACATCTAGATACTGTGTCCAGTTTTGGATCCCCAGTACAAGAAAGACATTGATGAAGTGGAACAAGGTCCAGGGGGGACCACTAAGCCTTCCAGGAGCTGGAGTACTTGCCCTGAGAGGAGAGGCAGAGGCCCTGGTGTTTTTTCACCGGGGAGATGAAACTGCAGGAGAGACTTGTACCTTTGAGGAAGTCATTGAGAAATGGAGCCAGTGGTGCATTAGAGACAGGGACAACAAGCATAAACTGAACTAAGAGAGATTCAGTTTGGATATAAGGGAGAATTTCATTTGGCATGACGGAAAGCCCAGAGAATCTCTATAGACTACATCTTTGGAGGCTTTCAAGACCCACCTGGACAAGGTCCTGTTCTGATTCCACACCTGACCTTGCTTAGAGCAGGCTATTGGACTAGAGACTTCCAGAGATCTCTTCCTGGATTAATTATTCTGGTTTTATGGTGTTTTTTTTTCCCCAAAGGTAATATTTTATTTTAAAAAAGGATAATTACAGGAAAAAGTTCTATACTGAAGGTCGTTTTCTTACAATGACATTAATTCCAGAAGATAGTTTATCTTTTTTTAAGCTAGTGGGATGGCATGTTCTTACAAATAAAATATGAATTTTTCCTAGCTATATGCAAACTAGGGAATTTTGTATTAATGTAAATTGTAAAGATATAAAATAAAAATGCAAAATTAAAACCAATGTTGCCACAGTACAGCACAGCCATCAGTAACTGTAGTAAGAATATTTTCATAATGAATAAATCACACAAATAATTCTCATAATTAATTTAGCCTCTTTTCTCCATCTCAGTATGATACGGACAGAACTGATGAAATGCAAATAGACATGCTCTGAGAAAATACACAAAAAAGTAAAGTTTCATATGCAAGGAGTAGATTTCAGTGCTTTTGTCAGCATACAGCTGAAGCTGAAATTGAGAGGTATAAATTATATATCTGTTTTGCCACCACAGACAATTGTGTCCTAGTTGCAATGAACGACAGTGTTCACTTGCAGGGGAGGGAAAAAGGTACACTCTTCATTGCAAATTGTGAACGGGGATGGTTTAAGGGCTCAGAAGCAAGTTTCACTGGAGGTTGGTACTAAGTGTCCTCATACCATCATCTTATACAGTGCTACCGTGTCCTGGACCAGGCTCTCTTGAGACTGCTGGACCTTCACTAAATCAGAGGAGAAACTTAAACACTGCCAGATTTCCAGCTGCTTTCAGACCAGGAAATCAGGACTCTGCATTAGAAAATTCATTTATTTCAATTAACTCCTCATTCCTATTATTGATTTTTATTTTCTTTCATACTTTCTTCCATGTTGCATACAAGTACAGAAGACAATCTTTTAAGACACCATCCTGCAAAGATAACCTCAATCAAGTAATACTTAAATGACATGTCTTCTCTTTCTTCTCCTCTGAGGCTAACTCTTCATGTGCAAGTATGATGTTTATTAGCTCCTCACACAATTGCCACTGAGGCTGGTTTAGTTGTTGCAGAGTTGACAAAAAGATAGAGACTACAGTCACAAATAAATTAGTTCTTCTCAAAGAGAAAGGCAGAAAGGGAGGGAGGGAGAAAGGAAAGAAGGAAGGAGGGGAGTGAGGGAGGGACAGAGTGAGGTGGGGGGAGGGAGGGAGAGAGAAATAGAGGAAGGGAGGAAGGAAGAAGGAAGGAAGTAAGCAAGAAAGGAAAATTAAAAAGAAATTAAGCTTCTTTTGTTGTTTACGTTTGGTGGGGTTTTGGGTTTTTTTTATTAAATCACGGTTTTGTTCCAGACTGCTCCTAAATCTCACATTCTTTTACTTTCCAAGACAATCTAGCAAATGCTTATTCTCTTATTTTATTCTATCACTGAATTAGTAATGATAATATATGTATTTCTTCTTATGTGCAGCTCTTGATATCTAAAACAGCCCTTCAATGACTATTCACTTCTTAGGTTCTTAATCTCAATTGAAATCTCTATGGAAAACAGTACCTTTTTAAACCTCTCTCAAATTTGTCCTATTGTTAGATGCTCTCTTTAATTCTATAATTACTTCATTTCATTTGCAAACCATTCCACATAAGCTGCTATGAAAGATGAAAATCAAAGCAGTATTATATCAGTAAAAATGAACAATATTAAAGCAGGAAGGAGAATTTTCTGCAAAATTTAAGGGCATAAGTACTGTTCTTTTAGAGCAGAGTTTTCTCCTCAGTTCATGCTTTTTTTGTGTGTGTGTTTCAAACCTTCATAGGTTTAGACGTGTTTGAGCAGCAGAGATAGACTACCAAAAAATGCATACTAAAAAGCTTTTAGCAAAAACTGGGATGTATCATACCATTAGTGGATGAACCATGTTTCTTTACTTATTTATTTTTAGAAACATGCTTTTCATGCATGTTTAACAATCTTCTCTTCCATTTTTCCTTGCAATGATTTTTACAGTTACTACAAACACACATAGGGCATTTTTTTGACAGAATCCATCAGCAGATTCATCATTCATCAACAGCTGAAATGCTGTTCACACACTTTAAAATATTTTATTTCTTTTTCCCTAGCCTGTTGCAATATTCCATAACCTCTTACTTGAGAAACAATGTCTTAATGTATCCAAAGATCACTTACTTCTAGATATGAGATAAATGTTGATACTGTCTCCTTTATAAAAATCAGTGTTTAAATACAAATTATAAAATTGTTTTCTGCATTACAGAAACCAGAGACTATCCCAGTCATCATTTTAAAATTATGCTACTGTCTGGCATCATGCCGGTATCTGGAAACAGAAAATGGATTTGTTCAAATTTAGTTTGAAGTGACTGCTTTTATGATTTTACTGTTTAATTTTAAGACTACTTCTGTGAGTGACACATGCAACAGCTCTGTGTGTGTACCAGATCTGCTTTTAGCAGATCTTACTAAGCAGATGCTTAGTAAGCTTTAGATGCTTAAATACGTTAAGCAGATGCTTACCTAAAACTTAAAAGCCATGTTTTCATTTTAAAGTCTTACAGTGTAGATGCTTCCGCAGCCTTGAGGAGAGGATCTCTGCAAAGGCTTTTGGAGTTGTCAAAGTGATATACACAGGAAGCCACTGCAGGCTAGAAATACTCTGCATACAGAAAAAGACAGCTGCAATCACTACCTCGTATAGCCTCAATACTTCCTGTAGAGAAAATGAAATTCCCATTAAGAACTGTCTTTCCTGCTAGATCAATAAAGTTTCTTTGCAAAGATTTGTATTCTGGGTTAATGTAAGACAGAGAAGATATCACTCTAAAGAGAGTAGAAAAAAATATATCCTGTAGTTAAATCGCAAGTGCTTATAATCTTTATTGTTTCTGTCATTAGCAGCAACCTTGTTCCCATGACTTCAGAACCTGTAATAGTAACAATTACTTCAATTTAAGTGCATGTCATACTATGAGAGGCTTACAAAATACATAGCTGCAATATTTCTGCTAGACTGTATGAAAAATGGGTGATCAACTATTTTGTTTGTCATCTATTTTGGAAGAAGAAAAATTGAAGTTTACGACCATGTTCTACATTCTCATAACTAATGATGTGCTTTTAATTTCTGCAGTACTGTGGTGATTGTTGCTGTAATGTCTAAGCTGACAGTTTAATTTCTTTTCAAAGTTTTAAGAAATTCCATTATCTTGTTGTCATGCTTCTGCACTTGTAACTGCAAATTTAAATGCAATGAACACAATCCAATTTCTCTAGCAGTGATTGAATATCATTGTATGAAATTTCAGAGAAATTAAAAAATAATTCTCTAACCATTTCTTAACATCCCAGTTAGGAAAAATAAAAAATGCAACCCCCCCCTGCCCTTAGACAGCTCTAAATTTTTTCTGTGAAAGTAGCACAGACTCTAAGTCAACTACTTGACATTAAATGGGGTTCTCCTGAAGGGATGTTGCCATCGGGCTTATATATTCAGTCAAATAATCTCACTGAGAGGTCTGCTACAGCACTGTTGTAGACCTGCCTGTAGCTGTTAACATAGCAATCTTCACTTCCTAAGTATTCCCTTAAAATTAAAGAATGATGTCCGAGCATCAGTGGATGATTCACATCACCATGACCTCTTCACTTGTGTAATGTTGTTAAGCACTACCAGAGCTGTGCTATAGGAGAAACATACTTTTGAGAACAAATTTTTTTCAGCCTTCACTGAGTACGGCATTACTTCACGGAATGAAACCAATGAAAACTTTTATTCAGAAACAAAAATATCACGGAATGTTAGCAGTTGGAAGGGACCTCTGGAGATCATCTAGTCCAAGCCCCCTGCCAAAGAATGTTCACCTAGAGCAGGTTGCACAGGAATGCATCCATGCATGTTTTGAATGTCCTTGAGAAGGAAACTCCACAACCTCTCTGCACAGCCCGTTCCAATCCTTTATCACCCTAACAGTAAAGAAGTTTTTCCTGAAGTTGAGGTGGAACCCCCTGTGTTCCAGTTTGTGCCTGTTGTCCCTCATCCTGTCACTGGACACCACTGAAAAGACTCTGGCCCCATCCTCTTGACACCCACTCTTTAGATATTTATAAGCACTGATAAGATGCTTATAAAGCGTATGAAAAGCATTATAAAAGCTCAGTCCCCAGGAGCAGCTACTTCAGAGCCGGACTGAGCTGGTGTACAGGGTGGGGTTTCCCAAACCAGGGAACATTGTGGGCAGCAGAGAGCCCCTACTGGAGCTGGTAACTCTTGCGAGAGAACAAGCAAGGTGTGGCTGTTGCTGCAGCAACAGTGACCCCACCTCGCACCCTAAAAGTGTCCCTTGGAAGCACAAGGATCTGAGATTCCTGCGCACCGAGCTGAGTGGGCAAAGAAGGTGCAGTACATCACCTGGGTGTGGGGTGGCAGTTTGTGTGGGCTGGGCACTGAAAGCTCTATCAGTGGAAGGGGTAATTTCAATTGGTGGTAGCCGGTCCCTCTCCTGGCTTTAGAGGCAAGCTCAGCTAGTGGTCATCACCCTCCTAGAAGAGGACCTAGCTATGGTTGCCACTCAGCCAGAAGCTATTGCCAGAAGGAATGTGACAACCCAAACAGAGCTCCCACACAAACATGCAGCCATGCAGGTCTCCAGATACAGGGAGTGCCTGAGCCTTTCCCTTGTATCAAAAGGCAGCAGAGACAACCCATGTGTAGTGTGACCAGGTGAATGATCTGCGCAGCCTGGTGGAAGACCCAAAAGAAGAAGTGGAAAGATTAAGGGGTATCAGGGAGAGAAAAACAGAGAGAGATTGGTGGAGCCACACCCTGAGACAAAGGCAGCAGGTAGAGGCTCCACAAGAAGCAGAGGATCCCCTCCTCTTGCCACCAGGCAGAAAGAGGTAACCTGCCTGGAAACAGCAGAGTCCTTGGAGCTGAAGATGGAGGGTTGCGTATGTGTGTAAGCACTCCAACTTGGGGTCTGCAGTTGAGGCAATTGTTTTTCAGAGTTTTTCAGGGACTCATAGCAACTTTAGAAAGCAGCAGTTGCTTTTTAAAATCTAACTGCATATGTTTTACCCCAAAGCACAAATAACTTACTGGCAGAACCAGGAATAAAGTTTAGTTCTTGATTTACTGCCCATTGCTTATTCCACTGTTTTTCACTATTCTTTCATGAAAACACTATATAGGCCCATATCTTTGGCAGCAAGTTGTATTTAATTTTGTTCACCTTCTGTATCTTCTATTATAAATCAGAATTGTTAGCCTAGTTTTTAATATATTTGGGGGGGATCTAGTCTTTTCTGCCTTTTCTGACATACTTCTGAATGTGGTATTGCTCAGAGAACTGTGTCAAAAAAATAACAAAATGTAATAACTATATATACTTTTCATAGCAGGTCAGTTCTCTGACAGAGATTCTCAGTAGCAATAAGGGCCAGATAAGCCATATGTCTGTCAAGGAATCCCAGAGCACACAGATGAGTAAGAATGATACCAAAGACTTGACTATTAATTTTGTTCAATGCACTCCACAGATCCTACAGACCTCCTTTCAGCTAGCTGGGAAAAGAAGGTAGAATCTTCTGGCTTGCATTTTATAAAAAAGCATGGAGTACCTGGATTTGCTATTACACAATGCCTATTACACAGTGCTATTACATAGTAGATTTTTGCATAGTGTATCCATGTCTAGTTTGACCGATGAGAGTGTATCTAACTCTCTTGTAAGCTAATGAGGTGAATTAAATTTCTTTTTTGTTTAAAATTAGATCACTACTAGCAAAGGACAAGTTTTAATACCAGATGCTGTTGTTTAGAGCAACATGGACAAAAATAAGCACACATTTTTCTAAACACAGAGTAAGCAAGCAGACAGCTCTTTTGGATTAATACAATATTCAAATTATACAATTTTAATGTAAGAAGAAAGGTTCAAAAATAAAGGAATTTAATTGATTTTACATCTCAGTCATTCTGGTTTTACGTTAATCTGGGGTTTATATCTGAAAATATTGTTTTATCATGCTACTATTTATGGTTTTATAATTACATTTTCCTGGCATTGCTTTGCTTCTTCAAAAGTCTGCCTACTCTTGCACATAAGGAAGAAAGAAAATGAACCTTGTAAAGTGAAAAAGGAAGAGTGATGACTCATATCTTCTAAATGTACAAGATAAGAAGTAGAATTTCTTTTCTAGTCTTAGAGTCTTTCCCAGTTACCATTACAAGGTAGAACTTATAAGGAATAAGAAGTGATATATTGTATGATTTTATTTCTTTTGCAATATTCATTAAATACTTGGTGTGATATGAATTAGAATAATGAGTGGAACCCTTCAGTATGTTACAGTTTCACTTTCTTATGCCTTTGTTGCAAATACAGAATGTAATGGATGCATATAAGTAAAGTCAGAGGTTGAATAATAAAACAAAGTTAACATTTAAGGAAGAAGATACTCTGTTTTATGATGAGCTTTGTACTGCTTGGTAGGTATTTTTTGTTTGGTTTTGCATTCCTGTTACACCTTGATAGAATTTTTTCATGCTCTTTATGCTCAAAATAAGGAAAATACACATTATTTTTTCTCAGAGTTATGAAGATAAATATATGCTCATGTACTATTAGGCTTAAGCTTCAATCAGTTGAAACATTTTTTCTGTTGCAGAGGTAGAAATTAAGTAACTACCTGTGAAATTATATACACTTAGTTATATAAATCGTCTATTTGAACACACTTTAAAAAATATGGATTATATTGTCTACATTCAGAATAGAGTTTTCAGTAGGTCATTTTGCATAACTGTTCCCTTATGCTTTAGTACTCTCTTGTCAATGGATGATTTGAGATGTAAACACTATGATCTAAAATTTTGAATTGTGTTTCTCACATTACAGCCTAGCTTCTCATATCCTTTCTCACATTGAATAACGTTACCTCACACATGATCCTAATGACTTCCGTATGAACATTCCCAAAAAGCTCCTAAGCATGCAAGCACAAGATCAATATCTTGCTGTTTAAAAAAAGTTCTCCACATTTTGCTATGAGAATATAAGTGGTATCTCAGTCATGCTAAACCGATAAAGACACAAAATGACAAGGAATATTGAGTATATATGCAACGTAGCATTACATATAAGTATTCAACAGCTACATTCACTCTCAGGGACTGACAAACTGTTGTTCGAATGCAAATTTCTTCCTGAAATAGTTTAAATTTTTATGCTTCTACTAGTTATAGAGAGGAACTCATTGGAAACCTTTCTTCTGATTAATAAAGAGAGAAGAGGATTCAGAGAGAGATGTACAAATAATCCTGATAGGCCAAGGAGCGTCTGTATTGCCCATTGATGTAGTGCCCAACACCACCTGAATTCTTCTACAAGAACTGAGTAAAAACAGTTTATCCGAACAGTGATATCTGCTTTCTGAGAAAAGCATTTGTAGGTAACTTCTGAGGAACTCTGACATTTGAAGAGTTGAGAGGTATCATAGCTGATAACCAGTTTATCCCAATTTCCGTATTATACCACCTTTGTTAGATTTTTCAGGTTTGGACTGAAATTACTTTTTAAAGGAAACCAGATGTGGGAGTCCGACCCCCCCATATATTAAAGGAATGCCCTCCCCTTTTTAGGAGGTGGTCGAACGTCTGCGCTCGACCGCGACACCAGTGCAGACAATAATAAATGGATATATGATGGCAAATACAAAACCAAACTGACATTGTAGTATTTGTCCATTTTTGAAGAGGATAAGAAAGCAATTAAACTGTAGTCCCTTTTAATGACTTCCATTTGACACCTTCTGACTCTCAAGGGACAAAGGCAGCTTTTGATACAATTTACTTATGGAAACAGTCCACTGAATTAAATTTAATGAAGTGAATTGCAACTTCTGTAATTTGATGAATTTGACCTTAAATATTAACTTTGAGATGAATGAGATTTACACACAAGGTACAAAACAAGACACCAGTAAGATAACTTAAAGTAAACACAGCATAGAACTATTCAGAAATTACTTCTCCATTCTTTTTGATGTGCCATGTTATCAGCAGTTAAAGACTATTACCTAACTCTAACAACTTCACCCTGTATAGGGATGGGAGAGACAGAAGTTAGTATGTCTCACTGATCAATGTCAAGTCTTCTGAAGTCTGGAACTCTTCTATGTGGTTACTTAACCTTCCTTTCTTTCTCTTCTGTAACAGGATAATAGGTACTTGTCAGTTATTTCACCATGCATCACTAAGCTTGAATAAAAATATACCATGCCTGGCACAGGGACTCCAATGTGGAGTTCACATTTTACTCAGTTAAAGACTGAGGAAATACCGTTAACAAGGACCACAAGACTTCTTTTCCTCCCACCTCTGAAGCATCCTTTCCATCATCAAGGCTGCTGGCACACAGGCCTTAAAATTGCTAATCTTAGAAACTGTATTCATTCAGGTCCAGTCTGAAAATGAAACAGGACAGTAGAACTCATTATTTAGCTATTATTGTTTGTCCAGCTCTATTTTGGCGGCTTTAATGTTTCCCTTAAAAAGATCACCAGCAAATTTTTATTACTATACATTAAAATAAAACACCCATTAGTTAAGACAATACAGGCTACTTGCAGAAGAAATACTTTTTGTACCTGTAATAACAAAGCCTTACTCTTGGAGCCAGAGATCTGTCTTGATAAGGGATATTTCATCTGTACAGCAGTGCTTTCTGTTTCAGTGGGCTTTGGTTGCAAAATATTTAGATACTTTTAATCTCTTCAAGAGATGCATAACTCTTCTGAAAGAAATTATTGTCAAGATAAATAAGGTTTCCAAGTGCTAAAAATATCTTTCCATTTTTAACTATGTCAAGTACTTCTCTCAACTACAAACTTTAAAAGATACATTGGAAAAATCTGATTTTTGGTCTCTGTTACTTCCCTTTTATGTACTCACAAGTTTATTTATATACTTGGTCACAAGAGCACTGCCTGAAAGTGATGTAACTGTATAATTTCTTACGGTGAAGGTTTGCACTTATGCACCCAATTGTAAAACTACTTCTCATTCATTAACATTGCATTCTAAATTTTTTCTAAAGTTAAGGAAATTTGTTTAAATAGATTTGTGTCTTTTTGTACGTAGTAGGAAGGGGTTGAGAATTTTTCAGTCCTCATGAATAGATTTTATATTCTAACACAGATCTGAGATACTGCCCTGGAACTTTTTTAGTAAGATGGCTTCTGTTCAGGATTGACACAGCTCACTGACTTGGACAGGGATTCTCTTTCACTATTCAGGGAAATCTGAATAGCCTAGTATACTACAGAAGCTCTCAATTGGAAGTTATAGAAGTTTTATCTGAGTGAAAATGTGAAGTTTAGGAATTTTTAACATCTTTCAGCTTACCAGATAGGAATGCCAAAGTCTGTGTATGCAAAACATGAATGCAATGAAGACACCCTCCAGAACCAGGTCCGTATTTCTACATAATATTGCCATGCCAGTTCATTGCTCTTATCTTAGAAGATTGCATGCAGGAACAGGTTCAGGGAAAACCCAAATGAAGGTGAATACCATTTTATGGTTTTTTTTAACTGTCTGTTAAAAAGTATGCGCTGATATTAATTACTGTACTATAAAATATCACATCTGAGCTATGAAACTGTTGGGGGGCTTTGAAAACGGTAAAAAATTCATAAAAGTAAACCACTGAACAGCAGTAATAGAGGATACTAGAGGAAAAGAAAGAAGAAATTATTTTGACAAGAAAAATAAAACTGTAAGAAGTGGTCTAGAACCCTCACTACAAGTTAAGAAAACATCAATCACAGTAGTTTACACTTATTCTAATAACCCGGGTGCTTTTTGAAGTGTCTTCAGCCTGTGTAAACAAACAAGGGAAAATGAGACCAAACCAGATCAAGCCTGGGAACCTGCAAGACACCAGAATTTAGTTAATTTTGTTGTTTTCCTAGTTAGGTCACATAAACTATACAAAAGACAAGAGCTAATGTTTGTTAATTCTTAATAAAGGTATTTAAAATGTGAGCTGCTAAGAAAAGATCTATTTTAGATACAGAAGAGGGTAATTTGAAATAACCAGACTAGAAATTTGAGGAACCACAACTCAATTCTAGACACTGACAATGACAAGCAATAATATGGAAACTAGATTACTCTAGCTCTTGAGGTTAGAAACCTGAATTTCCACATCCTATATGCTTTGATAGCTTATTGACTTGCCACTGAGATATTCCAGGTGGGTCTCCTCTATAAAAGACACTTCCGCATCATTTTTTGAATTGGCTAATGACTTCCCTGTTTAATCATTTGCTCAGAGAGAGCAAAGCTTAAAGAACATTAAACTGGCAGAACGGACTACTGAGGAGCTTCATGTTGCTAACTTTACTTGCTATATTCCACCCAGCCCACTCACATACAGAAGACCCTAAGCCATTCTAATTAGAGAACCATCACACTGGAATAGATTTTAGAGAAAACGCGAAGTACAGCTCTGACCATTTGCTGGCCAGTAGCAAACCACAAACAGCTCCACAATTCAGAGGACAAATGTGATCAATTACTTATTTGCTTAGATATTTTTTTAAAAATAGTGCCTGAGCAGGCTGCTGCATACTGAAAGGCATCTCACAACATCCAAGCACTGTGGATATAGAGCCTTGCACAGGCAGCTGGAATTGATGAATACCTTCTCTTCTGTAAGAATATTACCTTAGAAGGTTTATTATACTGAATTATTATACTAGCTTAAACTTTGATTTAACAAGCCTTACTTGAAGCAAACAGCTTAATTTGTTAGGATAGGAATCTCTCCTACATTAAAAAGACTGTGCAAGTATTTTTAATTATGGGAGAAACTATGCTACATTTGATGTCTTGTTTTAGTCTGCATGAACAGGGACAAAGTTAAATTTAGACATCTTGAAACATCAGATAGGAGACATCTAGGAAGAATCTGGCCTGTCAGAGTGCATCCCTGGTCTGCTCTCTCTGCCTGCACAAACGGGAGCTGCTCCCATTGGTAAAACTCTGACAAGATAAGCTGGAGGCTTTCTAGCAAACCTGCCCCAAGGTACTGAGCTCCCTGATGTAAAAGATGTCAAAAAGATTAAGTCACGTTCCTGTGGTTTAACACAGACTTGGCTTCTCTCCTTGCAGCCGGTGCACAAGACAACTAAAGGAAAACTCCCAAAGTTTGCCTGAGTGATATGAAGTCCCTTGCTGGTGCAAGTACACAGCATGTCAAACTCTCTCAATTTTCATAGCAATTAGCAGATGAGGAGAAGCTGTAGAACAAAAGATGGACAAATCTGATATGAAAAAAAATTCATGCTGAGGGTTCTCAGGTGGTTTTAGCAGCACTGCCAAATGAAAAATATGATTTGAGAGAAAACTGAGTCTGATTAACCAGTTTTCCTGCAACTTTGGCAAAAAAAAGGAGGATTTTGACTGTAGTAGCTGCTGCAGTGTAAGCCTGAGCAGGTTTAATCCCAGACAGTAACTAAACACCACAAAAACACTTGCTCACACCTTGGCCCTCCTAGTAGAACAGAGAACTGAAAAAAAATAAACCTGTGGGTTGAGGGAAGAACAGTTTGATAACTAAAAATAAAATATAATAATAATAATAATAGTATTCAAATGGAATAGAACAGAAAGAAAGAGAAATAAAACCCAAGAAAAGACAAGTGATGCACAATGCAATTGCTCGCCACCCACTGACTGATGCCCAAGCAGTGATCCAACCCCATGCTGGCCAACTTCCCCCAGTTTATATACTGAGCATGACATCCTATGGTATGGAATATTCCTTTGGCTGGTTCAGATCAGCTGTCCTGGCCATGCTTCCTCCCAGGTTCTTGTGCACCTCCTTGCTGGCAGAGAATGAGAAACTGAAAAATCCAGGACTTCAGATAAGTGCTACTTAGCAACAACTAAAACATCAGTGTTATATCAACATTATTCTCACACCAAATCCAAAACACAGCACCGTGCCAGCTACTAACAAAATTAACTCTATCCCAGTCTAAACCAGGACAATAGGATCCGTATTTTAAAAATACACTTGTCCCTTATAATTCAAAGAGAACTCTTCTAAAACCACACATTTGCCCTTGAGTGATACCTCCCAGGCTTGTCACACTGCTCATGTTGAGCAGAGCAAACCACAAAGGAGAATTATAGTGCCCAAGGGCATGGGAGTGTAGCAATACCGACCAGGAGACCATTGCAGCATTGCACACTGAGGAGTTAGTGATTCACAGCACAGATAACTGAAGCAGGTCCAAGCCCAGCTGTGCTGTGCTGCATGGATAGGTTATCCTGGCCTTCAGGCTACGTTGTACTGTGCATACGCCTTGGGTGCAGGATAAATTTTGCTGGTTGACTGTAACAAAGCACACTGCAGACACTTTCCAATTGGTACGAGCAGGTAAAATACATGCTTGGGCTTACCTCCATCAAGAGCTGCAGCAACAAGTTCCTATGGGACCGTTCTTTTGTTGAATCCTAGAAATCATTAATATTGCTGATTTCCTTGTAAGAAAATCCCATGAGACCTCATAGGAGCAAACTGGGAAGGCCCTTCCAGGGATGGGGTCTGCCCAGCGTGCTGTGCCTTGACTGGAGGCTCCTTCAGTGCGGCACAGCTCAAGGGTCCCAGCATCTGAACAGATGTAGATTTTTGCTCTCAGATGTTGTTTTTTGCTCTAACAAATAGCATATAAAATTATCCTTCACAGAACCTGAGTGTTTTTCTTACTGGGATCATAACAAAGCAAGTCACTAAAACTGCGTGTTTAAATTCTGTTTTCATTCCCTTCCTCTGATCTTGAGGCACAGTTGATCTGAGCAAAATGTTTGCTTTTCCTTCTCTGCTATGCAGAGAAAAAGATGTTCAGGACTAAGATGGATAAGAAGGAAAATTGTATTCAAAAGAGACATGAATTTCCACATGAACAATGCCAGCTAAACTAGTATTTATAATGCATGAGTGGTGCGACGTCCCGAGACTTTGCAGAAAACAACATTGTTCATCACATGTAGCTGTCATGGCAAGCCACACTTTAACTAGGGAGGTGTTATTGCTAATCAGAAAAGAAAAAAGAAGCCCTTTAATACAAATTACTGCCCTATCATTCAGTGGGATATTTTCTATCTATAAATTTGTGTGACAGAATATTACATTAAAAAAAAAAGTAAATACTAAAATGGCAAAATGTTCAATATTGTGTAATTTTTACATAAAGAGTCATCGGAGTATTCTGTTGGGCTGCCTTGTAAAGATCAATTTTCTGTTCAAGTGCTTATGTACTAAAAATGGTGGGTTCAAATACAGTGAAGTAGCCCAGACAGAAATCTTAAAATGCATGGATTACTTCCTACAGATTTCTGCCCACTGCAAATGACATCCTTAAGAACAGAGCCTCTCACAGGCCTGACAGGGTGCTGTGTGTCAAATTAAAAAATAATTCCTAATACTCTCCTCAAAATTCTACATATTTTATTTAGTTATACACTACAGTGAAGGTCAAATTATTTTTTTAAAGTATCTTTACTTACTTATCCTTTCCAGATATATTTCTCTCCTGACTTGAAGCATGCACCTGTAGTCAAGAATCAAACATGACATTTGGTTTGTACTAAAGTTAAGAAAAACTTTTATATTCACCTTATAAAAACGTGTTAGGCTAAAGCATAAAAAATTGCCAGTAGCTTGAAATATTTGATACTGTGTTTGCTGTTCCACTGAATTTGTACTGAATAAAAGATTACTTCAAACAAATATAAGCTCAGTTATTTAAAAGGTACCTTGCCTTTAATACAAAATGAAAATCACTACTTAAAGAATGTACAAAATAGGCTTCGTAACATATACCCAGGAAATAAAAAAGAAAACAATTTAGTTGTAGAAAGAGTTGTGGTTATTCATGTTTAAAGTCTGTATGACTGTAACTGCATCATTCACTGTCATTAGATTACAGGGTATTCTAGGCATTGTAGGCAGCAGGAATACAGACAAAAGGATGGCAATCAATGTTTTTTTTAAATAAATGTGAACAAGATACCAACAATTTGATTAAAGTTATTCCCCATGAGCCATCCTATGATTACCCTCAGATAAAACATCCTGAAACAGGTTAATAAACATAAGCATATATCTAAATTAATTTCTTCTCTGCTTTTGAAAGTGCAATAAAACCTTCAGTAACAACTATTTTCTTTATTCTCAAGAACATAAAATGAAGGAAAAAAAGCTTCCAGTTTTCCAGTACTGAGACTGGAAGGTACTGATATATTGAAAGAAATTAGAGATGGGAAGAAATCTTTCCTGATTTCAGCAAGGAAAATTCATGGGAAAGAGGGTTTACTAAATTGAAAAGAATTAGGAAGGCAAAGAAACAATAAAATAGTTAGGAATTGGATTGAAATACATACAGTTAAAAATTAACCAAGTGCTTTTATAACGTACTTAAAGCATCATATATTTCTAAAAGGGTTAAAAATGCACAAAGCTCCATCAGGCATAGTACACAGTGAATGCTGTATATCAACAGAGGTTGAGTAAGTTGATAATATTTCTTACCATGTTTAATAAAAATCTGCAAATGGTTACTCATACCCTTCAAAAGATTCCCTTTGACATCACTTACAATTGAATGTGGTCCTTAAGGTGATAAGAGAGACAATAATTCTAACTAAGGAACAAAAAGTGATAGCTTTTGGACTGATGCTTAGCAGCTCCTTGACTACTGTCCTTGCCTGAGGAGCATATAGGTCTAAGAACAAAAAGTGTTCCCTTTTACACCAGAAAATATTGATACTTATGTTAGTTCAATTCATGAAGAAATTAATGTAAATAAAAGTAACTTCATGGAAACTACCCAGTACAGCATCCTATCCAACTATATGTATTACAGCCAAGCATTTTGAAGTATCAATATGACTATATAAGTGGCTGCAGTACTTGGTAGAGTAAGACAAGACCTGCTTTTCAACATATAATTTAAACTGGTATGGGAAGGGGAATTATACTGCTGTATACTTTGAGGCCTTGTATGTAAGGAGCAGAAGACTTGTGAATACTTCAGTATTCAGAGAACCACAGAGATCTGCAGGAGGCAGTATTCTCATTTTTACAAGCAGAGCGGCAAGATATAGTGATATAAACTTTATCACAGTCACAAAGCAATTCAAGGACATCACTAAGATAAGCCCCAGTCCTTCCATTTCCTTAAGCCACATCATGAGGCCACATTGCTTTTTAAGGACAGTTGAAAATAAAACTTAAAGAAAATAGTGACAAGTGCACTGATAGATAAGATGCCTTAGAATCTGTCTACAGTTTGCATTTATTAATAAAAAAAAATTGCTCTATAATTATTGAGCAATGGTTATTTATGAAGTATCTTATTTGTCTGTTCAGTAAGTGAAGGACGGAAATGTGAAAGTGTGGCAAAATTATTTGAAAATACAGCTTGCCTTGCAATACATTGTTCTTAGAGCATCACTAAGGAATGTGAAGCTTAAAAAAAAATCTGTACTGGTCAAGTCTGGCCAACTACTTACCCAGAGGGGATAAAAGAATATCCAAGAAAGCACTTTCCTTGCTTCTCTTTCTCTATCTTTCTGCCCTTGGCAATACATCAGCATGGAAATTAAATCTGCTATAAAATAAAAGTGAAAAAAAATGCCAACAAAACCAAAACCCAAACTCAAACAACAACAACAAAAAGACAACAGAAAGAAACAGGAGGGAAAAGATGGTCAATTAAGAGGTCAAAACTGACAATCTCAATGGTTTTCAGTTTTGCTGCTCAGCAGGAGAGTTTGAGTTGGTGGAGAGTGCTGATTAGGAAGCTTCTTAGTAAGATGCCAAAATAACTCAGGAAAAGGAAGAAACTACTCACAAGTTAGTGTGAGGTACATTTTGAAAGAGAACAGCTTGGGGCTAAGAAACCTATCAGAACGGACAAGTTGCTGAAGTGGAAAAGCTCATGGATCCACAGATGAAAGCAAAAGCAAAGGAAATCATAGTGCTATAGCCCAGCAGAAAAAGGTGACACAAAAGTCAAAGACAAATTTTTGCTTTTACTCATGCCATTAGAGCCACGAAGTAGATGGGAAAGCGCTCACCTGTACTAGGGCTTATTCTCGCACAAAAACTCTCCTAGAATGAGGCTGTTAACATCACCCTTGCTTCTTCTCATGTGACAATGGACTCCATCCTTAAGTCCACAAATTCAATTACCCCTAGGATTTCTTAGAGACTGGATAACTTTGCAGAAATGGCAAAGTAACTTCTAGGCAGATACCCAGATATAAGGAGAAAGTTTCATCAATTATGCCATTCACTAAACTATCATTTTTAAGCTGTTATATTTTAAGTAAATAATTATATATAAATTGTGATGGGGAGAAAAAGGTATAGAATTAAAGCATGCAAGAACTAAAACCTTTTTCACCTTTGATGATAGAGAGTTCTTTTCAAATTCCTAATCCAAAATAAGGAAGTATACTAGAGAAAGACTGATAGCAACTTCATGCAGGAATACACAAAAGCCAAATGGAAAAAACATGCTTTCCTGGGTCATAGGTTGTGGTTTCAAGCCGTCACCTTCGTACAGTTCCTTTTGGCATCTTATTGGGAGAAAAAGGGAACTCATGATTGACATGGAGTCAATAATTTCTTGGCAATCTGTTTAAAATCTTAACTATAAATAAAATTCAACTGGACTAATAAATATAATTAAAATGTGATAGTTCAAAGGAATACAAGAATACATGATTTGTAATACTTTAAAAATTATTATGCAGAAAAGTTAGGAAAACTTAACTCTTTCCTCTGATTCAATGCCTACATTCCTCAAGCTCCTCTGAGTGGCAAGATGAGACTCTGGGGGTACTTCAGTGAGTCATCAGTGTCTCCAGGTCTCATTGGGAGAGTTGTGATGGTAGTATTGAGGTATCTTCCTCCTCAGCTTTGAAGTCCAACTGGACTTATCTTTATAAATTGTCTTTGCATATTTTTCATTTTTTGTACTTTTCTGGGGTATCTTCAGTCCAAAAGGCACGCTCCCAAGGAAAACAAAAAGCAAACATTAAAAAAAGATGTTAAGAAGATATATGTACCCTTTGGTGAAAATATGTGGAGGAGAAGACTTGTTTTTTAGAAGAATTAGAACTGAGAGGTGGAAATCAAGCTGTGTATGGTAAGTATAAGCATGAACTACAGAAAACTATGAAATCTATTGCAAATTCAGAAGTGTGCATGGACACAAAATATTGTCAAACGCGAGAACTTTCCTTCTTTCTGGCACCTCAAACACTATTACACTCATTACCTTGGCAAGCACTCTTGATACTCTTTGTCTTTTCCCCTAATTATGGCTTTTCTGTATTTTTCTTCTCCCTGAAGTCTCCACCATTCTGTCTTTGCACTGAGTCTCCTCCTCCAACGTGATATATGCAATACTGTTCTGTGCCTATGTACACTGCAATACTTTCAACCTGCTAGCTAATTTCAACCTACTTGAATTATAAAATTTTATTGTGTTTCTCCAAAGGTTTTGAAAAAGGGCAGACAGGTAGGGGAAGAAGGGCACACTGGGAATGGTGCTGAATAATGAGCCCAAGCATTACTAGAGTCCAGAGAATCACCAAGAAAAGTGATGGCTTGATCCCAGAAAAGGCTTTATTCAGAACTCACACACTTTGGAACAACAAAGGCAATAAAACTTAATTCATCCTGGTGATATGAATTACTTCTTTCATCTTATTACTTTTTGGGAGGCAAGGAGAAAATGAAATATAACCTTATGTATTGGGAAAGCTATAATGGTCTTATCTTACTCCATACATATTTCAGTGAGCGGAATTTTGCATTCTGTTTGCCTGCATTTGCTTTATATGGCACTAAAAAATCCCTGAATACCATGAAATTACCAATTTGAAATTGCAGTAAGAATCATTCAAGTTTTTACCACATCTATTCTCATTGTAATATTTTTCAGTAGACTTAAGTTTGTATTGTCTTCTTTCCTTTGAAACCAGGGTCACTGAAATTAAGTATTAGAACTTTAATAGCTCATACAATCAGTAACAGGTGCTTTATTACCTCAACTTTTTCAATGTTCTGATTGTTGGTTGCCCTGCCTTTCCCCTCCACACAGTTTATAGCCTCAATAAACTGTAGGAAGAAAGGTACTAGCCAGCAAGCAAAACCACAAAATGTTGAAGGTGAAAGAGAAAAGGTAAAATCTTTCAAAATCCATTGTCCTGTTTTATGTATTTCAGGAATTTTAATAACCGCAGAAAGAATCCTTGTTTGTATGTTGTTTTAAGAATGAGCAATTGAAAGATATTTTAAAAGACATCAATGAACTGAGTATGCTTTGTTCATTTTTTAACTAAAAAAAAAAAGGGATGAAAAGTTCTGTTTCCATCATTAATCAAAATAATACTGCTTTTTACCCAAGACACAAATTTTCATTTTCAAACATTTATCATAAAAGCAATGAAAATGAAAGGCTGGTTTCTCAAAACTGAAAACCAAGGAGATTCCACTGGTAACCCCATCTCTCCATCCCTTTTTTCTGTAATAGTACATAAATTGGACCAATGTACCAAATGCATGGGAGATTCAAGTTTCAGCTCTGTTATCTGTTTGAGAATATTGAAATCTATGGTTTACACTAAACACCCTCTTGCAAATGAGCATACTCTAATTTTAGAGCATGGAGCAGTCTCAGTCCCCTTTTATTTCAGCTTTAAAGTATTTAAATACTCAGTAAGTCAAAACCAAAAAAAGTCACCAAAGATGTCTTGTGGAGGTGGGGTGTTGGAGACATGTCACAGAGCTGATCCTTGTCCATCCCTCAGCAAATAACTAATTTTTATACAAAACAGCTTAAATAGGACTGACACCATTTATCACACTGAGAAACATCCTACAAGACTGTAACAATTCTCCTTTTCTGCTACACTGATCTGCTGATTGCCTGAAACTAAGAAAATATTTTGGAAAAGCATCACTACACGCCAATTCTCTATTGCATTGCTTCCTAGGCTCCAATCAGGGGGCACCACGGAGGCACACACAATGGTGGGCATCACCTGCACTTTGAGGATGACTTTGAGTTTGTTCTTTCCATCCTGTTCTCCCTCTTGTGCTCCTGCAGCCCAAAGCAAATAACACAGTAGTTCACTGTCTGGGGGGCAATTTATTTATTAAAAGCAAGGAAACAGCCAGATTCACAATGAACTTCTGAATAGCTACAGGAGGACACCTGGAAAAATAATACTTTAAGCTTACTGAATGTTTAGCCAATTAAATCAAGAGAAATGTTATTTGTCTGCACAATGGCAAAGTACAAAAGAAATGAATCCTTTAAATCTCTTTTCCTTCATTAATTGAAATGCTAAAAATGATCCAGAGTTCCTATATCTTCTGATAACTTTCTTATAAGATGGATATCACTTCAAAGTTGAGTCCTATATCATGACAAACTGTATTTTGGTAACAGCAAAGAATTGAGTTTGCATTTTCTTTACCCATTTTTCAGCTATTAACAAAGATAACAGTGCTGTTCAAGACACACAAGTTCAGCATAACATTAAACTGAAACAATTTTTTCCCTATTATTCAAAATCTGCAACCACAGACACTAAAATAAATATCAAGGAAGTCTGAATTCATCCATATTTAACCCCCCCACCATGACTTGGGGTGACAGTTTTCAGCACAGAACAGATGCTTATACTCTACTCAGCAGCAGGAACTATCCTACTATAGCCATCTCTCATAAATCTCATTTATGAGGAAAAAAAAAATCTAGTTCCTTAAATACCTGAATCACGCTGGATAATTTAATGCAATTATATGTTGTTTTTTTTCTTTTAGTGTACTACAGATAATATCTTTGGAGTTTTGGGAGTTTTTTTTCTAATGGACTGTAAAATATTCTGATTTAAGAATATTAAATTAAAAAACCTCAAACTCTCAATATGAAACCGTTAAAATGTGTTCTTGTATAAGATAAGTATGCTTGAACCTAGGCTTGGGCAAGATTGTTGTCTGGTCACTGCTACCAATGGTCAAATACTGAATTACTGTGTATATCTTTAATAATTGTTTTATTGCTGCCTTCCATTAAATAATGAATTACCGTCTGTTTCAGACCATAGTGATCACCTCACAAAGTTCTTCAGAGTAGTCACATTAGCAGCTACAAAATGCAGTATGTTACAGAGATACCCCAGATATTTGTGATAGACTGCAGGAGGTCAGAGGTGCATCCATGAGATGCTGCACTTGCAGTTTATCCATCTGCAAGGTAAGAGCTTATGAGCTTGCATACAGAACTGTGTTGTTTTTAGAAGACAAGCAAAACTAGAACTACATGGCCATATATTACTGTCTCTCACAATCCCCATTCTTTTAATATAGACATGGCTTCAAGTGTCTTATCAATATCTTCATAGTAAGTTATCCACTAGAATTAGCTATGAGGAATGAAAATTGGGTAGATGAGCCTGCCCAAGAACACAAGTGACAGCTAGTTTTGCTGTGGCAGCTGTGGACCTCTTCCAGATTTAGCAAATGTATGAACATAAAAACAACAAAAAAAAATTAAACAAAAGAAAAGCAAGTGATATTTTCTTTCACAGATTATGCCTGTCAAACACAAAGCAAGTTATGGTTGAATAAAACTGACGTTTATGTACACTAAATGTTTATGAAGTTCTAGATGTGTTCTTTGTCTAATTATCTCTCAATATTGCATTCTGACACTCAGGGAAGGCAAGAACAGCTGTTAACTTTATAGCTAACTGTTATTTTTGCCTTTATACAGATATATCCATATTCAACATTTTAATGTACATATACACACACACATATACATACACAGAAATGCATGTGTCTGTGCACTTGCAGATAGATACTGATAGCTGGCTAGGAGAGTGAGCCTTCCCTAGTGTCATAGTCTGTTAGTAAATATTGGGGCTGACAGTCCTGTTGAGCAGCTGCCTAAATTGTAACAGAATTAAATACTGGAAATAGTCAAGTTTAAATAGAGATACTGTCTTAAGAAAAAAAAAAAAAAAAAAAAAGAAAAACTTTGGTCTTATTTTTTATTTTTACATCTGTACACTTAAACCGTATTTCTTGTCCTACCAAGTTTTATATCCTCTTGAAGACCACTTAGGAACCAGAAACCTGGATTCAGCCATTTTACTTGCACCAACAATACATTTCTCCATGTAACATTAATTTCTGTGGGAACATTTAAGTAATCACTATGGAGAAGGATATCAGATATGGTCTACAGCAAACCTGGTATATTACTCTAGATCATGCAAACAAATCTTCATTTAAAAAAGATAAATGTATTCATTAATTGCTCCTTGAAAAAAAAAGTACTGACTACATTCACCTCTGAAGACTTAGCACCACTGAGAAAACATGAAATACTTGAAATATTTATATTCTAGTTGCAGCTGTCCAGCAGAAAGCCAGTCTGCCTTTTCAGCTGATGAACAGATCCAGAAGTAAAGCTGTTAGTGGCAAAGGAACCACTGGCTCTTAGCTGCCTTCCCCTTTCCCATACCACATATAGAGGACATCCAGGAGAAGAAATTGAGGCAGGTAATTTCTCCCCTATTAAAAGTCTCTATCTGTATAAAGGATAACAGTTATGCTAAAATAATAGATGGAGAAATTGTATCTGTAACAAAACAGACAAATATATAAAACAGAAAAACATGACAAAGCTGGGTAAAATAATTATATCAAGTACATTAATTTAGAGGAGCTTCTTTGATCAATGGTATCTACTATTAATTACAATATTTTAAAGTAGCAGTACGTTTGTCTTGTTTGTTTGCAAAGCCTGGCAGGGAAAGTGTTGGCAGATCCATACCAGCAATTTTAATCAAAGCTTTAAAATAGTATTGCATCGCTATTTGAAAGTCAGGAGTGGCTGCCATTAAATGCCCTCTTTTTTGGATGGAGCCTGCTTGCATAAATTTCTGGTAATTCAACCTCCCTGTCGAATGAAAGTTTTGTTTCAAATGTCCAGGCCCCTCCTACTAAGTTCTAAAGGACAGTCTTGGTGTTCTGTCTAAGTCAAAATACTGACTTGATAGGCATTCAGTTAAAGTCCTAGGGTTGTCCACATTCATATTAGAATATTTGTAGTGCAACCAGTGCAAATAAAACCAAACAACTCTCCAAATTAAAACAAAAAGATATATGAGGGTAATATATAATAACAACATGCAATGAGCACAAAAGGGCTTTGAAAGAGATGTGATATAAAAAATAGTGATAAAAATGCAGTTTGTCTATGGTTAAGTTTAAAATCTCCTTATCAGCAGGGCTTCTAATGTGCTTAGCAAGAAATGAGTTAAAATAATATTGCTATCATACAGAAATTTCTTATCTGGCATCTGTTTCTAAGGGTCATTATGTAAAATTTTCTAAAACGAAAACTGAAAATATTTATTCATAAATAGACATATTCTGAAGCAGCTTTAATGATATTTAACCACCCACTTATGGGCAGTAACCCATAAGAAGTATATTGTTTCTATATACTGTAATTACAGTACAAGATAAAGGTCTCATATATACAACTAATCACTTGGCAAATGATAGGCTATGTTGATAATTACAGACATTGCTGAAATCACAAAACTAAAATCCTTTTCTAAGTTTTCTAATAGTGTTCCCTGTGGGCAGTTATCCTATTATACATGAATTCTATAGAAGCCTTAAGAAACTGTCATAATTCAGAAATATTTGTTTGACTAGTTTCTGCTGCCAGCAGCAAACTGTAATTTATTACACTCTGGGATACATAGGCTGTCATTAATTCTACTTGCATCCCTAAGTGCTTATTTATTCCATTCTGTAGTCACGTGGCAACTGTTTGGTCTAAATAGCATCAGTAGCATCTATTTAAACTGTTTTGTCTATGAGTCACTTCTGTACAGCTTTCAAAACCTTTCCTCAGTTATCTGTGGAAAAGGGTATGGAGCTTTTTTTTTTTTTTTTTTTAAATCCACCTCTGCCAGTACCTAAAAAGCAGGAGACTTTAATGGACTTGCTTCAAAAACCTTCAGATCATAAAGCTCATTCAGGAGATAAAACAAAGCAGTGGTGTAATAAGATGGAACTGATTGGAGATACAAACTGGACTTTAGCAACAAATATCACTTTGAAGAGATCTAATGTTATTAAATGCAATCTGATTTTGCTTGAGGTTTTTGAACTTCTCAATCCACCTTTAACTGCACTGACTGATGTTCCTATGTCACCTAAGTATATAAAAGTATGTGAAAACTTTTGAATGCCTTTATAGATATGTAAACAGTATGTTTTATGGACACAGATAAAGTGTACAGAGTACATTCCTTATTCTTCTTGTCTGAATTTATGGCTAAAGTGATTGCAGCTTTTTGTATTCTGTGCTTAGAAAGTTTTTGTACAGCTCATGTCACTGAAATGTCTGTAGACACCCTCCCATCACCCTAGCAGAAAAACCTGTCAGAGCTTATTAACCTGTGCAAATTTGCCATCTAGGAATACAATAGAAAAGTTAATTGGGCTCCTGATTTGTTTCAAATACTTCCTTACTATATTTATATTTAGAATCCCAGTAACATCTAGAGGCTGAGAAGCTGTGAATTGGTGGTTCCTGTTCTGAAGGTCTTGAAGTCCTGGTTTTAAGTTCTTCAGACACAAAAGGACATTGTTACATCAGTAAAAAGGTTGTTCATTAATGTATTGGCTTTCTTATTTTCTATGGATGCTATGACTGTCCAGGTTCTGATTCTGAAAATACAGTGTGCAAGACTTTCCCTGGCAACACCTTATCTTGGGATTTTTTTAATTGCTCCTAGAAATAATCGGCATAACAGCTGGCAAATTTGAATTATTCCAGTGCTGTTCTAATTGATCTCAAGGCAGTCAGGCTCTGCATGATGTTCATGCTCTTCTCCTCAAAAAAATATTGAAGGAAAATCAAAACTTTAAGAAGGGAAAACCAAACAAATTAGAAAGAGAAATCTTTTTCTAGGAATCCACAAATTAAAGACCACATCTTCATTTCCAAAATGCAAGGAGAGGCCACAGAGGATAGAAACCTTGTGAAACTTTCAAATTTTACCTAAAATCAAGCTAGGCTGAAGATTATATTCATGACACCCAAGCTATCTTTTTCTCAATTTTTTTTTCCGTTAGAAGAGTTCATTCAGTAAGAGCATGGGGTCTCCTGCCATCTCCAAATTGTACGTAGAAAGTACTCATCTTTTTTCCTTGAATAACAAGAATGAAGGAATGATGTATTTTTTCTCAGTTCCTACAAGACATTTTTGTTTTCTCCTCTCATATATATGCCAAGTCATTAAAAACATCATACAGTATTTCCAGTCCTGATGAGCTCTTTTCATGTCTCTAATCAGCTCATGCATTCTATTATCTTCCCAATGGGAGAGCAAAAGAAAAAGACAGTTATTCTTTAGGCAGGTGATGGTTGAAATTTTATTTCTGTACAAAGAACAAGGGTGAAATTCCTATGTCTTGAAGATGTCAACCAGTCCTTCCATCTTAAAATAATGTGAAAATCTACTCCTGCAAAGAGAACTGATGAAAGATTTGACCTGTCTAGGAGATAAATTTTTAAACAGTGGTTATTTTAAGAGTATATAATTAAGAAAACTCAAAATGAACATGACTGTGCTTCCCTATGAATGCCTACCTAAGGGAAACATAGTATCAGACATAATATTAAAAAATGTTAGTAAGTAAGGAACAAAAATAAAAGGGAAAATACTTCAAGAAGTAAGATTCACAAAACAACATGATGCCCTGTTCCAGCTGCTTTACCACAAGACTAATTATAACTGGTATTTTTCTTAAAACTTCAATTCTCTGAAGTCCTATGGTAATATAATGGGATTTTTTTGTGGACTGATGCATTAGTTTTGAATGTTGGCTGTTGGAAGCTCTAGATTACCGACAAATTAATATTCATGGTTGGTTAACATACATTCTCACAAACATTTGATGTTACACTATAGCTAACACTAGGAGTTAATTATTTATTGTGAACTGAGCTGTCTGAACTCCAAAACCTGAAACATTATTTGAGGAACTACATCAGGATCTTTTCAATCTTGTTAAAACTGTCTCAGAAATATAAACTCTGGATAATTCACAAGTGACTTGTTTGAATTTGTGCACAAAGATGATGGAATTTTGAGGTAGGAAAGAAAGTAGTAGTTCAGCAAATAATTTTCTTTAAGGAACTTATGTGTTAGTTCACAGCCTTACTAACTTCCTCCAACTACTTTCCATGTGAATGATTGACAACAAGTAGCACAAAAAGTCTCTCTTTATATATAGTCTATTTATGAGGCACCCATACACAGACAAAGGCACATTCACATATGTCCTTCAAAGTCATTACATATCTGCAAAGTTGCAATGCTTTGAATAAACATGGTAGAACTGAAAATCCAGTGGCTCAGTAATAGCTTGTCAAATTAAAAAAGTAAGTGTGGGTAAAATGTTAGTATCTCTCTTCCTGTATCTTTTATGTTGAATGAATTATTCATTTGTCATTTATTCGCTAACTGTGCATATTTGATGCTTTTTTAAAGATTAATAATTACTTTATGCAACTTGAAGTATTTACCCTGAATTTGTATAATTTTTTCCCACACTGACAGTTTAAGCACTCTGTCATATAAAATACAGTGATTACCATTGCCTTGTCTGAGAGAAGGTTGTAAAAACATGTCTCATTAATTTTATGAGGTCATCTAATTGCTGTAAGAGAGTAGCAGAGATTTCAGCTTGCAGCTGGAAATCAAGCATCTCCTTGTGGGCACATGGAGCTCAGGCAACTCCAGGCAGCCTCCATGGCCTGGGAGGAATCCAGCTGCAGCAACCACCAGCCAAGTGTGACAAGCCGGACCTCTCTTTGGCATTATTGCTTTTTTTTTGCATGCACTCCGAACATTAAGTGCTATGCAGAAGGGGGAAAAGAAAGCACTTAAATCTCACTGCAAGACTGTCACCAAGTTTCATTGAACTGGAAGTGGCTGTATAGGAAAAATCAATTCTACCTTGTGTCACCACTAAAAAGGCTATACAAACGTAGAATAGAAATATGAAAATCTGCATCAAGATACAAACAGAATTATCACACATTGACATTTAAAAACTTGTACTATAGAAGTCTTGTGTGTTTCTTTCTTAGCCATTGGCACTGGTAAGATATCATGTCAATGATCACTTACTGAAATAAAGTTCTTAATATGTGAACTATATTGTTCTAAGTTAAATGAACTACATCAAAATGACTAATTTACCTGTATTGCATCTTTAAATTTCAATCACTGTGGAAGGTAACACTGTGTATAAAATGTGTATGAAAAGACAAATTCCTATTATAGTAACCTTCTGTTAAACATAACTCTTGAATAATCCATTTTGTCATATGATCCTTGCTATTCAGACATTGAATCTCCAGTTGAAAATGGAGTGTGTTGGCACTCCATTTGACATGTTAAAGGCAATGTGTTGAAGGAATGCATTTTACCATGTTGATTAGAAAGATGTTTTTCCTGTGTTCCCATTATTTTTGGGCAGCAGTTCTTGTATCATGTGGCGTGATGATTCGTTATTTTTTCACTTATACTGAAGAACATGTCAATGAAATATAAGGGCAATCAAATGAACCACAATGGTAGGTACAAAATTAAGTATCTTAAAGATTTCTTGTTATGATAACATCAAGTTACATGATTTTATGTGATTTAATAAACACATTGAAACAAAACTTTCTTTTGTAAAAAGCTACTATCAGAATTTTTTCTGTATGAAACCTAAGTAGTTTACCTACTAGCATTTTTATAAGAATTTTTAAATTCTTACGTTTCTTGTGAGAAATTGGAGTATTTGAGAAGAGATAGCATTGCAGAAGTTTCCAAAGACAATGCGTATTTGTTAACACCACCATGAAAGAGGAAGAAGAAAAAAAAACAATAATATATTATTCCATGTAGTAAAGTTGCTCACTGCAAAGCTGTATTACATGTCAAAAAGGATGACAGACAGCCCTACTGGCTCTGTTCAAACATTTATTTTTTAAATAGATGTGGCTTCCACTTTCTGAAAAAGAAAATTATATTTGTAATTGTACTTTATGCTACACAACAATGTGGAATATTTAAAACTAGGAGAAATTTTAGTAATGACATAGCTAGCAGTAGGAGATAAGCAAGAACCAGAGAGCATACACTATGCACACTAAAGATATAAGCCTATTTTCAGTATGCAATGCAAGTATTTCTAATAACCTCAGTGAGAGGCCAGTCAAGTAGTATATTTCAAAAGTGAACAAAACCCAGAATTTGTCCTTATCTGTATCACCTTGCATAGCACTACTGGATTTCCCTGTGCTCTTTAGCTAGTGTAATAGCAGTAAATAGTTCCTGTCAACAGAATTGTTATAGTGATTAATACCAACACCAACATTTCAGCTCTTTCTAAATTGATCCGTATAAGCGGTTGACATTTCCAGAATCTATGCACTTGATAGTTGATTGCATATTTATAAGCATCTTATATGCTTAATGTTACAGTAGAAAAATACAAGAGGCTCTTGAAATATCTTTACTCCTCCTCCGAGTGACATTCATACAGCACTATATGAGATCTCATAAAAGGAGACTTGGAAATATACTCAAAGCTCCTAAAATGAGTAGGACAAGAGCGACAACTACAATTTAAACATACTGGTATACACATGCTTACATATCTCACTGAATAAAAGTCATAGTCCCCCTCTTTCTTTTCAGCTAAATTCTGAATGTACAATACACTAACTCTTCGCAGACCTTGAACTTTCTGTTGTTTTTAAATCGGTGAGGACCAGAACAACATATAAACATTAAAATATGTAGGGAGAAGTTGCAGTCATTGTCAGAAAAGCAATTTCTTCCTGCACAAAATGGACTTGCTAACTGAAAAAGAGAAAGATGAAGATGATAATTACTGCTGGCAAAGTAGTGGCCAAATGTTGGAAATTCTCAGGTTTCAGTGCATATGGAGGGTAGGATAGGCTGGATCATTACCACAAAGATGTATTTCTCTGTTCTTATGCATACAGCTCTAGGCAGAGAGAATAGTAATGCAGGCAGAAGCATTGCTTTTCCTGCAGATCATGGTCTGTCTTCACAAACTCTCTTTTGGAAATAGGAAACAACATTCAGCTCAGTAAAGCACCTTAGTCCATTTATGCTCACCATCAGTATTTCATAATCTTTATTCCTTATTTAAATCTTGTGTCATAATCCCATTTGTTTATTTCTTCTTTAGGAAATAACCAACATGTTAAGCTATCAAAGTGTTAAGGAGTACAAACAAGAGGCAGAGAGCTGACTATATCAACAGCAGTTTCTGTAACTTAAAGCAGAACACAATCGGTACCCTTGAACTAAATTCTGCACTACTAATGAAGATGCCAATGCTGATGGCAGTACCACTGGAAGCAGTGTCATTGAGTAGATATTTTTTGCTTTGATTTTTTTTTTCCATACTAAGATAACTGAAAAAAATTACTTCAAGATTTCTGCAACCAGGGACAAGCAGGTATAGTGGCTCCCAAGGACTGTTCTTTCTCTACTAATGGGCTTTTAGACAAAGTGTTGGTACCTGTTATATCTATCTATTTATCTATCTTTTATTCTAGGACAAATCTCCAGAGCAGATATGCTTCAAAATGCATTACAAAAAATATGCTAGGACTTCAACCTATGCATGATATAGTGGTATTAGATGGTTTCCATTACTGTAACATCTGCCATCCTGTAACCCAGAGGTATCTTTGTCGTGCTCTGGTGGCAAGACGAAGATCATGTCTCTTGTGTGTATGGAAGAAATAGAAACACAAAGGGTACAAACCTGTTCAGGTAGGTCTGCAGAACAGCAGGAGTCTGAAATAAGTTTTGCAATATCTAGAGTTTTCACAGAAAAAGTCTTCCTCTCCCCATAAACTGAGTGGCAGAGTTAGTGCCACCTGCTGACACAGAACTATCAGTGAAAACAGAAACAAAACTCCAGAACTGAAGCTGTGGGATGTATCTAAACTGAGGTATTTGCCCTTCAATAGCCAGAGAAAACTTCTCTGAAATTAAGATTAGAAATGTGCAGATATGTCAGATATAGTCAGTTTACACAGGTGTACAGTGTTTCAAGAGTCATACAACTCAGACACTAATGAAAATTCAGCACAGAGGTAGCAAAAGCAAGAAGTAAGCTGCCTGAAATAGATACTTTCAGAGGCGATGGCTAGCTTGAATTGACTGGCAAGAGGGCACAAGAACATTAAGCTGCGATGTACACCATAACACTTGCTCTTTAACTCTTTCCTGGTGACATACCAAGTTCCGATGCACCCTTGTGCTAATTCCACCTGCAGGGCAGTAATGAACTCCAGCAACATGCAGGACCACAGCTAGAGGCTTCATGTCCATGCAGCTGAGAGACAGGCTTTGAGGGAAGTCCTAGAACAGCCTGCAAACTCATCACAGATGTATCACAAAGACAGCAAAGGTTCAGTTTACCTCACACTCATGAGGATAATAGCCTATGCAGAGATTAATCAGCCATTTTCATGTAGTTAATTATTCCTTACGGACAAACAGCCACATCTTACTCTGTTCATACAATTAAATATTTATGATATTCTAAGGTTTGTTAGAGTTCAAGCTATTCTCCATTTATTCCTTCCTCTTTCTTTCCCTCTATGGTCCTTTTTTCAATAGTGTAGCAAATTGAAATTCACAACAGCCATAATTAAGTTAGCATTATTCAACTGATTTTTCATACACCCACGTCAATCAGAAATCTTCAGGAGCTCTCTGCTGCCGTCCAGCCAATAACAAAGCTTTTGCATTCACTACTGCTTCTGTAATGGGATTAAAATTATTTCTAACATCCACATACCAAAATGCTCACACCATCCTTTAATTATACTCCAATCTTCTTGCATTTCCACCTCTCCACAATAGTTCTCTGCACAATGACTTGTATTCATCCTTGTGCCCTGTGCTCTGCCTCTACCATTCTGTTTTATTTTGAATAAAGACCTTAATTTCCATTTCTTAAATTCAAGCATAGGATTTTTCTCTAAAAAAGTATGTGCTACCTTCTGATGTTTTAAGTCACTGGAACCAAGTCATTTGCAGTCTTAAGCCTGATAAAACAGCTCCACAGTGTTTGGAGATATCTAAAATCTTTCCGTGAAGGCTAACTACTTGACCAGCTACTTCAAAAAAAATACTGTTTCAGAATGTACAAGAGCACTTTTAATGTTTCTGGGAGAAAGAAAAAAAAAACGACATCATCAAACAAACAAAAAAACCCTAACCCACAAAAACCAGAAGGAGTGTAAATCTCTTACTTTCATCCAAAAGGGAGTATTACTGGCAAATATATATTTTTGCAGTTCCCATATGTTCACAGGACAGGGGTTTTTATATGCTCATTTTTAAACAGAAACATCTCTTATTTGGGGAAAAAAAATGTAAAGCCATTTTTAAAAGAATCACAATTCCGTGATTCTTGAATTACTTGCAAACATTTAACATATAAGGTGATAGGTGACACCAGCTGTAGGTTAAATTCATCAGTGTAGATGGTTCTGGTGCATAAATTTACAGCTGAGCTAGAGGAAATACAGGCTAATATTTTTATTCCTTCACTCTAATAGTTCAGCTTGCTCTTATTTTGAAATGAAAATATATTTGGAAATTATTTTTCTAAAGTAATGTAACTGGACAGACCTGGGAAATGTGCTACTAGGTACTAAAGCAGCAGTGCATAAATGCTGGAAGCTTTCCTTTATTTCAATATTCAATAAAAATATTAAATAGAGCAGATTTTTATGGAAGGATGGAGGCAGAACACATATGTGTATATGTGAATGTAGATGTGCACTACTTTGAATGAAGGCCCGAAAAAGTCATTGAGAGTTTTTCCACTCATTTTTAGACCTCTAGCTGTATTAAGTTATTATACAAGTCTTTTGCAGAATTTAAACTAAATGAATATGAAATCCTTTGGCATAATTACTCATTGCCAGGAACAATAACATTCATCTGATGTCTATCTGAGTTCTTTACAGTGGCCTCCAAAAAATTAATGGAATAGACTTCACTTGGCATTACTGCCTTAAATTAGAGTCACTGTGTGACAAAGATTACATTTAAAGCCTACTTCTTAAGCTATTTATATGCCCCTACACCCCGCCAACTGTCTAGGAAAAACACATTTCTCTGAGAACAGAACAAACGATTACTCTTTTACTGTGATGAATCCAAAACGTTTTCAATATATATTTTTTCCCTAAGAACACATCCTTTATGTTTACCTTACTGACAATTTTTGTATTTTAATTTTCAGTCCCTTTTCTATTTGCTTAAATCTGAACTCTTTGATTAGTAATGGAAAATGTTGCAAAAAGGCAACAACCACATCCAAATCCTAAAATTTTACATTTAAATCCAACAGCCAAAACAAGCCACAATGAATTCATCCCCTACATAATAGGACACAGAAGATCAAAGTCTCAACCCAGACATTCAGTTCTTTTGACTTATATGGGATTGCGAGAGTTAAACCACCTACAGGCTGCATTATCTGTGGCACTCGTCACTCTACTTAAGTGCCAGTTATAGGATTTTAGAGGACCAATTGCCTCTGGTTTGGATTTTGGAGTTTGTTTGGTGGTTGGATTTTTTTTAAAAAGTAAAAAAAAAAGCCACAACAAACCACAAAACACCCCAAACAAAAAAAACCCATAAAAACCTCTTTCTGTAAGGGACAGCATTTATTCAAATACCTGCATTCTCACATACTTTGAGTTTTTTAGATTCAGTGTTATTGTGAAAAGTATTCCCTAATCTTGACCCTACAGGCAGTTTATCTCTTTAAAAAAAATCACATCATAATTCCTACCAGAAAAGAAATAACACACAACTCTGAAACTTATCATCCTTGTAGATGCTGTATTTCCTTCCTGAACAGACCAAAGTCTTTTTGACTCCTTCATAGTCTCCAAAGGCCTTACTTGATGCCATTCTTCTGACTCAAACCTTTCTACCCAAAAAACCTCCCAGAAACAGGCATAGGTAAACAGATAGGTAGTCACTTATCTTGGTTTTAGTTCCCACCATCTCTCAGCACTACCTTGGTAGGAGGTCAGCCCTTCTCCAATCATCTCCTGCCAGTGTTCTTGCTCAGATACAGACAGCATGCTTCTGAATGCATTCCTCCTGAGGGTGCACAAAATATGCATACAGTCCACAAATCGTTCAAAGCATTCAGAGTCATGATTTTCCTGGGTGATATCCCAACATACTCAGCTGTACTCTGTTGTGCTTCACAGAGCAGAGCAGGCTGTGAGCGCAGTCACAAACCAGGCTTCAAATATGTCCAAACTGCAAACACAATTTTTCAGCTGATTGTATGCCAAAAACCAAACATTATCAGACAAGCACAGACAAGTTCAAAGTAGATATTCATTCTGTAGAATATTCAAAATCCAAAGACATAAATTATAGTCAATAGTTTAAGGATATTGTCTAAAGATGATTTTTTTTTCTTGTAAGTCTATCTGAAGAGATTTGTATATGATGAACGTCTCACTGTCTCATATGAACAGAACAAAGATTACTGAAGGAGCTCCACATAAATGTCTACATTTCATTAATTTACAAAGTAATCCAGTGGGAACTCATTTGTCATGGTTTAACCCCAGCCAGCAACTAAGCACCACGCAGCCACTCGCTCACTCCTCCCTCCTCCCAGTGGGATGGGGAGGAGATTTGGAAAAAAAAAGCAAAACTTGTGGGTTGAGATAGGAACAGCTTAATAATTGAAACAAAATGTAATATAGTAATTATGAATAACAATAGTAATGAAAAGGAAGATAACAAAAAGAGAGAGAAATATAACCCAAGAAAAGACAAGTGCTGCACAATGCAAGTGCTCACCACCCACTGACCAATGCCCAAGCCGTGATTGGCACCTCCTGGACAACTCGCCCCAGTTTATATTCTGAGCATGACGTCCTGTGGCATGGAATATCCCTTTGGCTAGTTCAGGCCAGCTGTCCTGGCCATGCTCCCTCCCAGCTTCGTGTGCACCTGCTTTCTGGTGGAGCACAGGAAACTGAAAAGTCCTTGACTTAGGATAAGCGCTACTTAGCAGCATTATTCTCACTCTAAATGCAAAACATAGCTCTGTAGCAGCTACTAGGAAGGGAATGAACTCTTTCCAAGCTGGAATCAGGACACCACTAAAGAGATTCAGAAGAACATTCGTTTGCTTATCTCTTCTGATTCCATGTGTACAAATGGGAGCAACTTCTGAGCTCCCTTTTCAAGAAAGATGTCATGCTTAAAAGCAGTTTCATATTTAAAACATACTTATATTGCTTGAAAAACTACATGTCACACTAAGAAGGTTGCCCATTGACCATTTATCCACATGTTTTCCAACAAAGTTGTTTCATACAATCTAGACATAAATCTGTAGATTACTTTCAATATCATCCCACTTCACAATGTGACCGGAAATATTTAAAGGGGGACTTCTGACACTGTAAAGATTAGGTAATTAATACCTACTGAGATTTACTTCAAACAGGATTAATCAAGTAAATATTTTTTTCAGTTATTATTAATATATTACCTATCTGATCCATTGGAGGACCTTATTGTAAACTGTGTGCGAACATCTGTTCCTTTTTGAAAGAAATGAATCTATGCAGGTTGGACACAAGATTATGCAATTATATTTGTACTTTAATGTTTTAGAGGGAGCTTATTTGCAGCAAAATGGCACATTACTGTTACATAAAATGTTTTTATACATATGTGGAAGTGGCTGGAAGATAAAAAGCATAGCGTATTCTACACAGTCTTCATAAGAATATCAAACCCTTTAGTAGAAAACATGCTAGAGTGGAAGCAATTTTTTGTAACTGTTCTTTTTTCAGTCCATGTGATTTTTAGTGTGGCAAATTAGCATAGAGTCAAGATAGTAAATTTTGTTTATGCAGACTATCTGAAGATATTTATTGTAATTCAAATATTTATTAGGAAATGTTCCCTCACTAGCTTTTACAGGAACACATCTGTGGAAAATTCCATGTTGAAAGGACTGCAGATAACAAATTATTAAACTTGTAAATCAGGTGGAGTTGGAGAGATTATTCTGCTACTAGATGCAACCCTCTCCCTTGTCCCTCAGGATCCTGAGATAAAGTCATTGATGTAAGTCTGTGCTGTCTGCTCCTCCAGAAAATTGGTCTCTCCCTTTTTCTTTGCTACCTGAAAAAGACAAATGGAATTATGATTTTCCAGGAAGTATAAGTATGGCTGAAGATCCTAGATGTGACAAGAATTAGAGTCCTATGGTAACATGTAATAAGAGGAATAAACAGGATTGAAGATAAAAATCTCTGGCAGTGGAGGCAAATAAAGTGCCTGCATCACTGTCATCTGCAAAGTATTGGTAAAAGAAAGGAGTATGGAGTTTTCAGAAATCCAAATATTAGTTTGATTGATTCATTCAGTTACCTTTGCCTTAATCACATACATCTGAGCCAGACATGACAAATCCAGCTGATGAGAACCAATCTGACAACAAACTAATAAAATTGTTGCAGTTCTTCTCACAAGTCTGAAGAAAAGAGGAATGGGATCTAGGAGTGAATGAGGTTTTCCCTCTGCTTGCCCAGAGAAATCCTGCTGTGCCGCTTACTTGTACTTTTACTATGCTGTAACAGAACCTAGGTCAGCAAATAGGCTCATTTAAGTGGCTTGTGACTATAGGGCAAAGGAAGCTACATACTTTTCCTTTATGCTATAATGGCTCTATCCCAGTATACTACAGATATATAAGCCAAGATATAGTTTCATATCTATGTATTACTTTGTTAAGATTTAGTGTTAGATTCCTCTGTAATGAACTTTGGAGGTTTTAGTATCCCTTCTCCTCCACGTATTATTACAATGTAATAATTCCTGTAGAGGTATACTATTAAGATGTGGAAAGCACACCTTTTATTCTACATCCACAAAAAAATTGCAGGGGAATTTAAAATCATAATTTGGATCTGAAACATTGATTTTCAAGTGATAACCTCCTAAATCTTTGTCCACAACTTTACTATATTCACTAATAACGGTTCACATTATTATGGGTGTAACTGAAATGGTAATAAAAAAATAATTCACTTTTGCCCTTAACATCCTCTCATGACACAGTCTGTAGAGGACTGGATTAAGAAATATGCTACAGAACATTGCATACAAAAAAAGAAAAAATAATAATTATCGTCCCACTGCAGATGGTCACAAAAAGACTCTTCTGCTGTGTCTGCAACACATGGGACATAAAAAAGAAATTTTTAAATGGTCTGAAACCAGAGTTATAACCCATGAATAAATTAGCTACTGTACAAGGACAATGAAAAAAAACCCTAATACTTCTTTACTTCACAGAGAGTGATGATAACTATAGGATAATAACACTTTAAAACATCTAATTTTCTAGGTGTTTAGTGTTTTCTCTAGTTATCCCCCAACTCATCTTCATTAAGATCCTGACCGTGGAATAATTATCGTATATACAAATCTTTCACCAAAATTTCCTCCAGAAACAGCTCCAAATCATGGCCCATGAATTGCCAAATCTTTGTCATACAGCAGGTTGTTCCAGACATTAAGGAAACTCCCAACAGTTGTCTTTCTGTTCGACTCAACACATTTTTTACTTCTTTTTCTCATAATGAATTCACTGTTTAGCATCACTCATACCATAAAAAGTGCTTATCTATGAATTAGTCCAGAAAAAGATATATAGACACACAAACTCATGCTGTTAAGTGGTGTTTGTGTGATAAATTAAAGTCTTTTCAAAGCCATGGTTTGAATTAAGACAAAGTTATTCCTGATACAAAAGAAAAGTGCCACTATGTCACCACCAGAGTGCAGAACAGGCAGGACACCAGGACAAGGGAGAGGAGCAGAAAAACATTCACTGGCCTAAATGCTCTGATAGGCACTCACTGCTGCTCTTCAGGCCAGGTAATGCTGGGGGCTTGGTCCTGTCATTTGCCTTGAAGTCAACATTGCGTTTCACCCATACAAGCAGATTTGTATCTAAATGCACTTTAGAAAGAGTAACTTTTAAAATACAGGACGCTTATTTTTCATCTATGTCTTCCTGCATCTGCTCTGGGTATTTCTGCTGCTAATAAGCTGAGCTCCTGGCATCACCTGTGCACAGTATCACTCCCTTCTCTCTTCTCCAGTGGCTTTGATTGAAAACCAGTAGGCCAGGAAGGACTGGAGTCAACTGTAAGCAAAGGCATGTGATAAGGTATAACAAAGACCCCAGCAAAGCCCCTAAGGAAGCTACAGCTCTTTCCATTTCCAATTAAGTAAATCCCTTCAAAATATGCTCCCATATGCACTTTGAAGGACAGGGGATTTGACACAATGCTATGGAGCCTATAGTTTTATTTTACATACCAAGGATACACCAAGTTATTCATTGTTCTAGCTGTCATAGGCAATTTGTTGGACAGCTGATTGCAGGTCTCTTTGGCAAAAGTATGTCTCAGAACAATTCTGAAAGAGGAACATGGACCCAAACCTAGGAGGCTAAAAATACAAGAATGGCCATATTACAAAGACAGTCTAGGAAAAATACTTTAAAGTAATCACCCCAAAGCACCCACTTCTTTGTGCACTTCTGCAGTGAAAACAGCAATTTCCCAAGTGAGAAGTAGGAAAGATTCAAGTAGTATTAAAAAATGCAAATAAAAGGGCTTGTTCAAAGTAGTCTCCAAAGAGTTAAAAAAGAAAGTAGATAGGGAAATACAGACAAGTCCTTAGAAAATATTATAAAAGTTAATTGAAGTTGCAGAGTAATATCTGCATATACCTGTTTTCTCCATAGTAAGAAAAGATAGTATCTCTAAAACTTTTAGCAGCTGTGAAACTGGAATTAATGTTTTAGGCATTCAGTGAAAACACAGATAAACTTTTAGCTAACTATCCCTATGGATGTCTTCCATGATAAAAGGATAGATATCAGCTTCCATTAATGCACTAAATAGAAATAATCAACTGCTAAGATACTGAAGTTAATAAAATAAAATTAGTTCAATAAAGCCCTGTAAGTAAGGAAATAAAATCTATGGCAAACTATTATATTGTGAATACAGAGAGAATTCTACTGAGAGGATTCAAGCTCTCTAAGCAAAAGAGTTTTCTTGACACAAATCCTTGATTAATTTCCAAAAGTGAGCTGCTTTTAATATACTTTGAATTAGTCTGGGATGTTCAATAGATACAGAAAATGTCAATTTACCCAAGTTAAATCCTTTCAAGAAATGTGTCTATTCAACTGAACTATTATCAAGCAGGTTTCTGAGATCAAGAGCACAACTTTTAGCAGAACAGGAGGTGTTCAACCACTAACAACTGATCTATTCTTACTGGGTGTGGGAGTCCACAGCTGGTCTGAGGACTCAGGGATGGACCTTAGCTTTGAGCAGATAATGATGTTTCCCTGAAAGAGCCTGGGAAGCCTTGAGGCTGCAGAGTCCCAGGGAGTGAAGGAGGTAAGAGGCCTAATGAGCAAATTCCACAGAACAGCAGCCTGGCAAGAAGTCAGCGGTCACAGTAGGAGGAACAAGAAGGAGAACAACCAATCAGCATGTGTAAGGAGAATGGACTGAGCTATCCTACAACAAAGAGAGCTTGAAGAATATGTGTTACCAATTAGAACTTGTTGCTAGGTAAATGATGTTCACAATGTAACCAATAGCAGAATAGTTTGTACTGCGTGCTATGCCAAAGAGATTATAAAAGAGCGATGTTTTACTAAATAAACGGCTTTCACTTGATCACATGGATCATGGCGTGATTGACCCAAGCTCCTGCAACTGGGGAGTTGGGAAGGCCATGTTTTTTGCCTAAGGACTTTGAATTTAGGTCTCCTGATCCAATGAAATATCTAAGCAACTGTCTATATTTCTGAGGCCGTTCATTTTTACCTAATAAACATTTAATTTTACACAGAGTTTAATCTGAATGTATCAGTCGAGCTCACTGCTTATACATCTATGGCCTCCACACTCTGAAAGATGTACATGGGAGTGCTTGTGATCCCCATTTCTCTCCACCAGTCAGGTTCATGGGCGAGACACCAGCTTTGCTTGTGCCATTATCTCAAAGGGAAGACTCAGTGTACCACATACTAAGAAGTAATGTGGTCGTGTTAGAAAATGACCAAAGCTATTATCACAGAACTGTTTGTTTGTACAGACCTCCTGACACACAATAAATAATTTCCTGGAAAATAAACCACCAAAGGGATTTTTCCTCTGGACAGTAAATTGAAAACTTCTAACATATATGCTATATAGAGAGCTATCATAGAATCATAGAATCATTCCGGTTGGAAAAGATCCGTGGGATCATAGAGTTCAATCATCAACCCTACTCTGCAAAGTTCTCCCCTAAACCATATCCCCCAACATCACATCTAAATGACCCTTAAACACATCCAGGGATGGTGACTCAACCACCTCCCTGGGCAGCCTATTCCAGTATCTGACTACTCTTTCTGGGAAAAAATTTTCCTGATGTCCAGTCTAAACCTACCCTGTTGCAGGTTGAAGCCATTCCCTCTTGTTCTATCACTAGTTACCGGTGAGAAGGGACCAGCACCAACCTCTCTACAATGTCCTTTCAGGTGGTTGTAGAGAGTGATGAGGTCTCCCCTTAGCTTCCTCTTCCTCAAACTAAACAGTTCCAGATCCTTCAATCTCTCTTCATAAGATTTATTCTCCAGGCCCTTCATCAGCTTCATTACCCTCCTCCGCACTCGCTCCAGCACCTCGATATCTCTCTTGTATTGAGGTGCCCAAAACTGGACATGATACTCAAAGTGTGGCCTCACCAATATAGAATTATTCATATTTTAGAACAAAACACTACATTTAATGTGTATTCCAGCACAATAAAAAAATACCATGAAACATTTAGACCACAGGACATCGTAATTACCTCAGCCTGAAGAAGAACGTCAGCTAAATTATGGTCTCTTTAAATCTGTGATAGCTAAGATCCATTTGCAGAAAGGATTAAGAAATTACTATGTAGAAAAGGAATGGAGAATGATTATTGTCATGACTGCTCTTTAGGAATGCTATTCAGAAAATAGGTTTATATATTTCAGCTGCATATACAGTAAATGCCCATTTTCTAGTTTGCTCCTCCTATGCTATCGGTGCCTTCACTCCCTGGCACTCAAATGTCTACAATTATGATTTATGAAGCACAAGATGAAACATAAAATCTTGTTGCCTTATTTGTTGGCAATAGCTATATTCATTACTCTCTATCCAGACATTTCAATAGTCTACTGTATAAAGTTTTGTTAGGATAAAAGCTGTGAGAGATGAGCTGTTACTGAAATGTTCATCATTACAAAAATAGCCATCCTTTTTATGGGATCTAATTAATTTACATGTATTAATCCATTAAAGTAAATGTTAGAAAGTATTATAGTGTTGTGACAGAGACAATAAGGCATATTCCTCTTAACAAAGTCCAAATCTTTCTTAACAAGCCATCTTTGCTATCCTTGTCTTTCAATTTCACACTCTCACTTAAACAGATGGTCTATTAGCTGTTTCCCACACTGTTTTTTAGGAGTGTAAACAGAAAATGCACTGGGCTAGAAGTGATGTTTGCAAATGCTTTCTATACAAGAACAGAGAGCAAAAGTCTATCTCAATGCTAATACAACTATACATGCAGAAATATTAGATGTATTTGTATTGGAACAGAAATAAAACACAGCTATGGCAGGTCCTAGATCTGAGCAGCTGGGAAAACAAACAAACAAACATAACCACTCACCCAACCCCGCTACCCCTCCACCCCCCTCCCCACTCCCCAGGAAATCTCTTATTTCCTAGAAGTATAACAGTAATAATAAAATACGTCCAGATGCAGTTTTCTTGCAGTTTAATACCCTGTAAACATAAAAAACTCTATTGTAGGAAAGTACTGAGGGCAAATGTTATTTTCTTCAAAGCTCTTTGACCAGACTTTTGATCAGGATAACAGATCTTTTTGTAGTTCTTTAAAACAACCATCTATAATTACATGTCTGGTGTTTAATTAGCTAAGGTGTACCTGATTAGCTCAAGTACTTGTAGGAAATTAAGCCTATACCTCAGGATGCCCATATGTTTTCCAGAGATAATGAATTCCCTAGGAATCACAGTAAAGTGGGATGTAAAATGGCTGAGGGAACATGAAGTCATCAGCATACCTCCTCACAGTGCAATAAAATAAGAAGTGCATAACAGTAAAAAAATTAATAAAAAAATCCATTGCATTATAGTTTATGAACTACCTTAGTACTCAGGTGTGTCCATTGTCCTTGAGTAATGTAAGATAGAACCACTTGCCACATTAACGGACTCATGCAAAGTTAAGGTAAATATGTTTAGTCCAGTGACGTGTTTGATATCTTTCTATATTATTCAGGTAAATCTATATGAAAGTTCAAGTAATAGACATCATCTGCTTTGGAAAGGGATGGCAAAGCAAGGCACTGAAAACCCAGTAAAAGCTAATTCTTAAACGCGTAAAGCAGTTTGAGGTAGGTTTTTTAGTGCCCATAGACCTTGTCTACCACTCCAAAGAGTTAATGAAAAAGTCTGGAAAAACGTCTGTCCACTGATCTGCCCTCTGCCAAGTCTTCTCGTTTCCCTTTGACATCAGTTAATGCCACATCTAAGCTCTTGTGAATTCAGGAACTCCACTAGCATGTTAGTTTTAAACAACTTTTTCAGAATAGATGTTAATTTGGGGTAAGTTCCTGATTTTACACTCCCTCATAAGAAAGAAGTTAGAAATAAAAATAACCTCTACCATGAAATATGCCAGCACAGGAATTTAACCCCCAGTTAGCGGTAAGTTTTTTCCCTTGAATAGTGGTGACCCATGAAAAGCAGAATGAACACAGACTCTGTTGATATTTCTGGGTTAGAAAGCAGCAAAACAGCAAGAAAGGTATTTTATTCTGAGAAGAAGAGTATATCAAATGGTTAGAGACAGCATGACCAATCGATTTTCCATGGTCATTTTGGAAATTAGTATGGGTAAACCACTGTGACTTGATCTGTGGGCTTTAGGCCTGCTATTTTCCAATTTTGCTAATACTAATACTTTTGCTAATACAAGTTGAAAATACCTTTGGCAGGAACGCTTTTTATCAAAACCCACAAACAGCAGTTTCACAAAGAATTAAAGCAACTTCTTCTAAACAAATATATTCCTTATATGCTTTGAAGTATATCACAATTACAGAAGCTTACTCTCATCTGATTTTACTTTAAATTCATTCTTGTTCTTTCACTCTTGATCTGTAAAAGATTACTTTCCTTGTCAGGTATTGACTAACATTTTCAGCATCACCTGTAAAGCAAATTACGTTCAACTCAGATGTCTCCTGTTTCAGAAAGAGGAAGGGGTGGGGGAAGTTGTAAGCAGTAAGCATCCCTTTGATTTGGGCTCTCAGCCTTGACAGAACAGATGTGTAATCTGGATGGGAGCATAGATCTTGACAGATGGAGCGCTGGGATAATCTTTTAAGTGTTTGCTGAAAAATCTCTTATTGAGGCACTCTAAAATATTATCAAGTGGTGAAAAGCAGTCAAGTTAATGAAGAGAAGCCTTGCGGTTAAATAAGGCTAGTTGTTGCTTTTCTTTTTGTTTCCAAACAGCACCCAATAGACAAAACCTCCATTAAATATAGCCATTTGATTACTTTCTCCTTGGCTGGGCCGCGCTTACAAAATTAGTAAAGACTTTACCGTACTTCTCTATTTTGGGTACTTTCATGTGTCATTTTCATGCTTTAGTTTAACTTGTTTTAGTAATAACAATTTCAAATTGTGGCAAGCAGATCCAGTAATAATCTATCATTCAGGTTGTACTATGACATTTATTCATTTATTGCGAAGAACACATCTGAACCGAGATAGCTGTGCCGTAAGTGTGGTGTCCGGTTTCTACAAGGATTCTACTAGCAACTTCTAAAGTAACAACTTTGGAAATAAATCAGACTTTTTAAACACGGGTAACAGAAGAACTGTGGGGGGTGCTCTGGTGGGGGCCAGGGGGTAATGTCTTCTTATTTAGGGAAACTGAAATACAGACAGAAAGTTTAGAGCAGGGGTCCTCAAACTACGGCCCGTGGGCCAGATACGGCATACTTTTTCCTGTTTTTTTTGTGCACTACTACAAATAAAATATGTGCAGTGTGCATAGGAATTCATTCATTTTTTTCCAAACTATAGTCTGGCCCCTGACAGTGTCTGAGGGACAGTGAACCGGCCCCCTGTTTAAAAAGTCTGAGGACCCCTGGTTTAGAGCAACTTTCCAAGACTATTCTCTGGTACTTGTTGGATTCCTCCCCATCTGAAATAAATCTAATTAGAATAAATTCATGCTGAAACAGAATTTGGCAGTGGATGTATGATTTTTTTTTTTCAGTCATGGGAAGGATGAATAGGCTATCTTGAAACACACAGAAAGAAAATAATCTGTTCAGTAGCATCCAGAGAAGTCCACGTTTTCTTAACTGTTACTCAAAAGACATTGTAGATTACTTTGGTGATATCAGAAGTACATACATGTATGTATTTGCTAATCCTGTTGAGTCTCAAAATTCTCTTCCATACATACCATTTAATCATCCTGCTTCAAAGGTTACACTAGTCTTCAGCAATTATAAGAAAAATCAAGTTAAAATGATGCGAGAAGATACAGCATTAGGGAGGTAATTTAAGCAGGCAGGATGCTTACTTTTCTTTCAACTCAAAATGAAAATCCGGAGCTGCTGAAAGCTTGGGACATCAAAAAACAATGTACATTTAAAAATCTCTCTTCTTTTCTGGTTTGATATCCAATGTAAAATCCTTGTTTGTCACAGACTGAATAAATTTAGCTTTCTGTGCTGATGAGGAAGTATAGGTCACAAAGTTTAATGATTTGGCACCTGCAGTTTGACAGATTGGTATCAAAATACCAGCTGCTACAGGATTTGGACAACCTTCACTTACTGAGACACTTCTCGGGATTGCTTTCTGTGGTAACTTTTCTTTTGTATCTTTAGCTTTTGAGCCCAACGTAAAACCAACATAACTTACATGATCAGCTATGCTTTCCTGATAAAATCAACTTTACTTAGAGTCACTAGATTTGACTTTGTGGACAAATGCAGAGACATAAAACCTAATTTACTCTTTCAAGCATGATACTCGTTTGACATCCTAACAGGTCAAATACACTGACTGAGTATAAGCTAGCATCATGTTTCATACTTAGTTTCTTCTGGCTTTTCTATATATCCCACATAAGCACTGGATTTTGAAGATTATGAGCAATTACTATGAAATATTTTCCTAGTGACTCCAAAGCTGTAG
>VZZY01015495.1:0-20948 GCA_013400335.1 Eurystomus gularis
AAGCAACAGGAGCTCAAAGCAGGGAGGAGAGAGCAAGAAGTTTCCCTTCCACTGATATTTAAGCTTAATGAAGTGCCATTCAAAAAGTTCCCAAGTCTAGTTTGTGTTAATGAACAAATTGTTGTTAATGAACTAGATTGCTTAATCACGTAATGAGAACACTTTGAACTTTTTAAATTCATCTTTGCGTGACCACAAGATACATAAGTGGGGGCTTTTGCTGACTGGGAATATTAGCACACTATACCTGAAGTCTCTTCTGTGCTGCTTACACATTGTTGTTGAGCATCCTGAGCACAAGCTTCATTCTAGAAATTACAATTTGAAATAAAACAATTTAATGAACCTGAGAAATAATTCTAAAAAACAGAAAAGAAATAAAGCATGTCAGACGCTGAAGAGCCAAATAATCTAATGACATCATCATGATTGCATGTCAGCTTTTACTTTTAGCTATTCTAAGTTGAAGGATATTAGCCTGACAAGAAGAAGAAACACTTGGGCAATATAAAATTTATATGCAGCTCATTGTCTGCATTGATGGTTTGTCAAAATAAATTTAAACTTCCTACAGCACAACTCTGTCAGAGATGACTCACATAATAAATTGCTCAGTGAAGAACACAAATTCCCCCTACCATTACAAAACCACTGAGTGCCAAAGAAAAACACCAAGGTCTGCAACTCATCTATCCCTTCTTTTTTACAGCAGGTACCTTTGCTAAAACTAGTACTCAACTGCAAGTTGCCTCTTCTTACACTCTCTGTGAGTTCTGTAAGAGCCAAACCGCTCTTGTTACCTTGTTCTAACAGGACATCAGCCTTGACACACCAACAGGTTGCACGGGGGAAACAAACTACTACCCATCAGCTGTTCCACCATAACTGTATGTTCACTGATAGGAGGCAACATGAGAAAACCTGAGAGAAACTGAGAATGAACTTCTATCTCATAAAGAAATAAGACACTTATTTATACTAGAGCAGGGTTACACAAACTACTGTAAGGAACTGCTAGTCCATGATAATATACATGTAAAACTTTTAACTGGGTATTACAATACATGGTAAAGCAAAGGATGCAGTTTGTTTTAAACAAAGCAAATGAAAGTGACAATGAAAATGCTGTGTCCAGCAGTGACAACTTAATTTTAAACAAATATAACCATAAGATGTCTGATTGAATGAATACATGAGTCCTAGGTAAGTTCTTGCATCAAAACTCTTTAAAAAATTGCTCAAAATTTTGCGTACATTTATGTATGTCACTTATTGCTGAAACGTTATAACTGAGGCTTGCAAAGATTAAGTTTGTCTGAAAGATTGTTTGGTTATGCCTTTGGAAAAAAGCAAGTTTCCTGCACCAGCTGAAGTACCAGGCTGTTAAAATGGGTGAGTACGTTTGCACCGAAAACCTGTTCCTTTACAGACTTTCAAAAATTGGGCACTTCTAGACTGTAATTAAATTAAGCTCTTTACCTGAGTAAAGTTGATTGTGCATATATTGTGCTCCAAAGGACACAGATTTTGGTCAGGAATTCCATCCATAGAACTTTGATTTGGACAATCCTCTACTCCAAGGTGAGATTTTTCAGGTTTTAGTGATGCAGTTACAAATCTTAAATCTGAATTTCCACAAGCATCTCTCATCTCTTCTCCTGTTCTGTAAGGTATATATCTAGTTAATTTGAAACCAATTGAAGGTACCCGTGTATGGGCTAAATTCTGTGTTAAGTGTTTGTTTAATAGGAAGCTTATGTAGTTACAGAGGAACAGGGCACCTGTTTAAAACCCACATCATTCTACTAAACAGAATGCATAATCCTCAAACAAGTCTACATAATGTACTTCAGGAAAAAGCCTCCCTAATACCACTAAGACTGTAGTAGTCAAAATATGACCAAGTAGGAAGCCTTACAAGCTCATTAACCTTTCCAAACTGATCAACTCCTTAACCTTTCCTTTCAGATGCAGTTTCACGGGAGACAATTAAGCAGCAAGGTGATTACAAAGTTCTGAAACAGCAAACAAAAGTTAATGTTTTACCTCCAAAAGTTGCAGGACAACATGCAAATGAAAAATCTTAAAAATAAGTCTAAACTGCACACGTATGTGACTAATATATGCAATATCTGTAAGCACACTCTTTCCATCACAGGCACATACTACCCATGCACTTTTGTAGGAATAAAGTTGATAGCAATGGATGATTCTTCCTACCTCTCAGTTTTGTCTATTTGCTTCGTAGGTTCCATACTTCTAGTTGCAAAATCATGAAGAACTGAAGAATCATCTGCAGCTGGTCTGACCTGGTCTAGTTCCACCTCCTGCATTTCTGCAGTACCCCTCAGGGTTGTAGACTCTAAGATATATAAGATCAAAAGCTAAAATATTTCATGTGTGCGCATGTATATATATGTGTATTATTTTCACATATAAACTTTTGGATATTAAAGTATAGATGTGCAGATGTGTAAATATTAACAATTTTGCTGTGTATGTACACATGTGAATTTATATCTTCTATAAATAAGACATAGACACATATTTCATCTTGCCTTTGGTATGTTGTGCATTTTGTAGGGACATTAGGGTAAGAGTTTGAAGATCACATTTTTTTGTGAGGTCTGGAACACCTCTCCTATGAAGATGGGCTGTGAGAGTTGGAGCTGTTCAGCCTGAAGAAGAGAATGCTCCAGGGAGACCTGATCGTGGCCTCTCTGAAAGAGGCCTACAAGAAAGCTGGGGAGGGACTTTTTATACAAGGGCTTATAATGATAGGATGAAGGGTAATGGGTTCAGACTGGAAGAGGGGAGATTTAGATTGGAAATTAGGAGGATATTTCTTCATTATGAGAGTGGTGAGACACTGGAACAGGTTGCCCTGGGAAGTTGTGCATGTGTTCAAGACCAGGCTGGATGGGGCTTTGAGCAACCTTGTCTAGTGGGAAGTGTCCCTGCCCACGGCAAGGGGGTTGGAACTAGATGACCTTTAAGATCTCTTCCAACCCAAACCATTCTATGATTCTATGAATACCAAAACAATTCTCTGTATCTCCCCTTCTGGTTTTAATAGAAGAGAAAGACAGTAATGATAGAAAAAAGTGTGCTGTATTTTTGCAATTGGCAGTCCAGCAATTTAAGGGCTTTCTAGTTAATTTAAGACATACACAGAAACTGCTATTCAGATTTCATTTAATTTCATACTGAAAGATATACTTATGTATAAAACTATACCATGAACGGATGCCCTACATTACAGTGGTAATGCATCACCTGTGAACAGGAACAGAAAGTGAAGACTTTCAGCTTAGTTTCATTTCATAAAGAGTTGTGAATCCATCAGAAGAAACCATTTTAAGAACCCTAGGATAAGAAACAGGCTTACCACTTTGAACTTGCTCTAGTTGTTCCACAAATACATCTGTATTAAGTGAATTCTGAATTACGTTTTCATTAGGCCTCAATACTCTAAAGGCTGGCTCAGGTGTTAGGATTCTGCCTCTTGTCAGTCTCATACTATTCACTGTAGGCAAAGAGCTATCACTGCAAGTTAAGAAAGAAAAAAAATGCCATCAACGTAGTTCTTGATTTTTGACAGTTAGGGCAGCGCAGACATGAGAGAGGTGGAGTAAATTAGACAAGAAAGAGGTGAAACGCAGGCTGCAAGCTGGCAGAGGAGACAAAAGACTATCTGGCAGAACAAAAAATAAATGTCATCTGGAAATTGGAACAGGCAGGTATACTGCAAACTAGGATGTTCCCTACCTAAAGAAGAAAAAGAATAATAGAAATACTTAAAAATCATGAGAAGATTAGAAATCTAACACTGATCAGATGGTAGTCAAGTTCTAGTTAGTAATATAATAAAAGAATCACTATACTTAAAATACCTTTGATAATTTTTCAAAGTATAACCTGATGGTTTGTTCAAGCAATCAAAAAGTTAAATAGTCTTTTATTATTTGAAAGATGGTCACCAGTAGACTTTTTCTGAAAAGGTGTTCCATCAAGCAGTCTCAATATTCATGAATGCTTGAACAAAATTAAGAAACAAAGCATTAAGAAACATAATGATAGACAGAAGATTAACTGGTTCCTTGACATTCTTTTGTTCTAAATCTTTGATCTACATCCACAAACAGCAGTGACACTTAAGTAATTTGCCTTAGCCTGATTAGCTATGAAGTACTTTGGGAAAATGAGCTTGGTAATTAAGTTATCTGTAAGAACTAAGTTTGAATATTCTTTTCTCTCCCACCAGGGTAAACTTAACTTCAAGAATGAAGAAAAAGTTCTACATCCCCAAAATTACATACCAACATCTCACAAAAGTTGTAGGAAAGAGACAAGAGGGGTTTTCCAGATCACATACCAAATCACAGAAACTGAGAAACCTTTGCTAAACCAGGATTGCTTGCAATTCAGTAAAAATGCCAGAAAGAACCTAGCAACAGTAAGCAGTATTAGAGGATCTCTCTTCCTAAAGAAAATGAAGTAGTAATTTAACCTGGTATCTGTAGCATTTTTCTCAAAATATTCTTCAACACCTATCCTTGTGCCAGTGCTTTGATCCTCTACATTGATGTTGCTTCCATCCTCAGTAGGGACCAATTCTTTGGTAGAAGTGTCTGAAGAAAGTAAATACTGACTAGAAGTGACACTTTGTTGGGAGTAGGCATGGGTTACAAGGCTATTGGCCATGTCCAACTCATCTTGAGCAGGTAACATGTGTGTCCATTCTGGTTAGAATGATAAAGAGAAAAGAAAAGCATAATTTAAAAGACTCAGGTTTGGTATGTACATAAAGCTATTTTACAACTGTAAAATGTTCAACTTCAAACCTCATTTAACGAAGTTTGCATTCTCAAAAGACGTAAGTGCAAATCCCAGGTAAATGCAGTCCTAAGATCAAACTTTTGATAGTAAGAACGCAGACAGTAACATTCAACAAATGAAAGCAGATAATAAATTCTAAATAAAAGTCTATAAAAAAAAACTAGACCTGAACCCAGATAATTTCAGGTTGTTGCTGGTTAGGTGTAAAAAGCTATGCTTCACGTGAAAGACCAGAGAAGACCACTGATGGTTACACTCCTTTAAGCTTGATTCCTTTCTTTTGTACAATTTACGTGACCAGATTAAGTCAAGCAAGTCCTTCTTAAAACAGGTCTCGGAAACATCTTTCTAGCACAGGGATGCAGGTGGCAGTATCCAGTAAGGTGCCGTACTTTTTCCAGCCAACCAGCATTGCCTAGTCTCACTACATGTTACAATTCAGCAGGACTAAAAGCATAAGCCTCTTGACCTCCTGCTATGCGGCAGCATGTGGAAGAGTTTTGCAGCGACTGCTCCAGCTCTCCTTAGGTGGACTTAGAAAGTACAAGCAAGGCTTTGTCCCATAAACAGATCATACCTTCAGTGCTTGTTTTTAACTGGAACATTGGATCACCCATTGCAAGTAAAGTCATGGCAGCTTCAGTGCTTCCATCACGAAATCCTGCAAAGTTGTTCACACACGTTAGAAGTCACAAGCAGATTAACCAGAAATCCATTTATCCACATCGAAAAAGCATTTGATGCTATCATCAACATAATAAGGTACGTATCTTTTAAATTGTTGCCATTCATGGATCAAGATGCTTGTAGACAGCAATTCTCATCCACTAAATTTAAACTATTGTAAAAACAGCAAATAGCAACATTATCCCATTTAATGGTGTACTGGGTACAGATGGCAAGGTGTTGGCAGGAGTGGAGCTGCCCTGGATACAGTTGGTTCCAACTGACCCACCACAGGACACAGCGGAGCCTGTCAGCCAAGACAGTGGCACCTTTGGGAAACATTTAAGACAAGCAAAAATGTTGCACAGCAGTGAAGAGTGAGGGAAAAAAGTGTCAGAAATAACCCTGCAAACACCAAGGTCGGTACGGAAGCAGGGGAGGAGGTACTCCATGCATGGGAGCACTGATTTCCCTACAACCTGTGCAGGAGACCTTGGTGGAGCAGGTAGATATTCCCCAAAGCAACTGTACCCTGTCAAGGACACATGGTGGAGCAGACTTATCCTGAAGTACCCTGCAGGAAGGACCCCACACTGGAGCAGGGGAAGAGTGTGAGGAGGAAAAAGCAATGGAGATGAAGTGCTAGTAACTGAGTGCAGCCCCCATTCCCCATCACCCTCCACCGCTTGGCAGAAGGCAGGAGGGGGAAATGACGGTGTTAGGCTGAGCCTAAGGCGGCGAGGAGGGGAAGGTGTTCTAGTTTCTGTCTTTGTTTCTCATCATCCTACTCTATTTCGTTTGGCAATAGATTAAATTAGCTTTCCCCAAGGTGAGTCTGTTTTGGTGAGCGATCTCCTGTATCTCAATGTAGGAGCTTTTCCATTTTATCTTCTCCCTTCATCCTCTTGAGGAGGAGGGGTGGGAGAGCAACTGGGTGGGCGTCTCGCAGCCAGCCGTGGTCAGCCCACCACAAATGGCAAAGAGATAACAGTTTAATCACAGAAATCCATAGCCTATAGTGTTGATCCATATCCCAGTTTAGACTCCTGATTCCTAATCTCTATGCAGAATATATCCCTTTGCCTAGGACTAACTGGTCACATGCAAAAAAATATTTCCATCCTCCAAAGCTATTGTGTTGAAATAAACGGAAAGAATGAAGTAGGCTTCCCCTCCTTCAACTAAGACAGTAGCCCACAGCCCAGCACTTCCTAGCAAGAAGTATTGAGAATATATTTAAAAGTGAAAGCTATTCTAAAAATTAATAGACCCGTAAAAGTGCTTCTGGAAGACTGTCATCACAGTCCATTACACAGGCTATTTTACCAGTTTAGGATATTAAAATATCTGATTTTAATAAGAGACAGTAAAGAGATTTTAATCAGACGACAAAGCTCTGAATCCGCCTACTCTTTGTATCACGTAGTTACACACCAAGCAAGCTGCAGTGAAGCACTTGCAAAGCTTCCTCTTTTCCCAGTACAACTAACCATGGCATGGGAAAGTCATAGATGGGATACACAAAAGGCACATTCTGACCTTGGGAAACAGAACTTCGCAATGCTTTGTTCCCCTTGACAGAGAAGAGTAAGAAAGACAATGGTTTAAATCTCCTCCAAAACATAGAAGTATCCAGTATGTCATGAGCAGGTTTTTTTCTAAGATACATAAATCTCCAAACTTCCAGCAAGAGTAACTATATATTGGTAGCAAGATAACAGGTAAGATATGAACAAGATTTATCTTATCTACCTTTGTCCACCTCTGGATTTTCATGTACAGTTTTTTCCTTAAATAAAAAGAAAAACAATATCAAAGTTCTATACAAAATGAGTCCACAATTTTCATTTAATGATTACAGGTATATTCTCTGCCCAAAGGTTACCCTGGCTTTGAAAAGGTATTTTAAAGGCTAATGATATTTACTGACATAGTTTTCCCATAGCTGTGTCCCTCCTATCTGTGTGGGACAGGTAAGAGTCTATTACTGTTACAAGCAGATACGGCAACCAGATGCTGTTCACATAGCTTTGTATGTGCTAGGAAGCAAAAAATAAGACAACCCCAAAACACCAAACCAACCAACCAAAAAGACACTCTTACAGCTGTTGAGATGCTTACTTCTTCTTCCCTCTGTACCATCAGCTGCACAGATGCATGAGAGAGACTTCCAACATCAGTAGCCACCTGCACATCTGGTATATTCACAGATATTTCCAGCTGTAAAAATAATTTAAAAAGTATTCCTGTTCATCAGCCCCAAAAGAAAATCTGTCAAATGCAAATTTTTATAAACTGCATATACTTATCTGATCTTGAACATTTAATGGGATCCTTCCCAAAACTCAAGTCTTGTACTACATACTTCCTGATTTAAGAAAGCAGCGGTTGTATGAACTGGAGGCAGAACTGGTAGTGCTGCTTGTAACTAACTGGAATCATCAGCCAACGTAAGACCTTGTTTCTGATTGCTTGTTATGGCACCAAACTAAGTTATGTGGCTCAGGTCTTTCATGGTGGCTGTTTACCTCAAATGAGTTTTTACACTTTTTCTGCTTTTTAAGTCTTCAGAAAGGAAAAACCGTTCACTAGTGATAGTGAAAAGAATAGAAAAATGTCTAAACCTTTGAGCGCAATCCCTTTCAAGGCCTTGAACTGAGTCCACTGTTCCCAAACCTCAACAGTTCCCTGATAACAAAAAAGCATGTCATTTCTTCTTTAGTGACTGGTCTCAGTAGATATGATACCAATTCTTGCTAGTCTTACAGTCTTGAGTTTTATTCTAGTCTAAGAGTACAATTAAAACATAGGCCTGCGCTCCAGGCTTAAAAAGTTTCCAACTCTGCAAATGGCCCATGGAAGAGTCAAAATGTATCTTTTTGAAAAAAACTGTCAAAGATGCAGATGGTCTTACACCGACAGCAGCAGGAACTGAGGCCTGTGAATCTGCTCATGCCAGACAGAGCAGGAACATCCCTGAATGGACTGCAACCCATGGAGGACCCATGCTGGAGCACTGGCAGGGAGTGGAGCCATTGCAATGCCAAACTCCACAGTCTGAACTGAAGGGACAAGGGCTGGAGATTGTAATGGATATAGGTTTAAACATTTTTCAACCACTGAGCTGTACACTATACTAACTACTAGAGCAAGAACAACATGAATCAAGGGGAGACAAGCCTCACAAAAAAACAAGCAAGTACACTGGCAACCAACCTGAGTTGACTTTGGCACCCAAAAACTCCACATAACATCCTGCTTCTCCTGAGTGACCATGTCATATATGGAGACCAAGGAATACGGACTAACTAACTCAAAAGACATTTGATGGACTTTTTAAGGGGCGGCCCACGAACCAAGGGAGTGAGATCCACGGAAGTAACAAAAAACAGGAAGAGAATTTGTGGCTAATAAGGAAGTACTAGATAGCGTAGGACCTGAGCGTGACAGATATGGCATGGCTCTGATGAAGTTCATTTTCTTCATAGCAGCCCACACAGTGCTGCGTTTTGGATTTATGACTACAGCAGAGCTGTAACACACCAGTGCTTTTGCTATTACTGAACAGGGCTTGTACAATGTCAAAGCTTTTGTTTTCCTACTCTTTGCCCCAGGAAGTGGGCTGGGGGTAGGCAAGTGGTCAGGAGAACCCACAGCTGGGACAGCTGACCCAAACTGAACAAAGGGATATTCCATATCCTGTGATGTTGTGCTCAGCAAAAAAAGCTCAGGGAAAGAAAGAGTAAAAGGCAGGCATCTGTGGTTATGGCATTTGTCTTCCAGAGTAACTCTTATGCAGATGGTGGCCCTGCTTTCCAGGACATGACCTGCCAATGGAAAGTAGTGAATAAATTCCTTATTTTGCTTTGCTTTCACATGCAGCTTTTGCTTCATCTATTGAACTGTCATTATATCAATCCATAAGTCATCCTACCTTCCTTCTGTATTCTCCTTGTCCCACAGGAGAGGGGAGTGAGCAAGCAGCTGTTTGTGCGCCTTGGCTGCAGGTCAGGGTCAGCCCACAACACAGTTAAAGTTTCTTGGTGAGGGGGTACCAACATACAGAAACATGTCCCTCATTCCCTAACATTCAGATGTAAAATTAAAGTGCTCCATTTGTTCCACCTTGGGCCTCAAAACACAAAGTAAGCACGGTAAGTTTATGCCTACATTCAATCCCAATAAACAAAGTGGTGAGCACCTTCCAGACCCATACACAGTTTGTAAACATAACTGGACCATTCTGTTCAAAATCAAGTATATGTGCCAAGTAACATCTATGCTACTCTCAATGTTGTTCTTAATGAATGAAACTAAATTGGGATAAAACCCAAGTACTTGGAGATGTAATTAAAATAAAAGTTGTTTAAATGATCTAAACACGAGTACATATGCAGAACCTAGCCATATGATACCTCCTCCATGGTTTCCTCTATGTGAACAGGAATAGGTTTTGGAGATCGAAGACCTAGAGGAACAAACACTGGAGCTTTGTTTACTTCCTCTGGTGCAAAGCATTCATCTTCATCATCAGGCTCAAAGTCATCTGCCTCCTCCTCCTCCTCCTCTTGAGAAGCCCGTAGGGTCACCAATGTCATTTTTGAACTTCTGTGCTCCCTCCCAGATTTCTTCCTACACGCAGTTTTCAAACTTTTGCTTCTAGTAACGCTCAGTTTAACTTCTTGCTTTTGATTCCCCTTCTCACTGCAATCAGCCTCACATTCAGAGGCAGAAGTAGGAGTTCTTAGCTCTGAGACATGTTTTGGCTGCGCTATCCATTTTGATGGTCTTCTGGACTGCCTTCTAAAGTATGGAACAAAAGAATGTTTAGAAAAATCTGCAAATTCCAAGACATTCCAAAAAAAGGGGTACTACAAATCAAAATAAACTCAATGAATAAAAACAGATTATTGTGACCAACAATACAATCTATTTAATTCCTAATGTATAGTGACAAAAATGCATCCACATACTATTTAATCAGAAATCCAAATTTCAGTACTGATTTGAAATGGTTATTAAGCAGTTTCAGAGTGTTGGAAAGCTGCACAATTAAACTTACAGAATTCCTTTATTAGAAAAGGATGAATTAATTTTCATTTTGAGGGATGTGGAAGTCGCATGCTCTAGGAACCCCCCTCAACTGCCTCAATCTAGCACTCAGCCACAGAACCTACCCTTGCTGCTGCCGAGGTCCTTGCTGACAAGAATAATCCTCTTGTTCTACTTGACTCTCACTCTCTGATGATACCTCTGGAGACTGGAGTCTATCACCCTGCCTGATTCTTTTACAAGATGTTTCTTCAGAGTCTGTAAAATCACGTTTTCTTGTAGCTCCCAAGCAGGCTGCAGGTTCCACTCTGTTACTAGAGTTTGGCTGAACAGAGGAGACAATTACTATCCAAACATTTTTAACTGGTTTTCTTGACAAAAGATTTAAAGAACTAGTTTGAGGTTCCTGAAAACATGCCTAACTGTCATCTCTGATTTTTCTCCACTTTCTTTAATTTTGGGCTCTATAGGAGAAGTGTCATTACATGGTATCATCTATGATGCCTGAGTTTCCAGTGCTGCTGCTAGTTAATAGGCCAAGGCCATGCTCAACTTATTAAAAGCAGCAACTCTTCAGAAGCGGGAAAGATTAATCATTTTCTAAAACTGCCTTTTTATTTAAAGAACAATTTAGGAGAAGGAAAAATTCTTTTTTTCTGCCCTGGGAACAAACTAGGAAGCAGAAACTACCACAGTTTACAGAACAGGATTTAAATATTATTCAAAACACACACACAGAGAAATATATCCCAAAATGTAAAAAAACATCAGCAAGCACAGTTATGTCAACTATGGATACTTGGCTAAAATAATACGTTAACTTAAAGATTTCAGTGATCCATCTAGAAAATAAGCGACATCAGAAAAACTTGATTCAGGTGTCGCAACTGTAGGTAGACATGGAACTAGTCTGGGCTACATTACACCTGTTGACTGAATTTAAACAGAAGGAGGTCTGAACTTTGTCCATATATGTTTCAACTTATATGTATACCAATATGGATTTTTAGGTAGTATCTGACATTAGCTGCCTTACTTTCCATTGTTCAATGCATACCAGATATTAAATTAATTGGTAACAGTGTTAGCAGGTATTTATGATAATACAGACTTCTGACAATATGAAGTGTAACACTTAAGACAATAGTGTACATTAAATATTCCACAGTTTTCAGATTCTAAGTCCATTTAGTCAGCATCTTCTTAATATGTGGGTCGGTTCACCACAACTTCCAAGAGTGAATTGAAAAAAATGAAAGAACCACATTGAACTTTCCCAGCCATATACTGGATTTCTATGCCATCTATAGTTCTAAGAACTTAAACACAAGAACTGAGGTATAAATTGGCTCAAAATACATGATCAACACTTACCATTGATATATCTGTTTTTTCTAACACCAAGCACTCTTTTGCATTTCTGTTCTCAGTGTTGCCCTCTTCCCTGTTTTCACCTTCTTCAGGATTACCTTTTTTTCTAGTAACTGTCGTTAGCTTTGGCCTTGGGTTCCAGTGGGGTTCCCTTACTTGATGCAAAGGTTTTGTATCACTCTGTTTATTTTCTTCTCCAGAACTTAATTTCTCAGTGGACCTACAAAAGTATTTTTCAACTTTTACTTCTCAGGAACTACAAAACAGACTCTACAAGCTTGGTACTTGCTGATGTACTATGAGATATTTAGTACTTCCATCTAGAAATTAACTGAAGTGTTTTTATTTGCATTTTTATTTGTTTAGTTGGTGATATTTTTTTTTTAATCATAAAGGAAGAAAAAAACAATACAAAAAAGAGATAATTTGCTTCTCTACAGAAGTGGACCTTACTCACTACTTTTGGAAAAAATCTTTTAGAAGGAAAACTATATTAAGAAGTCAGTCAGAGCATGAAGTTTCAGCTATACCACCATAGGTCCCCTAAAATTAAGCAACCATAGAACACTATATTCATTAATTCCAGTGCTCAAAGTACACACTGCTTTTAAATAGGATGAAATTCTTACATCTGGTTCAAGCACATTCAGATCAGCAAGATATAAATCTTGGGCTTTAAAACTCATGTCTCAGGAAAGGGCAAGAAGGAGGATCCAGGGAACTACACGCCATTCAGCCTCACCTCAGTGTGTAGGAAAGTGATGGAACAGCTAATCCTGGAAACCACTTCCAAACATATGAAAAACAAGAAGGTGACTTGGGAGTAGTCAGCACAGATTCACAATGAGGAAGTCATGCTTAACCAACTTGATAACCTTTCCCAATGGAATGACTGGCTTAGCAGGTGAAGGAAGAGCAGTACCTCATGTCTTCCTTGACTTCAGTAAGGCTTAGAATCACAGAATCACAGAATCATTCAGGTTGGAAAAGACCCTTGGGCTCATTGAGTCCAACCATCGACCCTACTCTCAAAAGTTCTCCCCTAAACCATATCCTCCAACACCACATCTAAATGACCCTTAAACACATCCAGGAATGGTGACTCAACCACCCTCCTTGGCTGCCTATTCCAGTACCTGACTACTCTTTCTGTGAAAAATTTTTTCCTAATGTCCAATCTAAACCTACCCTGTTGCAGCTTGAAGCCATTCCCTCTTGTTGTATCACTAATTACCTGTGAGAAGAGACCAGCACCAACCTCTCTACCACGTCCTTTCAGATAGTTTTAGAGAGTGATGAGGTCTCCCCTTCTAACACTATCTCCTCTAACATCCTCAACAGGGGAGCTGGTGAAGTATGGGCTGGATCACCAGACAAGGAGGTGCATTGAAAACCAATTGAATGGCCAGGCTCAGAGGTTGGTGATCACTGGCGCAAAGTCTACTTGGAGGCCAGTAACTAGGAGTTATGGGGCTATGCTGTGTCCAATCCTGTTTAACATCTTCATTAATGATCTGGATGATGGGACAGGGTGTACTCTCAGCAAGTTTACAGATGATACAGAACTTTGAGGAGTGGCTGATACACCAGGTGATGCTGCCATCCAGAGGGACGTGGACAGGCTGGAGAAACACTAGGTTGGTTCAGCCATCATAATTTTATGCTGCCATCAGTTGCCTGATCACACAGGCCAACACAGAACTCAGCAAGATCCCCTCAGAAGTCTTCTTTCAGACAGTGCTGCCATAAATTCCTGTGGGTCTAGCTCCTCCGCTGCTCACCATAGGGCTAACATAGCCTGCTGGACACAACAGACAAGAGATGGCTGCCTCAGTGGCCCTTCACATGGAAGGACACCACCCACAGAGCTCAGCAAGATGCAACCAGCCCTAAGAGAAGCCACACCCAATAGGAAGCTCTTCTGACTCATCGGCTTCCTGTTAAAGTAGCCCTGGCCTCGCCCACCACCCCAATCACAACCACCTGGGTGAGAGCAGTGCTACAAAGACACAGGTAGGCCAGGTTCTGACTCTGGAACATGAAGCCAGTAAGAAAAACAAAATGTTCTGCTAGGTTGTGACTCATTCACATGTCAACTCCCACTTGGGGCCCACAATTTAGACTCCAGCATTTCACAAGGGGAAGTGCAAAGTCCTGCACCTGAGGAGGAACAATCCCAGGCACCAACAAATGCTTGGGGCCACCCAGATGGAAAGCAGCTTTGCAGAAAAGGACCTGGATGTCCTAGTGGACACAAAAGAGGAACATTAGCCAGCAAGGTGCCCTTGCAGCAAAGAAAGGTATCCTGGGCTGCATCAGAAGCACTGCCCAGGAGGGTGAGGGAGATGATCCTCCCTATTCAGTGTTACTCTACCCACTGCTTCTTAGTTATGAGTGCAGATGGCACTGCTCAGTCTTCCTTTCTATGGTCCACATTCATAGTGCACCGCACCTTAAGAATGAGAAATTCAGACAGCTAAACTCTGATTATTTGCTTCTATTCTCACTGGCAAAATACTTTCTAAAAAAGAAAACAGCCTTGAGAAAAAGGTCTGTTAAAAACTTACATAACCTAAGGTTGCCACCTAGTGACCTTAACTGCATGTAGCACGTAACCACTAGAACAGCTCGGAGCCTACACACTTCAAAAAGCAAGTGCTGTATGGAAACAACTGGACACATATACAAACTTTTAAAAAAACTTTTACTTGGTCAAAAGGGAGCTTTACCTTTCTGTGGTATCCTGAATGCTTCCTGTAGCATCTGTAGATAGATATTCTTCTTGTTCTCCCTCACTGTGGCACTTCGGTGATTTTTTAGATGAACAGAATGCTTCTGAATTCATACTTTCTGGATTTATGTCTAGATTATCATTCTTGGCCAAATTCCCCAAATTCAACAACAATACTTCCATGTCATCCTTAGATTTGAGAAAAAAAACCCAACAACATTAGCAGAAAGTGCACAACCTGTAAAACAAAGCTGTGATCAAGACTTTAGCCTCAAGACAAAACTTTGCTTAAAAACTTTCAAGCTTTTATGGCACCCATTACTGTTCATGTTCCTTTAAAGAAGGTATTCTTCTAATAACAGATAATATAACCAATATAGTCTTTCATGAGCAACCATCAGATTGTTCAGAAAAAACCCAGGAACAGAAGTATAGCATGCAGGTACACCATTCAGGTATCACAAACATGACTGAAATTTGAAGTCTTTAGAATTGTTAATAGACGTCTATATATTACCAATGTGTCATTAACAGAAATTTAGAAGACCTCATATTAGGGTGCAAATATTAAACAAGAATGTAATTCTTACTAGTCCAAAACTAATTTATGCATTTAAGATAGCTTATTTAGGCGTCTTGAAAACAGCTGGTGTGGGATAAAGCATCAGAAAGTATAGTTAGAAATATTTGAACAGAATGCTCACTTCTGAGGGAAGAGGCTCCTCAGATTCTTCTGCCACAGGCAGATTCTCTCCTTTATTTTCTTCTTCCACAACTAGAGCAGCAAGTTTTTGTGCCACTGGAGATTCCTTCTTGCTATATGCTCTTTCTAGGTTTGGTCTAGTTCTTGGAGATCCGTTCCTTTTGAATTGCCCTGGTTTCAGAGCACTACTCAGCTTGCCTTCTTGGGAAACAGATTTTTCAGCCCTAGTGAATTTAAAGCCAACAAAACCAAAAAATGACATCACCTGACTTTGGCTGATAGGGGAAAAAAGCAATTCTGCATTCATTAGATTTTGAATCAACACTTACACAAAAGTGTAAGTGACTGATAAAAATTTGTATATATGTTGTTTTCTTTAAAATCAATAACATTATCTTGTTAATTATGTACTTCTCATTTGGGGTATTTATGGTTAACACGTAAGAAGAAATAACAAGACTTCTCTGTCAAGCTATTTTTAACATCAAGAAAAAAAGCTGCAGCCTAAAACATGCTCAAGATCTTCCTTTAACAAGAATAGCACTAAAATAGAAGAGCACCCAGGGATCAATGAAAGACAGATCTCTTAATATCTTGCAAAATATTTATCTGTTGAATCTATGATCTCTGCATACAAAAAGAGAAACCCAATAAAAGAAAAGCTTGGTCAAAAAGACCTTCGAGCTCATACAGATGAGGTATATACCAGATAAACAATGACAAGTGGTTCAGCTCAACTAAAAATGTGCTCTGAAAGCACAGGAAAAAGCTGAGTGAAGACAGTGAAAATTAAACATTGGGGAAAGACAGGTAACAAGGAACAAAAGAATTGACACTTGCAAAGGTGTCGCATTATGCACCACACGAAAGCTTTTCAAATGCAATTTTGCTACAATCCAACCTCACCTGCTTTGTTCACAGAAAGTGTTTTCAGAAATACAGGGCACCTGAGGCGCCTCTTGCTCTTTCTGTTCCTCTTTGCTCGGTACATCTGCTTGACACAATGCAGCTTCGTTTTCACCCTTTAATTTGCAATTAAAAAAAAAGTGTGAAGAAAAAGAGAATCAAGTAAGTTTGTAAAACAGACGTGCATTTTATATAAAAAGGTAAACTACAGATCTCTGTGCTATTTTTCCTAACCTGAATCAAGAAAGGACTCATGTCATATTTATTGAGATTAATCTGCCTGAGCGCATAATATAGTTGTAGGCAAGCAGGAATAGAAGTTATGTTAGTCCTCTGCTACCTAGAACTAGGCTCTTGAATACTGTTTGCACCTAAGCATTATGGGTAGCACTTTTCTATTTACCATTCAATCAACTCTCTGTTACATGGAGCACTAAGGAAACAAAATACTTTGGTAAATGGAAAAATCTCTGAAAGTTGTATGCTGCAGAGCACAGCACAGGCACGCTCAAGCCACTGTAACATACCCTCAGATTCAGAAGGGCTTATTAGTTCAAACTCTGTATTTGCCACACTGGTTCCACAAGTAGGCCACTTGAACACATCTCTCACCGCTTCAGGTCTGTGACTGCTTTATTAGTACAGTGTTATTTCGACACTGCTGTGGTTCTACAGATTTGCACAGCACAGAGCAGGTGTACATGCATGGTCCACAGGTCTAGAATAGCCAAAGCTGAACCACAAGCACCTGTCTCAGCTAGGGATGAGCTGACAGTGTGGCACTGAGAGGGAGACTACAGATGCAGGGCACTCATGCTCCTCTCTGAGGATGCAGCACGTTAAGTACTCCAAGCTAGCTCTACACTTCAAAACTAAAACCAGCTATAATTACTCCCAAAAATGAGTCACTTGTATAAAACTTAGCTATGTTTAAGATCATAGGCAAGTCCACACAGACACGCCTACACCTATGACATGATTCATGAGCAACCCACAAAATCGTTCTAGAGAGTCCATCATACTATAATGGCTTTTAAGGATTTCAATATCTTTCACAGTGCCTAGTAAATTGTCTGTGGAGATACACAGTGCAGTCAATGACTCAATTCACCCGTGTAAAGTAGGGGAGTGTCAGGCACTGTAGAGGCAAAGTCACTCAAAGCACATGAAATTAGTAAGATTTACCCCAACCACCCCCCAGTAGCTATCCTTTGCCACCTTCTCATGCACTAGATTCCTCAACACAGACTTGATTCATCCAAATCAGAAAGATAAAATGAGCAAAAAAGTGTATTTTTATGTATTGCAATATAAACTGTATTTTTATTGTAGAGTTTAACTTAAATGTGCATAATCCTTTTTTCTATTATGCCCTCTAATCAAAATTGGATCCTCATTTTCCAGAAGACATTAATAGTAAAAGTTGTAGACTTCACTGATTCCATACCTGCAATACCTCAACATACCAGGGTTTGGAGATTTTTTTCATCTAGTATGGTGTCTCAGCTTCAGGGAATGCAACTTAAATGTTCTAATTTTAACTTCATAAAATAGAACATGCAACTTGGAAGCATACTTTCGAAGGCAAAGTGCTTATTCTTATTAAGACTTACTCTGGCAGTAGAGGTGGACTCGTCTTTTTGCAATATCAACTGCTCTGCTTCAGGCTTTTTCTCTCTCTCGTTTTCTGATATTTGTAATTCCCTCCTTCCAACAGCTCTTACCAAGTTTGGCTTGTATCTCTGGAATCTGCTCCGCACTAACTGGGCAGGCTGAAGACGTGTTTGTTTACTTTCTTCTTCAGTGGTATTTTTGCTATAAACGCAAAGTCAGACAGAAAAAAAAATAAATTCAAAACAATACAAAAGCATGTCACTAACAAACACAGGTTCGTTATATTTACACATAAAAAACAACTGAGTTATTAAAATAAACCATGTAAATGTTAAGTTCTGTTAAGTTACAGACTCAAAACTGTTTCAGCAGAAAATTTGAAGCCCTGGTCTCCTAACTACTTCTACAGCAGAATTAACTAACTCACTGAAGGCATTAACTTGCTGTCTGCTTATTACTATAAAGACAAAACATTTTTCACATGGTTTTCCCAATAAGCAAACTAGTATTGCCCTGCTTGTAGAAAATGAATCTAGTGTGTCAGATGACCAAACAGTTCTAAAATGAACGCTCATTAATTTAATGCTTAGTATAGAAGTAAAAGGAATTTCAGTATCACTAGTGTCAAAAGTATGAGCACTAAGATTTTGTTCAGTATTTTTATTAGATTTTCTTTGCCAGTTAGCAATCCATTGGCACTGTGATTTCCTATTAAAATACTTTCATTGGTACAGTCAAGAAGCAGAAGTAGCTAAGCCCTTACCCTGCACTAGTAGTTGAGGTGTCATCGTGGTTAATTTCAGGTAGACAAAACATGCATTCACTATCATCTGATTGTGATGCTTTTGGGGACTTACAACTTGGCCTCTCAGAAACCTCCTTGGAGCCAAGTGAGTTCTCCTTTCCTAAGGATTCCAATGGTCGGAGGACTTCATATTTTCCTGCTTTCTGAAAAATGTAAATCAGAAAAATTGTGATGCTAAACCAAGAGGAGGCATTACAATGTCCGTGAAGTTTGGTACCAATCACTCTCTGAAGCGTTTCCTGCAAAAAGCCCTCTGTAACTGCTCACTAACAATTTCCTAGTCTTTCCAGGACAAACACATTTGTTTCTTTTGAACAAAAGAGCTTGAAATCTAGATTTCTTCTTTGCCATCTTCCATGAGTACTGTTTTTTCTTCACTGTCAACTCTACAAGGCCACCTCAGGTCAGAAAAACATCTGGACACATAAGAAGAGACCCATAATGGATGTAATCTTTTTCTTCTCACCTACAATTAAGTGTAAAGTAAAAGAGTTTTCACACAGAAAATTTCAGCTTTTTAAAAAAATGTTTCAAAAAAGATTAACTTTGTACTTCTAAAGTCATCAGTATTTTATTTCATGAACCCAAAAGCTCAAATATAACCAAAGAAAAAAAAAAGTGCCTTACATCTGTATCAGGAAAGATGCCACATTCACTATCACATTGTGAACTTTCTTCATTGCTCCTGTCTTTCTGTGTTACACCTTTGTTATTCACATCCAGCACCTCCTTTCTACTCGCTGTTGTTCTTAAATTTGGCTTTGGTCTCTGGAATCGACTCCTTGGAAACCGAGCTGATGATACAATAGTTTTCTTCTCTTCCTTCCCAGGACCAGACTCCCTACAAAAACAAAGCAAAGAGCAGTCGAAGTCATGGGATAGCAATGGGTCTCCAAGTCATATCATACATGACATACCTGTATGTAACTCTCTTCAATACAGCATCCAAGTATAAAAATCTTTAGCTTTCTTAGAGCAGTAACAAAATTACTGACATTGTGAAAAAAAGTCCAATAAAAACATCACCAAAAACCTGTGTATCTTACCAACAGGTGAGGCAAGGTAAGTTAAAAAAAGATGCCATTTCACAACAACTGCAATTTCCAGTCACATTGAGAGGAACGTAAACATTTTACAAATGCCTTTGTCTAATCATGTTTAAAACTACCCAGAAGCTTTACAGCACTTTGTGTTTTGGTGTTGGTTTTTTTTTTTTTAAAGACTCTTTAATAGGAAAGCAAACCCTATACACAAGGATTTATATAACCATACAGAGTTGCACTGTTAGGACCAACAAGGAGCAGATAACCAGAGGAACTGAGCACCAGAACAGTGTATTTATTTGAAAACTGGGTGCACAGTTTGAAGATCAAATTAACACCCAACATCATATAAATTTAATGCTTTTGAGCTCTTGGAGTTTTGTTTAAGTCTATTATTGTCTTGATTAAACATCTCATTATAGATATAAAACTCATTTTTTCCTGCTAGAGTTGAACGTAGAGAATACGTGGAGATATTGATGGTTTTGAACCGTTCCTTCTCTCAATTTAAAAAATAACCTTACCCTGTATTGAAATCTGAAACCTGTCTCAAGACATTTGACAATCCCTGTTTGCTTTCACAGCTTTCTGCTTCTGAGGACTTCTCCTGGGAACGCTGCCTTGTATGTGTTGAGGTCATCTCAGACTCTGAAGAAACCTCTCCTTCTAACATCATATTGCATGGCTGAGTGTCTTCATGAACTGTCACATCCTAAAAGGAATAAAAGTTTAACGCTATTAAGATGAAAGACTTACTCAACCTCTCTTTTAGAAGAGCAGGGGAAAAGAGAAACTTTGTGCTAGTATTTTCTTCAAAAACACTCAAAAAGATCTCTCTTGCTTCCTCTGCATCCAACTAATATCAGTAGATACTTTAAAAGTAAAATTTTGGTTTTTACCACCCTGGCAAATGCCAGAGAGGTGCACCAGCAGACCATGATACATTCCACAGAGATACATGGCTAAACTGCTGCAGATACCAAAGGGACAGACAACCAAATCCATTACCTGTGTCCTTTCCAGTGTTCCTATCAAATCAGTTACCCTCGTCCCATCTGATGCTCTTCTCCTGCCCTGCTTTTGCTGGGGAGTCCTGGTTGCAGCAAGCAGTTGGGGGGCCTTTCCAGTAAGGGGGGAAACCCTGTGTGGTACGTTCACCCACAGGTTGGCTTCCGAAGTTCGCTGCAAGCAGGATCAGCTTTTATACCGTTGGATAAA